>CM064482.1:45196025-45330305 GCA_032716605.1 Paralithodes platypus | reverse complement strand
CCTTTCTCAGGGACTCGGGGCTGTTCGGCCAGGCAGCTTAGGGAACAACAACAACAACAACACAAGACAAAAAGATCACTGTCGCAAACTACAAAACAGAAGACAAAATTAAATTGCAAATAATGTAACATAAATAAATAAATATAACCTAAGAAGAGGAAGGATCCTCCAAAACGAAACATTTAAGATAAATAAGACACAAATACACAGGAGAGAAAGAAAGTCATCCCCCTCAAGAAAGGCTAAGGTAAAGCACCTCTTCCTGGATGACAAGCAACATTCCCCAGAACCAAGGAGAGAGCCATTTTTTTGCGTATTTATAAGCGCGCAAAAATCCAGAGAATTCTGTTTCACCAGGATCAAGCGCTGGCGGGAAGGTTTAAACGCCTGTTCGACTAGAATCAAGAAATTATATTTTTATAATTTCTGGAAGAATATGAAACTATAATGTCTATGCATCCTATTAATGCCTATTAATGCCAAGGTTTCATAATTTACGCTATATTTTTCTACAAAATCTGGTGATGGGCTGGTCTATCAGAGTGAGAACTGAGCGATCTCTGCCATACCCATAGCTTACTCTGACTGTTCCTTTTACTTATATATTTTCTAGATCGCGAGTGACGGCGTCTCTTCCGTGGATTGACCTCCCTGTCTACCAAGATTGGAAGCCAAAGCGTCATATTTTCCCCTTGCCCCTCAACTTTCTCTTCATAATTGCTGAGGGGCACAGGGCCCTGGGTGGGACTTTGGTTTCCCGGGCGTTTCCGCACCCTCCTCAGCTCCCCGCCTTGGAGTGGCTTCGGTCACCCAGGCTTTATTGTGGTCGGCAGGGAGGGTTCTGTGGGGGCGCTCGGATATGGCCTTGGCCATGCTCGGAGCCTTGGGGCTGTTCGGCCAGGCAGCTTGGGGAACAACAACAACAACAACAACAACAACAACAACAACAACAAAATCTTCTTAATAGCTGAATAATCAAGATAGGGATATGGCAATTTACCGTCAGCTGAAAATGAAAACTATAGAATTAGATTTCTTATGAATTTGAAAATTTGTAAAACATTCTACGTAATAATGATGAAACGTTCAACGTACTTTCATGATCCCATCCTTTTCGAGGTATCGTCTGTCAATAAATTTGATGTTTGAAGCACCAGGATTCCACTTGCCGTGTGTGTCGACTGAAGAGCATCCCAATACCCTTGGTGGACTAAAGCAGCTATGATCACCCTCACCCGCTCCACGCTCCCTGGCACAGGCATGGGGGATCAACAATACATCACTCGGTCTATCTGAAATCAACACAATACCCTGTCAGTTTGGTGGGTACCAAAAGACAAGTATATAAGTTATGAAGAACCAGAGAGTTTAATGATTGAGTTTTAACCTTTTGGTAGATAGGTCCTTATTAAGCCTTAGTAAATTAAAATTACTCTAATTTTAGCCAGAATATCATGGGAAAGTAGTATAAAGATCTATAAACCTTACATAAACAGTACATCCCTATACCCAGTACTCTCCACCCCCTCAGCAATTAAAATATCCATATCTTGATAAAACAGTCCAGTACCGGTACCTACCTCCATACCATTAACATTGTTTGTTTTTCTTTTTATGCCAGACACTGTAATTCCTGAGAAGGGGTCGCCATGAAGATTAGGCGTTTGTCAAGAATTTCTAGGTCAAGTTGCCCGGGCTTGACATCTACCAATAACATTTTCACAGTGAAGATTCGATCCGCCGACCCTTTGATCCTTTGATCAGCAGCCTAGGCTCTACTGACTATGCTACGGCTCGCGACTATACAGTCTTACCTTAATTTCAGGTTAACATATAATAGGAAGAGCAGGGGCCCAAGGACAGACTGAGCCCTGGGGGACACCACTATGTACACCCAGAAAAGAAAGTCCCTAGCTAGGGGTTACACCCTAATCCTACTACCGCAGGAGGCCAAGGCCATAAACGAGCGCCCCCACAAAACCCTCCCTGCTTACCACTAACAAAGCCCGGGTGACCGAAGCCACTCCAAGGCAGGGAGCTGAGGAGGGTGCGTAAACGCCCGGGAAACCAAAGCCCCACCCAAGGCCCTGTGCCCCTCAGAAATTATGAAAGGAAAGTTGAGGGGCAAGGGGAAAATGTGACGCTTTGGCTCCCAATCTGCCAACTTCTAGGTTGGCAGTAGGGAGGTCAATCCACGGAAAAGACGCTGTCACTTGAGATCTAGAAGATATATAAGTAAAAGGAACAGTCAGAGTAAGCTATGGGTATGGCAGAGATCGCTCAGCTCTCACTCTGATATATAGACCAGCCCATCACCACATAACTAGAACCCAATCCTCTCAGCAACAGCTAGGAAAGGCCCTAGAAAGCCGCCTTTGGCTGGGGGATAGCTCCCCTATTTCAACTTCTTTCGGGGTTGGGCACCCGCCCTCCTGGGGTAGTAGGAGTAGGGTGTAACCCCTAGCTAGGGACTTTCACTTCTGGGTGTACATCCCTGGCAGTACTGTGATGATGATTTACAATAACACCCATTTTGCGATCATAACGAAAGTCCTTAATCTAGTTCGGAATCTTTCCCCTGATGCCTAAATTATACAATTTTGTTAGGCTACTAAAATATCATGACAGACAACATCAAAAGCTTTTCAGAAATCAAATTATATCAGCTCATTATTGGAGCCTTGATTGACTCACTTGTTGTTGTTGTTGTTGTTGTTGCCAACCCTGGCAGATTGGGAGCCAAAGCGTCACATTTTTCCTTTGCCCCTCAACTTTCCCTTTATAATTGCTGAGGGGCACAGGGCCTTGGGTGGGGCTTTTGTTTCCCACATAGAAGTAAGGGAGATTGGTCCTTACATTAAGGGGTCCTGACGAGAACCTTAATTTTTAAATTGGTATTACCGAGGAGAGGGTGCAACAGGGGAAGAGGGTTGTAGGAACACTGAAAGCAGTTCGGTAACAAGAAATAGGGTGGTCAGCATGGAAGTAAAGAAGTCCTTCCATGACAGTGTGGTAGGCTAATCCCGACATTGACTTACGGAAGCAAAGCATGGACGTTGGTGGAAAGATTCAGACCAAGAGTGAGAGGGGTGGAAATGAGTTACTTGAGAAGTGCATGCGGAGTTACATGGAGGGATAGACAGATTAATGAGGAAGTAAGAGAGAGATGTGATGTGAATGTAGATATGCTGGAAATTGTGAAAAGGAACACCTTGAGATGCTTCGACCATATGGAACGTATGGGAAGCGAGAGAATGACTATAAGGGGGTGTAAGAGAGCGAGGTGGAAGGACAGAGAGGGATAGGTAAACCGAGAGAGAGGTGGAAGGATGGAGTGAAGAAGTATATGAGTGAAGGCGGTGCTGGATGGGAGGAGGGGCGTCGACTGACCGGGGACAGAGGTGCATGGGGGCGTTTTGTTCGTGGTCACCCCTTCGGGGATCACGGCGTCCGGCAATAGATAGATAGATAGATTGCCTAGGATTTTTTCATTTCAGCTCAACATTGTTTATGTTTATATAATAGCCTACTGTATATATATATATATATATATATATATATATATATATATATATATATATATATATATATATATATATATACCAGTATATATAATTATATATTTAATAGTGGCCCCTTCATCATTGACGATGTTGCCTATTAGTATAATAGTCTCCATTCAACATTCACGTCAGTCGTTTGAATCGACCGCCGCGAGGAAGAATAGGAGTCATCTTCATAAGTGCAACGCTACTTCTCTTATGGTGTCGTCACAGATCGGGTACCCACTACGAAAAAACTTCGTAAAAAAATAATAGAACAAGAAGGGAAAAAGAATTTTCCATCTTAACACTGTTATTCACAAGCTTCCCACATTTGGTGGATTTTCTTGCGTTGTGGCTTCTTACCGCCTCTCGCCAAGCGCAACAATTCTTCCTTCTCTTCCTCGCGGGCCTACTGTCAACACTTGTGCCCCCGCGCTCCGGCTTCATTCGACACTTGCTCTCCCTCTAGTGAGTCTTTTCTCATTTGTATGTACAGTAAAAGTCCTTTAATCCGACGACCGATGATTCGAATCTCCCAATAGTCCGAATTTTTCAATTTGAGGCCAAATCCGAATTCACCCGATGGTCCGAATTTCAAGAAGTCCCAAAGTCCCCTTTTTGAGGCATTAGTCCACTCAAATGACACATAATGGAGCACACACATATCATATGTTCATGAATTCACTTTAAAAGTTTACCATTGTCATTGTAACCTATTACCTACTTCAAAACATTCAGATTAATGGTCAAAGGAAGCTACTGATATAAACGTAAACACCACATCGTCTGCTAGAGAGTTTGTTTTGCTCTTGAACGCATCCTTGGGACGCTCCGAAGCGCTACTGGCTTGCACCACATTTTCTGCAAGCGCATTCAGTCTTGAGCTTGAAAACGCACCTTTGGACGTTCCGATACGCTACTATTTATAGTTCAGTGATCGGAGCGTCCCAAGGGTGCTTTCAAGACAACAAGACAAGGGTGCTTTCAATACAATATAATATAACAGAGCACGTCACAAAAGGAAAATCACAAAAGGAAAATTACAAGAACCTCTCAGGGAAGTGCCGTTGTTAAGGCATTACTTCCCGAACCACATCTGATCTGATCTTCAAGAGCAAGACAAACTCGCTAGTAGACGATGCGGACATATGGTGTTAACGTTTATATCAGCAGATTCCTTTGACCATTAATCTGAATGTTTTGAAGTAGGTAATAGGCTACAATGACAATGGTAAACTTTTGAAGTGATTTCATGAACATATGATATGTGTGTGTGTCATTTGGGTGGCCTAATGCCTCAATGTTTTCGTCAGGCCATTAATACACAGGTTCATAGGGGTAAAGTCCGATAATCCGAAAAATCCACTAATCCGAACGAGGGCCGGTCCGCTGCCCTTCGGATTAACGGAAGTTTACTGTATCTGGGAGATAGTGAGCAGGGTTTAGACTAGCTAGCACGGGTTGTGTTATTGTTGGCCCGGCAGGAAGTGTTAAAATTAAGGTACGTTTAGGCGCTTCTCCTTGTTGCTAGGCGCCTTAGTTTTTGCTTTTTACTTAGTTAGGAGGCTTTCCTTTAAGTTTCTTGCTGTTCCAAGGAACAGCTTGAGGGTCTAAGGACCCTGTCTTGATTACAGACGCTGTGACGTTAACCACTCCGTTAGAACCGCATGGCTTGTCCTACAGTGACTCGCTAGGATCGCCAGGGCAGTGGATGTGGCTACAGTTGATGTATTATTGTGTGCTTTATTTCATATGAAAGCTTGTGTCATGGGCAGTCCAGAAAGGCTCTTTGTTTTCGCCCATGTCAAGGCTTTATATATTTAATTGCAAAGTATATGTTTTATCATTAAGTAGTAATGATAGGATTTGAGAGAGAGAGAGAGAGAGAGAGTAGAACAGAGTGACAGGAGGCGCGCAGTGTTTTTTGCCATGCTTGATGACGTCACGGCTGGCTGGCCTCTTGGGGATTGGTTGGAGGAGTTTTTTACCATGCTTGGTGACGTCATGTTTGGCTGGCTTCTTTGGCATTGGCTGAAGGAATTGTTACCGCTTTGCCTACGCGGTGAGAGCTAGTGCTAGTATATATACAGCTCTCTTGCCACTCTCTCCCTCAGATCTGGTTTCTAGAACGCATCCCTCTTATCCCTTTGATATCTGTCCCCCTCTCTGCACCTGAGAACCTTTTCCTCTGCCTATCTCTCTCATTTTCCATATCTTTCACCACCTTTTATTAATATTATACCCGCTCTGGTTAACTCTGCATAATCAGCTTCATACTGGCCAGTTGTATTGTGCGTTAAGGTCTTATATAACCCATGTATGTTAGTTGTTAAGATAAGTTGATCACGAAGCATTGGTTGGCATTCATATTGTTCAGTACTGCTTCCTATAATTATTAGTGTTCCGCTGGATTAGATAATGCTAGACTAGGAGTCTGATACTATAGGTATTGTTTCCGATGGGTGCTGGCTTTAGTTAAAAGCTGCACGACATACCTGAGAACTGGAGTTGATTGGGTAAATTCTAGTCTGTGTGCCATTGAGAGTAGAGCATGCACGAATGAGGGCTTTTTGCCTATACCATTCTGCACCGTTCTAAGCTCGTTGTTTGTCTTTGAGGTACGCCAGGAGAACGCTTAATACTTCGGTATTAAGGTTTCTCAAGAGAGCTACCCTTCCCTATAACGTAATATTTGACGCACAGACTTGAGATTTGCACTAGGCTATGCGGCATGCCATGCGCACCAGTATCTCGTATCATTGACTCTAGCTAGACTTTATCAGTCACAGTAGACATTAAGTATATTAACCCAATTACTCTTATTATGCATACCCGTTTATGATTACACAAGCATTTCGCAGGCTAGTTTGATGTATTGAGACACAAACGACTTAGGCTCTTTTTGTTGATAGGAATACTGCATTGTCGTGGCGATTATTATTATTGTTGTGGCGTTTAGGATATTCTTGGCTCCGACTGCATTATATCTTCTGCCTTTTTGTGAGCATAGCCTGCTCGAGCATTGTTCCGCTGCCTGCCTTTTTGGGTTCCATTTCCGATTCGAGCATCTTGATAGCATCTAACATTTAAAGAAGATTCCTTGTTGGTGTTGAAGGACTTTAGTGCACTTTCTTTCATGCAGGAGTGCCTGACATTTATTGATTAAAGTAACGTAAGCTGTAACTTCTCTTACCACCTTACTTTGCATACCATAACCAAGCACCTTCGGTTATAGGTAGTAATAGGCTGTTTTCACATAACATTAAGCCTAGAGTAGACGCACATTTATTGAGAGTTTAATAACCTATTATTGCATATAGAACTCTGGAGAGTATTTGTGTTCTTTGTTCACTGGGAATATACATCAGAGGTTGGATCTAGCGCTTTCCGTTGTAGCATTTATGCCATTACTAGTCCAATGAATAAGAGCCCTGATATATTTAAACCTCAGTCGTAACAACGCGCCAGGGTTAGGATTGCCCCACGTGGTTGTGGCGTCCTCCGGCATTTGAGCCTGTGGAGAGGCCCCTCGTGGGGGCTTTTCTCTTCGCCCTTTTGGCAAGGTTCTGAGTTCTTCGTGTGGTCTGTATATTTTTTCCGGGTAAGCCCATAGGTTATCTAGTTTTGGGGGGATTTTATTATTACTGTGATTGTTTTTTATTATGTCCCCTGTGAGTTGTGGTCTCCCTATGGTTAGTGTGCCACTTTCCGGGAGTCCGGCAACGTGTTCCAAGCGTGGGAGTGCGGGAGTTTGGGGCTTAGTTTCCTCGCGGCTATGCTTTGCTCAGAGTCCCCCCCCCTCACGTTGCTGAGCTCGCCGGCCTACGGTTGGTAGCCGTTGGGTCGGTCCGCCGTGCCGACGTGATCACGAGCTCATGTCTCCCTCGCCGGGTCTTTGCGTCGGTGGGTGTGGCGGCGCCACTGCCCCCTGGTCACTGGTCCCTGGTCCCACGGGAATCCGGCGGACGCCGATATAGATCTAATTGGTATTTACCTAATTGTATTTACCTAATTGTAGTTTACAGGAGTTGAGCTAAGCTCGTGTTGTCCCGTCTCTCAGTCTACTTTTTATCCAATTTTTTCTTGAAAATATGGATGTTCCTTGCCCCTACCACCTCCTCCTCCAGCCCATTCCATTTGTCAATACATCTATAGGGGAAGCTAAACTTCCTGATATCGTTCTTGCAGGTAGGTCTTTTTACTTTGTAGCTGTGGCCTCTAGTTATTCCTGTATCCATAATTAATATATCCTCCCTATCTAGCCTCTCCAGCCCCCGGGTACATTTGTACATCATTATCATGTCTCCCCTCTCTCTCCTCTCTTTTAGACTCGGTAGATTTAATTTGTCTAGCCTCCCTTCATATGGCAGTTCTCTGAGACTTGGAACCAATCTAGTGACTGCTCTCTGGATTCTTTCTAACTTGTGAATATGCTTCTTTAGATGCGGGGACCACACCACTGCTGCATACTCCAATCTTGGTCTAATCATACTCTTCATAATTTTCGCTACCATGGTCTCATCCAAATAGTTCAGAGCAACTTTCATATTCCCGGCCATTGCATACATTCCGCTAAAGAGCTTGTTAATATGTTTCTCTGGCGACAAATTATCTTGTATAATCAACCCTAAATCTTTTTCTTTTTCGGCCTTGCTAATTTTATTATCTCCCATCCTGTACTCCCAATTTGGTCTATTCACACTTCTTCCCATATTTAACACATGACATTTACTTATATTAAATTTCATTTTCCACTTGGTGCTCCATTCGTATATTTTATCTAAATCCCCTTGCAGCTCCTCACAACTACTTTTATTTGTTATTTGTCTCATAATTTTTACGTCATCTGCAAACATTGACATGTAAGAGTTTATGCCTATCGGCAGGTCATTCACGTACATAAGGAACATGAGAGGTGCCAACACAGATCCCTGCGGCACACCACTCTCAACTTTCCGCCACGATGAGTAAGTTCCTCTAATGTTGGTCCTCATTTCCCTATCTGTTAAATAGCTCTCCATCCATTTCAGCAAACTCCCCCTGACACATCCTAGCGTCTCAAGCTTAGATAACAATCTCTTATGTGGTACCTTATCGAATGCTTTGGAAAGGTCTAAGTAGACGCAGTCCACCCATCCGCCTCTTTCTTGGAGTACATCTATCACCCTACTGTAATAACATAGCAAACTGGTAACACAAGATGTCCCTTCTCTGAATCCAAATTGCTTTGGGGTTATTATTTTCTTTCTCTCCAACATTTTCATCCATCTCTTCCTAATTAGCTTTTCACAAATCTTGCATACAATACTAGTAAGTGAAACTGGTCTATAGTTTAGAGGGTCCTCAGGGTTTCCATTCTTGTATATCGGAATGATATTAGCTCTTTTCCATTCAACAGGAACCTGTCCTTTATCTAAGGAAGCTTGAATTATGTCCCTCACTGGCTCCACTAATTGCTCTGCACACTCCTTTAAAACCCAGGCAGACACTTCATCCGGTCCCATAGCTTTCCTTACTTCAAGTCCTCTCATCGCAGATAACAGCTCATCTCTAGTTATTTCAATCTTACTAAGACCACTCTCCAGTACTCCCGCCTGTGGTTCGTCAAAACCTTCCTCTCTAGTAAAAACTGACCCCAATTTGTTATTCATTACCTCACACATGTCCGATACATTTTCATACGTCCTAGCATCAACTCTTAATTTAGTAATTTGTTTCTTTACCTTCAACTTACTGTTTATATATTTATAAAATAATCTAGGGTCACTTTCACATTTATTTACTATGTTCTTCTCATAGTTCATTTTAACTTGCCTAATTATGTTAACATATCTATTCCTCTCCTGTTTATATTTATTCCGATTACTCTCAGTGTTCCTTCTTCTTAATCTAGCCCAAGCTGCATCACGCCTACCCAAAGCTCTTTTGCATTTCAAATTAAACCAATCTTTCTGCTTAGTAAAATTTCCAGTTTTATATCTTGGGACAAACATATTGGTTCCTACTCTATAAATTTCGAGGAATCTACTATATTTACCTTGTACGTCCCGTTCCTTCAAAATAAGATCCCAATCTACTCCCTCTAAATATCTTTTCAAGGATACATAATCAGCTTTACTATAATTTAATCTGTCATTTATGTAGCTATTGTCTAATCTATTGGCATTACTCGAGGTCAACTTCCATTTTAGTAATAGGTGATCACTTTTACCTACAGGACATAGATAGTTTATATCACTAATTTCGTGAGGATCTTTTGTAAAAATCAGATCGAGTTTAGAAGGTTCGTTATTACCCCTCATTCTTGTATTTTCCTTCACATGTTGTGTAAGTACATTTTCCGTAACCAACTCCACTAGCCGACTTCCCCAAGATCTCTGATTTGGCCCTGCATCTCCCGATTCCCAATCAACCTCACTACAGTTGAAATCTCCTACCAAGATCAATCGATTCTTCCTTAAAAGCAATCTTCTCAACGACTGAATCATATCCTCTACCATCTCCTCAAACTCCAACTCCCTCCATGCTCTGGTCTTTGGTGGCATGTAAGCTACTGCTATGTCTAGCTTTTTTCCTTCTATATCATTGAGTTCAACTGCCATTATTTCTGCCTTGTCATTATTTAACTCCACGTGCTTTGTTGTCATAGGGTTCTTAACTAATACTGCCACTCCACCTCCCCTTTTACCCTTTCTATCATTTCTCCATATATTATATCCTTCACTAAACACTATGTTGCTGTCAAAGTCCTGGTTCAGCTTTGTCTCTGTCAAACAGACTATCTGTGGTTGATCTTTTCTTAATATATTATCTAACTCTACCTTTTTACTGTTTATTCCATCTATATTAGTGTAGTAGCACAGTATATTTGAATCCACCTCCTTGTTTCTCTTCCCTCTCTGCCTCCTACCAGGTTCACCTCCTCCTCCTCCATCCCTTCCCTGACCCAGTTCCACCTCCCCCACTAATTCTATTCTCCTCCCCCCTCTCTCTCCCTCTGTTCCACCCTCTCCACCACATCCTGGCTCTCTCTCCGGTCCCCTGCTCCCTGCATTATCTCTCGCTCCGTCTCCTTGCTTTGACTTCGTACTTGTCTCTCTGTCTCTTTCCCTATCACTCCTCTTACTTTCGGTTCTTGGTGGCTCCTGATGTACCACTTCCTTACTTGCCCTTCCCTTATTCTCCAAAAAAATTCTTCTTTTGCTCTTCAGACAACTTTCCATTCTCTTCATCAGCCTTAGCTTGGAGTTCCCTTAACTGTTCTCGTTCTTCTACACTTAGGTCCTTTTTTACCCTTATATGATTCAGCTCTGTCGAATTTAATTTCCAGCTCACATTGGCTACTGCTTCTGCTGTTGATCTAAACTTTAGTTCCACTCTTAGTGGTCTCATCTCGCCCTTCTTATATATTCCTAACCTTCTCACCTCCTCCAGTTCTTTTACCCATCCATAACCCTCGTCTAAGTAATCCAGTATCCCCTTGACTTTCACAACATCCCTTTCCTTTCTTACCTTCATATCTGCCAGGTGCTCTTCCACATCTCCAAAGATTACTACACACTTACCTCTATCTATTGTCTCTCTCACTACCTTCTCTTTCTTCTTTAAAACTTGCACTACATTTTTTTCAAACTCTTTCTTTTCCTTTTCTCTCTCTTCCTTCTGCTCCTTCACAATTTCTTCAAGGGCTACCATCGTGGCACTCTCTACCCTTGTCCACTCATTTTTTACCTCACTAATTCCTTTTACTTCCTCACTCAGGTGGCCCTCATATTCCTTAAGCTGAGCCTTGAGTGCCACATTTTCCGACGCTAACTCGTCTACTCTGGCCATCACTGCCTCTAGGCTGTCACTTACTGGCCTAGGCCTATCCACCCCGCTAGTAACGCCACATATCGGACAAAACTTCTACTTTAGCCCCTAACTCCTTCCTCCAATTTTCCATCACTCCCCTCCATCTCACAAGACCCATTAATTGTTTTTTCATACTTGCCAACTGATCATCCTTGTCCTCGGTGATAAAGCCTTCAAATTCATAATCCTCCTCATCCCCAGCTAGGCTTTCACGCCTTCCCGCCATCGCGAGGTGGTCGTCTGCCAGCCTAAAAACAACAATCGCCCCACTATCCCATCTCACTCCAGGAACTGTTTTACTTAATCCATATTTTCAATTACTTGGAATATCCAATTAAATCTGAATTGCTCATAAAACACCTAATTACTTATTGAAATGCACATATAAATTTCCGGGACAACACTTAGACACTCCTATCAACTTCACACAAGGTAACTCATTATCGGGGAGCAGCTGCGAGGTGTTGACAGCTCGGAGGTCGGCGGAGGAGTGGTAAGGTGCTTCTCAACCCCTCGGACTTTGCCTCCGCCTCCCGGCGGTTGCGAGAGCTACAAGTCCTCCGGCGGGTGGTGTTTTTGTATACGGAACACAACGATACCCACCGTTAGGGGTCCCCTGCTCTTTTGGCCTGGTCAGTTCTTAACGGGGGATATTGCGGTCGTTTACCACGCTGTACCGGCGGCCTAGTGGATAATAGACCCCGGCGGACACTGCACTATGTCCATCCGCTAGCACGCTTACCTCAATGACGTTTACCCCGCCTTGCCGGCGGCCCAGTTGGTAAACTAATCAGCGGCGGCTTGTGTGTTTTGTGGAGCACAGAGCGGTCCGCCGTTAAAAGGGCTCCCTGTGCTACGACATATGCCGTAACGGGGGGCCCTCCGTTTTTGGGATATCCCCTTCTCATGTTATTCAGGGGCATGGGAGGAGGATATTCACGCCCTCTTAGGGGTAATAAGAAAGAGGAGGCCGTGGCCTCCTATTCTTCTTACGCCGGGAGGTTAGGATGGGTGAGACTCTCCCTGTATATCCTTATGAGCATTGATTCCTGGAAATTTTTCTTTTCAGGTGGACACTCAGGACAGCCGGATACCGCGCAGTTCCCGCCGGGGAGAGGAGTCTCTGCATCATGCCTTTGTTTACAGTCTGCTCAACCCCCTCTTGTCTTTTGCTACCAATACCAGCCCATAGCAGATGTATCAGATGTGTTCAGTGTTTAAACAGAAACTCTTTCTTGTGGGCATCTCGTACGTGTCCAGTTTGTTCAGATTTATTTGAAGAATGGCTAGCGGCCCAAGATATGTCTTGCTTACTCACGCTCATTGAGGTTAAGCCTAAGTTTAAAACCTATGCTTCTCAGGTAGCGAACAAAGAACTGTCATGTGATAACCCAGAATTATTAACGGTAGTTCAATTGTACTCATTTGATGATCATATAGCTCACCAATCACATAACTCCCCTATGCCCTTGTTGACCAGGGGGTCCCCTACATCCTCCATGACATCCGCACTGAGCTCCTCTCCCCCAGCAAAGAGGAGCCGCTTGATGTCACCGGAATGCCTCGACCTTACCCAACCGGCTCCCCCGGCGGGCAACCTGAGGCGCATGGACAGCACAGAATATTTGCCTGACAAGATCCGCCGGCTCTCCAGCCCACCACGACGTGTGCTACTTTCTAATGAAACTCCTACGTCTGCGCAAGTAGATCTCACAGGATCACTGCTGAAAGGTCCGGCAACCTCCTCGGGGACGCAGGGAGTTAGTCCCGGTCTCCCCGAGCCGGACGCCGGCCCCCCTCACATTGCCACTAGACTAAGACAAACTGTACACGTTAGGCTCCAAGGTTCCAATTTAGTGTCGTCAAACATACAGGCTCAACAAGCCGACATGGCTCATACCTCTACTCAGTCTCCGGGTGTAAGTACGTCAGATGCGGTTACGACCGTACGGTCTCACGCAACACTACTGGCGCCTTCTAAGGATCAGCCCGGCTTGACAGCCGCCCTCACGGATATAGGTTCGCAAAATGCGACCAACCCAATAACACCTCAGCCGCGTGACCAGAAGTCACCGGCTTGCAGTTCGCCCCACCCGGCTACGGCTAGTAGCAGTCTGACGCTAATGAACACTCATCAGACACACGCGGCCACTATCAAACAGGCTGACACTCTGATACAAACAGACCAACATGATAGGCCAACGACACAAACCACTTCGACAAGGTTAACGGCTGTACAACTAAATGAATTATTACAGAAGGTGATAAGCCAGTGTGCCATTAAACAGGGTCAAACCCCTACTCCGGCGCCGGGACCACCTCACAGTGTAGCTAGGCCCCCCCTCTCATATCAATGTAGGCATTCCCTCTCCGGCAGTCCCCTCCGCCGGGCCAGCAACAGCCCGTATAATTGACTACCCGCAGCCCACGGGCCCGGCGCTAAACAGTCCAATTAATTCCCGACCTGAGGGGCAAGAGTTTCAACCGCGGGCCGTAAATGTTACCCCAGGTTCGTTGCCAGACCCATTAGTCCGTCCCTCAACCTCGAAGCAACTCTTAGGTTTACTAGACCTCGAGTTCATGGGTGTGTCCAAGCCCCCCAATATAACTCCCCCTTCCGCCGACCGACCCAGGCAGGGACTACCGGCGGAGCTTTGGGCAATTGTTCCTCCCGGCCTTAGATCCCCCTTGACTAGGTTGGACACTAAGTCAGTTCATAGTCAAGAATGCCTAAGTCTGAATAGTTCTGTAAGTTCGGATGATACCCAACCTTACTTGTCCCCCTCGATAGATAGGACCCATACGGCAAGTAGCCTGCCGGGTCCCTCTTCTACCCCCGAGTCTCACCCCGGCGCTCCACTAGCCCCGCCGGGGGTCCCATCAAAATCTCAGGTAGTTAAAGCGCCAGGCAGGCTCTGGCTTCCGGTTACGGCAGTGACACATGGCGAGGGGAATAAATCAATACAAGGGGAGGTCCCGATGCCGGTGGAGTGGGCTATTGAAGTTAACCGTAAACATGTCTTTAGGGCAAAAGATGCTACCGGTACAGTCTTACAGGTTTCTATATATGCCAAACCTGACCCGGCAAATTTTCAATATTTTGTGTACAACCCTTGCCAGCTGGTTCCTCTTCCGGCGGATTCCCCGGTCCAGGATCCTTCTCACCCAGACAATCCCATTTGCCCTGATTGTCATAAAAAATGTAGCCCTACTGGGTGTCGTTATCTGCCCACACAGCAGGAGCCTTCTGGTAAATTTCACAGGTGTGGCCCACATTTTTTTTTTCTATGTGATTGAGGGAGGCAAAAGGCATAACTGCCTATAGCGAGTGCCTCCCCCATAGTTGAAAGAGTGACAGGGCCAAAATCAAGGGACGTTCGAGCCAAAATGCCTGGACACACGAAGTTTGAAGTAATTTAAGTCATAGGAAGTGGGAAAAACTTATTCTGGGAGAGAGTTCCAGAGCTCAGCTGTTGAGTAGAAGAAAGTTTGAGAGTAACGTTTCACTCTTGGGTTGGAGAGTTGCACAGAGTAGGGGTGGGATTGAGTTGCAAGACGGGTACCACGTGCCCTACGTAAAGGAGGTGGTATGCACTGGGATAGCTCTGAGGAACACTGATTATTATAGTAGCGATAGAATAGCGAGAGAGATACAACATTGCGGCGGAGAGAGAGAGATTGCAGAGAGTTGGTGAGTGGACGGGAGTTAATGATACGAAAGGCCTTCCTTTCAACCTTGTCTAGGAGAGCGGTGTGAGAGGAACCTCCCCACACATGTGAACAATACTCAATACAAGGGCGCACTATGCCCCTGTACAGAGCAAGAAGCTGTGCAGGGGAAAAGAACCCCCTAAGGCGGTTGAGCACACCCAGCTTCTGGGAGGCTGCCTTAGCAAGACTGGTAATATGGACCAAAGGGAGTTGAATCTGAGTGAGGTGGGCGATGGGCCGTGGGTAACGTGGGATCAAGAACTGCAACAATTTGCTATAGATATTACATCCAATTCCTTGTCCCCAATTCCCCCCCTTATCGAGTTTGACTGGCTAGCACAACGACCGGGCGGAGTTCCATTCCCTATTTTTAATATTCTTATAGCCCCTCAATTGACGGCGGAAGATTTTCCCTTACCTCTCATTACTCCTGAACCTATTGAACTTCAACGCGAATTTCTGGTCAGAGATAAGGCCCACAGGTCATTTATTAGCTTCCTGTTAACTAGAGACACGGCCCAGGCTATTGCCAAACCAAGACCGAATTCCTCTCCCCGAACCCAGGAATTAGTTAAAGTTTGTTAACAATACCTCCTCCCTGCCCCGGCTAGAATACTCACGGAAATTCGTACAGCCTTGTTTGAGGCAGTCCGGTCACGTCAGCTACTCAGACTCGGTATGGCTCAAGGGTTACCTATGAATGCTTACTATAGGATCTTGTTCTCCCCTGTCTTAACTGCGAGAGTCATAGATAAACAGACGGAAAGTGATGTTCGGGTAATGTTGCGCTTGAAGAAAAAGACAAACCAATAGCTCTCCCCCTGTCAGCTCCAAGCGGCAGGCGGACGGGTTCACCTCCGGCTCTGGGGGGTTAAATTCACATAGGCTATACTTTTAGGACTACTGTCCAGGATTCTCCAGTCCTCCCTCTGTCTTCCTCCCTTTACTGTAATACTACATAGTTACTGTATAGTTACTGTAATACTTTTTGATAGCCTATTTATTAATCGCATTTCAGATACTTGTCACCATAATAATAGGCCTCTCACACTCTTGCCAGGGAGGGATATTACTAACTCTATTATTAGTATTGTGTCGACCACTGTATAAACTAATATACAGGCTTTAGCCTAACTGTGTCATACTGCTAACATCATTTTATTTTTATTTTCAGGCATAAAATTGTGTTCTAGTGCTAACATATTCTTTTTGTGATTTACAGGCATTAATTGTACCATATTGCTAACCAATATTTTTTGTTACTGTACTGTATACTGCTTTCCAGTTTTCTCACTAGGCTAAATTAACCCTCTCCCACTTCTTTTTTTTCCAGTAAATTTTGTAACAAATTACTAGTCCATTTGCAATTTTCAGGCTTTAACTGTGTCATACTGCTAACATAAATTTTTGTTATATTTTCAGGCATAAATTGTGTTCTTGTGATTAACATATTCTTTTGTGATTTACAGGCATTAATTGTACCATATTGCTAACAAATATTTGTTGTTACTGTACTGTATACTGTTTTCCAGTTTTCTCACTAGGCTACATTAACCCTCTCCCACTTTTTTTTCCAGTACATTTTGTAACAAATTTCTAGTCCATTTGTGATTTTCAGACTTTAACTGTGTCATACTGCTAACATCAATATTTTTTGTTTTATTCAGGCATAAATTGTGTTCTATTGCTAACATATTGTTTGTGATTTACAGGCATATTAATTTTATCATATTGCTAACTAAATTTTGTGTGATTTTCAGGAATTAATTGTATCACATTGCTAACATAAATTTTTTGTGATTTTCAGGCTTTAATTGTACTATTTTGCTACCATAAATTTGTGTGATTTTCAGGCATATTGTGATTATATCGTCATGGCGCCGCAACGAACCTGCACGAGTTGTTCCGGTAAATTTGGCCCTACCATGTTTGTTGATACTGATGTCCAAATTTGTAGATTTTGCCAGCTCCGAGAGAAGATTGCGGATTAATTGAATGCAGCTCACCGCAAGATCGATGCCCTGACTACGAAGCTTGAATCCCTTCAAGAATTTGCCACACTCAACGTAGGAGTGCCCTCGGCCCAAGAAACCACTACGATGTCAACCGCCATTCCAGTGCATACAGTACCGGTACCGGTACCCACACCAGCAGCTACCTTAGATGTTGCAGAAAATAATAATGACTCTACTCTCACTCCCCCCCAGGACAATTTTCAGTTAGTGAGAAACAATGTGCATCCCAGTACCAGTACCAGGAAGGTCATCCCGACAACATGCCAAAACCGCTTCAAAATTCTGGCTATTGACGAGGAAGAGGAAACGGAAGAAGTTCGGCTTGTGGGCGACTCCATGGTCCGTGGCCAACTAACCGAGTTCTGCGCCAGGGCACCCAGGACCAGAAAGCGGTTTGTATCCCAGGTGGCGGCGTGGACGACATTGTTGCGGCTGTGGAAGAGGTTTCCAGGCTCGCCCCCGCAAGCACTACATACGTCATCCATGTTGGATCTAACGATGTCCAACGGACGCGGTCAGAGGAACTACTTTGCAAGTACCGGCGGCTGATCAGGTCCTTCAAGGAAAAATCTAATAGAATCTTAATTTCAGGAATTGTTCCCCGGATTAATGTAGAAAACCGATTCTACAACATAGCTACCAGTACAAATCGCCGACTAGCCAAACTCTGCAGGGAGGAGGACATCGGCTTTGTCGACACGTGGGATCATTTTTACTATGATAAATCTTTGTTTTCAGGAGATGGTGTACATCTCAATGAAGTAGGAGCTGCACGTCTTGGTCGTCTGCTGAACGATGCAGTCAAGGATTTCCGTTCAAAAAACGGGGTCAACCAGACCCCAGACAGGGTAGTGTAAGTCAAATACGAACTGAAAATTCAGACAATGCACAATCGGTAACATCCAACTCTAATACTCTTAAGGTGTTTTATGTAAATGCTCGTAGCATACGCAATAAATTTTCAGATCTAGAGGAAATCGTGTTTACAGAACATTATGATATAATCGGCATTACAGAATCTTGGTTAAATACGGAAGACAGAGACTTTTTAGCCGAATATACGCTTCCTGGTTATACAATGTTTGAGAAAAGTCGGATCAATAGAAATGGAGTTCTGTTTTTTATAAAGGAAAGTCTTAATCCCGTCTTAATGTCAAAATCTCAAATTGCGAATATAGACATATCTTACGTACTATTAAATAATAAACGAGGAACTAAAATAACACTAGCTTTATTATACAGACCCCCATCTCAATCAGTGCAAACTGACAGTGAAATTTATGAACAAATTGCAGAAATAACTAACATACAAGATACCGTAATTCTTGGCGATTTCAACTTACCCGTGACTAAATGGGGCGATATTCTTACTTTACACTATGGACACGACCTCTATGCTAACTTGCAAGAGAGTTCACTTTTTCAATTTGTACAATCTCCGACCCGTGGTAATAATGTGCTTGACCTTGTACTCGCAACAAAAGAAGAATTAATAGAGAATTTGAATGTTGGTGATGAATTCAGTAACAGCGACCATCGTACGATAACTTTCACTTTAAAGTTTACTAGTAACAAATCAAATAGCAGCATTGAGAAAGTCCCTAATTTCAAGAAAGCAAATTTTCATAAACTTAAATCAAAGCTTAAAGAAACTTACTGGAGCTTTCTGACTAACAATAACGACATAAATACATCTTGGGAGTGTTTCACAACCACTTACCTTAACCCTCCAGCCCCGGGGGCTATAGCTTACGACTGTGCTCCGGTACCGGGTGTTTTGACGATCTTTGGCCTATGTTAACTACTCTGTAAGTCAATGAATATGTCATGTAATGTTGTGAATAAAAAAGAATAATGTTCCACAAACCTTCCTCTGTCGAATGGCGTTGAGTAGAGGTCTCTAGCCCCTCTGGTTGCATAATGGTGAGCGCGGGAAGACGAGTGCTTTTCGGCGGCAAATTCTTCCCGCGTTCGGACGCGTCGCCCCGGCCATGGCTACGACGCACCTAGCCGCGCCAAAGTATTTATCTCCCTTAGACGATTTTAGTGTTTGATATTGAGAATGTGATGTTTATTTGATATTTTCTAGTTATTTTGAGGCCAATTATATAAAATATGTTTATTAGGGTATCACTGTCACTGATATTGCTAATTTTCACTCGATACCGTACATTTTATTAGTAATTGAGGTAGCTTATTGTTGTATTAGGCACTGATTATTCATTATCACAGGTGTTTATTATACTTTGGCCATCAAATATTAGGTCTTGTGTCACTTTCACAAATATGCTTTAGAGAGTGTCACTGTCACTGATAATGCTCATTTTCACTCGATACCGTACATTTTATTAGTAATTGAGGTAGGTTATTGTTGTATTAGGCACTGATTATTCGTTATCACAGGTGTTTATTATACTTTGGCCATCAAATATTAGGTCTTGTGTCACTTTCACTTTGACAAATATGCTTTAGAGAGTGTCACTGTCACTGATAATGCTCATTTTCACTCGATACCGTACATTTTATTAGTAATTGAGGTAGGTTATTGTTGTATTAGGCACTGATTATTCGTTATCACAGGTGTTTATTATACTTTGGCCATCAAATATTAGGTCTTGTGTCACTTTCACTTTGACAAATATGCTTTAGAGAGTGTCACTGTCACTGATAATGCTCATTTTCACTCGATACCGTACATTTTATTAGTAATTGAGGTAGGTTATTGTTGTATTAGGCACTGATTATTCGTTATCACAGGTGTTTATTATACTTTGGCCATCAAATATTAGGTCTTGTGTCACTTTCACTTAGTTATATGATTTGTAAACGTTTTATATACAATTTATTGTGTCTTTTTTCACTGATTTATATATTTCTATAGGTTCTAATCATATGAATGTCACTTGGTATATACATATGTGTCACTTTCACATATTATTATGGTGTAATTGCATTTGTATCAATGTTCTCATAATACATGACTTTTGTATTACAATACATTGGTTTTCTTCCACTTTTTGCCTATATATAATTATAGTGTACATATTGTCATTTTATTTGGCAATTTCAGTATGATTATTAGAACTCCAGCTTGGAGTGGTAATCAAAGAAGCAATCTACAGCAGAGTGCCACCTTGCACTCCACACACTCCAGGGTTGACTTTTTACCTGACCTCGGCTTCACCCTGCTGTTGTAGCAGACATGGCACCGCTTCTGCTGTGTTCTTCCGGATTCATTCTGAGGCAGGGAACCAAGCCTGTGCCTAATCAAGTATTGAGCAGACTGCAAGCGGTCAATAACGGCGGGCCCAGGATGTGCCACTGCCCTCTGTGGCATAGGATACTTCTCCAGGAGTTCCGTAACACCTGCTTTTGGAACCTCCGCAGGCTATTGAACTTCATGGGTGTGTTCACATTCCGAAGCTTGTATATGTTGTAGGCATTCAGAACTGACATGTCCACCATATGCAGAAAGAACTTTTTGTACCATCTGCACGAGGTACGCAGGCAGTCAATGAAGCCTATCTGCATGTCGGACTTGTCCACCAGCCTCATGTTGATGCTGTAGTCCAGGACAGCATCGGGCTTGGTCACCCTGGCCTGGGTGCGGCGATCCACCTTGCCAGTCTCCACCATTTCCCCCTTGTGGATGGTGGTCAGGAGGTTGACCTTCCGCTGGTCGTGCCAGTGGATAGCCAGAATGGGCCCCGACTTCTTCTTGAACACATCACCTTTTTTGGTCTTTGGAGGGAAAGGTGGCATGCCCTTCCTTTTCCCTCGTACTGTGCCTACAGTCCCCGTCTTGCGCTCATGCAGGTACTGTGAGAGAGTGGGGGACGTGTAATAATTGTCCGTGTAGAGGACGTGATTCTTATGAAAGTAGCGGTCCATCATGGCTTGCACCACTGCTCCGCCAAAGCCAATGAGGGGGTCCACAAGCAAGTCCCCTTCCTTCCCGCTGTATACCAGGAAGTCCAGGACATAGCCAGTTTGGCAGTCGCACAGCACAAAGAATTTTATGCCAAAGCGATGTCTTTTTGAGGGGATGTACTGCCGGAAGCTGAGTTTTCCCCGGAACAGCACAAGAGACTCGTCAATGACGACCTTGCGGAAGGGCTTGAAGTAGGAGGTGAAGCGTTCTCGCATCATCTCATACAACGTCCTAATCTTCCACAGCTTGTCTGGGAGGTGGACGTCAAGGTTGGTGACAAGATGGAGCGCTGCGAGGATATCAAGGTACCGGTCGCGAGACATATATTTCCCGAAGGCAGGGGTGGATATCAGATCATTGGTGATCCAATAGTCAGGCAACCTATGCTTCTTGACATGAGGCATTAGCATGGTGAGTGCCAGGAACACCATGAACTCTTTATGAGTCACTGGGGTCCACTGCCTCATGTGGCCCTTGGTCACCTTTCCCAAAAAGTGGACCTGGAATTGGTGCTGCTTATTTGTCTCTTTGACAACATAGCCTACCACCTCCTCATCAAAGAAGGCCTCAAACAGTTCGTGTGGTGGAGCATTGGGGCCTGCAGGAAAATTGGGGGTAACGCCTGAACCCTCCAGTACCTCATCAAAAGCTGGCACATCAGGGTTGTATGCATCCTCATCAACTACGTCTTGCCACTGAAAAACGTAGAATGGGTCTTGTCTACGCTGACGAGGAGCTCCAGCTGGTGGCCCAGCACGCCCACGGCCAACTCGGGAGGCGCGCGCCCTAGGGCGGCGAGGGCGGCGGCCAGGGCGGTGGGCAGCACGACGGGCAGCACGACGCCGGGCCAAGCGGATGGGACGAGGGTCGTCGATGTCCATATAGTCATCGTCAGAGTGGTCATCTTGCCCTGACGGTGGACCTATGTAATCATGGCCAGAGTCTTGAGAGAGGTGCCCTTCATCATCAGTGGCCCCCACATAATCTGGCGGGGAACCAGTGATGCGTGGGCGGCGTGCGGGTGGGCGAGGTGGGGAAGGAGTGGCAGGTGAGGGTGTGTCCCCCCGAGGTCCCGGGCTCCTTGGCCTGCGACGAGTGACAGAAAGCAATGTTTCACTGTCACTAGGCCCAGGTATTGGTGATGCGAGCTCAAAGACTTCTTCAGGAAGACATGTTGAAGGCGGGAGAGGTGGGGAGGACCGTGGGGAAAGTTGCGGGGACGTATGGCTGGGGCCGGCCGGGGTGGACGCCGCGGGAGCCTCGAACAAAACTCTCTTACTTTTCTTAATTTTCTTGGTATATTTCCTACCTTTCCCCTTTTCGGCAGCAGTATGTCTCCTGTCGGGGGACCTAGGAGGCAAATAGGCCGAAAGTGTGGGGTCCTCAACCCTTGGCAATGGTGGGGGTGGTGGGGAAGAATGCGGGGCATCCGGGTCATCTTGGGTGGCGTGGGTAGATAAGGGAGACAATGGCGGACGAGAAGGGTCACCACGCTGACCCTCACTCACAGCCTCATCCTCACCAAGTAGTTTTGCTTGTTCCCTAGCTGCCGCGGCCGCCTTCTCAAGTATTTTCTGCTTATACAAATGTAGCTTGAAAGGCGATTTACCTGGGGAAGGGCTTGGCGTCGTGTCACTTAAGCGAAATTTGGTGAGTGACCTTGAACTCTCCCACTCGCTCACTCTCTCAAGTTCACTGTCTTTAGGTAAACCAGCTTCCTCAACAACTGGTACATCACCTTCATCACTGTCATGTTCTCTCGCAAATCCCAGGAATTGCTCTTCTTTATCACTCTCATGGCCATAATCACTCGACTTATAATTACTGGAGTCGTCACTGACTTCATCATCAACATTATGCTTGGCATCAGCTCGCTCATAAAGTCTCAATGTCGTCTCAATACCTCCGGGAGATAACACATTTAGGCGATGGCGTCAGGGTAAGGCGCGACGACCAAGCAAGGGCGTCGTAGGAAGCACGGTATCGGACACAGCGGAATCACTATTTGGCGTACTGTCCATGATGGCGTCGGAGTAGATACTGTTGCTGTGGCGGAGTTTACGCCTGGTGGCGCCACCTACCGTCCCACGATACCGAAAATGTACGCGCGGCATTCGAAAGCACGCATGCAAGCAATGGGCGTTCAAGAGCCCTTCCGGGTTGCGCGGGCCGAGGTTGTTATGGGCGTTCAAGAGCCCATCCGGGTTGGAGGGGTTAAGGCAGTGCAAGACTGCATACCATCGAAAATACGGCGTCCAGACCATAATGATAAGCCCAAATGGTGGAATAAAGATATTTCAGACTGTCTGCTTGCTAAAAAATTTGCTAATGATAGATTAAAATCCTCACAAAATGACGAAGAACGGGTGAAATTTGTAGAGCTACGACGCAAAGCCAAAAAGTTAATTAACCTCTGAAGTGCGCATGGGGGTAATTGGAAACGTCCCCCTGTGCTGACGTATTTGAGGTGTTTCCGTCACTAAAATATTCATTGTGCCATTAATAGCATTAATACTTATCCATATGCGCCTATTATGGGTTGATTATAAAGGTATTAACCTGAAACAACAATAAAACGAGTGAAAACAGCGTTTGGATGGTCAAAATCGGAGATATAGCCCGCGAGTTGTATAATGTATGGGTGAGGCAATCTGCTTTCCCGCCAATTTCCCCCAAGGCCACTGAGACACAGTCGATCGATACTCTCTCTCTCTCTCTTGCACTCGCTTGCTATCAGTGATGACCACACCCTCCAATCGGATTTCTAATGTTAGCACGAAAATATACCTCAGAATAAGGGAATAACAGGGAAAATAGGTGATAACTGAAGGAGAGGAGGAAAGTGGGGAAGGAGGGGAGGTAGAGGACTGAGATTTTGCATGGCCCAGGGGCCAAAAAAAAAAAAAAAAAAAAAAAAAAAAAAAAAAAAAAATTTCGATGTCAAAAGTTGATTTTTTTTTTCTCTGACTCTTAAAGAGTCTCCCCGCAGTGCGCCGGGGGAACTCTTAAGAGTCTCCCCGCAGCTCCCGGGTTAAGCAAAGTAAAAAGACCCTGGAGTTACATGTTGCGAATCAAAGTAAAACAAACCCGAAAGAATTCTATAGTATCAGAAAGAAAAAAGTAGTTACTTCAACTGTTGGACCGTTAGTCGATGAAAATGGAGAATACACCAAAGACGAAGTACAAATGAGTAATGCCCTCAATACCTTCTTTGCATCAGTTTTTACAACAGAAGACCTCAGTGATATCTCTACACCATCGCCGATTCAGATTGATAATTCAGATGTTCTATGCAATATCACCGTTACAGAGAGAGAAGTATTGAATTGTTTAGATAAACTCAAGGTAAATAAAACGCCTGGACCTCATACAATCTCGCCTAGAGTTCTAAAGGAAGCTAAGGATGAGCTCTCCAAACCACTGACATTGCTATTCAATGAATCCTTGCAGTCTGGGACTATGCCTGATCAGTGGAAGCTAGCCAACATAACACCGATATTCAAAAAAGGCAGCAAATCCCTACCCAGTAACTATCGTCCAATTAGCTTAACCTCAATTGTATGTAAAATGCTAGAAACGGTCATAAGAGACAGACTCGTAAATCACTTAGAGGCAAATAACTTACTTAAAGATACTCAACACGGCTTTCGTAAAAAACGTTCCTGTTTAACAAACCTCTTAGACTTCTTCCACGATATCCTCAACCTCTACGATGAGAGTAAAGCTGTAGATATTATAAACCTTGATTTTCAAAAGGCCTTTGACAAAGTTCCCCACAAACGTTTACTGCTAAAACTAAAAGCGCATGGAATACAAGACGGTGTGTTGAAATGGATAGAAAATTGGCTCAGCGACAGAAAGCAAAGAGTAGTCATAAACGGTAAGGCATCTAAATGGACCAATGTAAGTAGCGGGGTACCCCAGGGATCGGTACTAGGACCAATTATCTTTCTAATTTACATCAACGACATAGATGAGGGTCTCACCTGTACAATCTCAAAATTTGCTGACGATACAAAAATTGCAAATAGCGTACTCTCAAAAGAACAAGTTGACAATATGCAACGCAATCTAGATAAATTGTCATGTTGGGCCCAAATTTGGCAAATGAGTTTCAATGCGGATAAATGTAAAGTACTACATATCGGATACCTAAATGAGAAAGCAAACTATTCGATGAATGGCACTCAGCTTAAGAATGTAAACAGAGAAACCGATCTGGGAGTAACAATATCGAGTAACCTAAAACAGTCAACAATGTTCAGAAGTTGTTAAGAAGGCAAACAAAATAATTGGCTTTATAGGCAGGTCATTTGAGCATAAATCCAAAGAAGTTATCCTAACCCTTTACAATTCCTTGGTCCGCCCTCTTCTGGAATACTGCGTTCAATCTTGGTGCCCTTATTACCAAAAAGATATAAACAAGCTAGAACGAGTTCAACGTAGAGTTACCAAAATGATACCTAGCCTAAAGAACAAACCATACGAAGAGCGTCTTAAGAGAATTAAATCTATTTCCTTTAACCCAGCGCAGATTAAGAGGTGACTTAATTCAAGTGTTCAAAATCATCAAAGGCATCGACAATATGAATTGTAGTAAGTACTTCACTATCGACCAATCTAATTACACGCGGGGAAACGGTTGCAAAATTATGGTAAATCTTTTAACTCACACGAATCTAAGAATTTCTTCTTCAATCGAGTTGTCAACTTGTGGAATGGGCTTCCCCGAGACGTTATAGACTGCAGCACCGTTGATTCATTTAAACTCCGCTTAGACAAATATCTCGCATCAAACCCGCGACTGACTGCGTTTGTAAATGAATAACTTTATTTTATCCCCCCCTCAGTTACTAACCCATCTGTCCCCTACTAACTTCCTAATCCTGCCACGGACATTAGTTCTAGGGCAGTAGTTCCCTTTCTAATGTTCCCTTACCCACTCTAAACCACTGTTTGGACACTTGATCCTCAGTGTTTTGGAGGACAAGCAGCCTAGAAGGGTCACTAGACCTGTTGTTGCTTGATTTCCTTTGTACTCCCTCGGCCATGCTAGTGCAATAGGGTTTTGAGGTTCGACCAAGTGTTAGTTCCCGCGGGGGGCAGCGCCCCCTGATGACTTCGGTTCGACTGTCCGGAACCGGTCCACATAAAAGCACGGCGGAACAAAAGTCATGCGGCTTTACCTCATATGGCGTTGCATAACAGACCGATAACCACCCTCTGCATAAGGGATAAGGTGACTAACTCATTACGCTGGGACGAAGGACTGCGGCCGCCATCCACGGTCGGTTCTGCTACAGCCGTTAACCCCCCGGCGGATCCGCATCTGGAGTGTATCTCAAATTTCGTTGAACAAGTGAGAGCCCGAAGCACCCGCCCGCCGGCTTGCCTCCTTTAAACGATGTAATAACTATTAAACGATGTAATAACTAGTCAATGAGTGGTAAACTGGTAAATGAGTTTGGAACAGTGTGCGAAAAACGGAATTTGAAGGTAAATACGGGGAAGAGCAAGGTTATGGTCTTCGAAAGGGGTGAAGTCACGGAGTGTGAGGTGAAGCTGAACGGTCAGGCTATGGAGATCGTCAACTCTTTTAAGTATCTGGGCAGTGTGTTGAGTAAAGATGGGACTATGGATGAAGAGGTGCGGGAGAGGGTACAACAGGGGAAGAGGGTTGTAGGAACGCTAAAAGCAGTAACAAGAAATAGGGTGGTCAGTATGGAAGTGAAGAAGTCCTTGCATGACAGTGTGGTAATCCCGACACTGACTTACGGAAGCGAAGCATGGACGTTGGTTGAGAGACTCAGACCAAGAGTGAGAGCTGTGGAAATGAATTACTTAAGGAGTGCGTGCGGAGTTACATGGAGGGATAGACAGACTAATGAGGAAGTAAGAAGGAGGTGTGGTGTGGAGGTAGATGTGCTGGAAAGTGTGAAAAGGAACAACTTGAGATGGTTCGGCCATATGGAACGTATGGAAAGCGAGAGAATGACTAAGAGGGTGTACGAGAGCGAGGTGGAGGGACAGAGGGGGAGAGGTAGACCGAATATGAGGTGGAAGGATGGAGTGAGGAAGTACATGAACGAAGGCGGTGCTGGTTGGGGGGAGGGGCGTCGACTGACTGGGGACAGAGGTGCATGGGGGCGGTTCGTTCGTGGCCACCCCTTCGGGGATCACGGCGTCAGGCAATAGATAGATAGATAGATAACTAGTCATTAACAGGGAGAGAAGGTCGCCAAAGGATTCTCACCCACAATAATGCATGTAGGACCCCTAACAGGCCCTTCTTGATATGATAGATACAGTGTAACACATCAGTTTTCCTCCCTATACTAAGCCATTCCAGTACTCGGCTCGTCTGGCGGCCGGCTGTTCCTTTAGAGATCGCCCCCCGCCGTTGGGGATAGGAAATCACCCCGGTGGGGCTTTTTTCTTCCTACCTCCAAGGGACTGGGGGCTGTCTCCATATACTTAACCTAGGGGTGTGCACCCGGAAAAGGTTTCCCAGGGTCAGGGTCGGCTCAGCAGCAAGTCGATATTTTTTACAAAACGACCACTGCCGGCCGGGGTCATTATTTCCAACCTCTTTTTGAAGTTCTGTTGTCAGCAAAGGGAGCCCTTCAGGACACTCTCGTTCCTGTCTTTCTCTTGTTTTTCATGCCATATAGAATCATAACCACAATCCCTTGCTCCTTGCCGGTCCCGAGGCCATTTCAGTTCTCTATAACTCATCCTTTCACAGGAAATTCCTTTTCCCATTCAATCCCACATGACATTAACAACGGTCCCGCCGTAGGATACCCTACGATTAGCCAGATCATTACTCTCTTAACCCGGGAACTGCGGGGAGACTCTTAAGAGTTCCCCCGGCGGACTGCGGGGAGACTCTTATGAGTGAGTGAAAAAAAAAATCAACTTTTGACATCGAAAAAAAAAAAAATATATATATATTTATTTTTTTATTTTTTTATGGCCCCTGGGCCATGCAAAATCTCAGTCCTCTACCTCCCCTCCTTCCCCACTTTCCTCCTCTCCTTCAGTTATCACCTATTTTCCCTGTTATTCCCTTATTCTGAGGTATATTTTCGTGCTAACATTAGCGAGTTGCAAGCAGGGTGTTGTCATCACTGATGGCAAGCGAGTGCAAGAGAGAGAGAGAGAGAGTATCGATCGACTGTGTCTCAGTGGCCTTGGGGGAAATTGGCGGGAAAGCAGGTTGCCTCACCCATGCATTATACAACTCGCGGGCTATATCTCCGATTTTGACCATCCAAACGCTGTTTTCACTCGTTTTATTGTTGTTTCAGGTTAATACCTTTATAATCAACCCATAATAGGCGCATATGGATAAGTATTAATGCTATTAATGGCACAATGAATATTTTAGTGACGGAAACACCTCAAATACGTCAGCACAGGGGGACGTTTCCAATTACCCCCATGCGCACTTCAGAGGTTAAGTGACTAGCCGCGCTGTCCCTGAGCCTGCTCTTGCCCCGGGTGTATATATATTATATTTTAGAGTTAAGATCAACCTTTCACCATAATGTCTATGTGCCGGCTGGGCCAAATTATGTTTTAGATATAAGATCAACCTTCCACCATAATGCCTATGTGCCAGTTGGGTCACACCGTGAAGGGCGGGGATCACGGCGGAAGCCTGTCAAGGCCCCCGGCTCAGGTTCCCCGAGTGTATGCCTCGATACCCTCCTCAATTCAGATTATAAGGGTTCCGGCGGACTACCTGAGATAGTCGACTAACTCAGTTACGCGCTGATCCTCGCCGAGAAGACGGGGCTCGGTAATAGACGTAGGAAGTGCCATCGAGACAGCTTGCCATGGAAAAAGTTACTTCCCCGTGTTCTGTACAAACTACATTTTGTTTCTTTGAAAAAACAAAAAAAAACAAAAAACTATTGTTGGAAGTATGCCCGTGGTCACACTCCTGTTGTTTGTTCTTGTATTTCTAGTTTTATGTACTGTGATAGTTGCGCCCTGAAAGGCTTCAGACAAAAAGGGGGGGGGGGATAGGTGGATCCCAGTACAAAAGAGAGAAACTCCCCCTTACACAGGATTACAAGTGGGTTTGAGGGCAAGCCTAGATGCTGTTTACGCCAGGCTGTGCCCAAAATGAGATATGTATGAGCTTAGAAGATCAGTTTGCTTGATTTAGAAAGAATTGAGAATTTAGATTGCTTAATTCACACTCAGGTTTTATGATTAATAAAAGATTTTTTTTTATGTTTCAATTTTCGAAACTAGTTGCACTAGATTTCAATAAGTCCTAAGTGACTCTGTAAATATTTCCATTATCTAACTGTCCAGTTTATGAATAATAAAGAATTATTGCCCTACGGCTTATATGATTTTCAAGTTTCCAGGCTAATCGCCCTAGACTCAGAAGGTCGATAGAGATCAGATGGTGACTCCAATATGTTCCTGGCTAGTTACACTAGTTTCAGTAGCTTTGATAATTGTCAATATGACTACGCCCAGGAACCTAGCTGAGCTCAGCATAGGTTCCGGGTCAGGGTGATGCAGGGTTGTTGCTTTTAACTCTGTCTCACCCGGTACAACAAACACCTCATGTATGAGGACTCTGTTGTTGGAGCAGGCTTCTTTGAAGAAACGCACTGCTCACACTCTCTCAATATTTTTTAACTGTGTTGTATGCACAACTACATAATATATACGAATAGCTTTTCCTGTTATGAGGTTCCTTGACTTAACCATGCGGTTATTAAGAGTTTAATACTACGAATGTCCCCCTCCAGTCTTGGAATTCAGGCAACATCGTCAATGATGGAGGGGCCACTATTAAATTATAGATTTGATTCCCGAAGGGAAGTAGAGAAAACCTAATATTTAGTAGGGGCCCCGGAATCATTGACGACGACGTCCCTCCCAGCCATCCCCTTCCCATTCGCTGATATTTTGAGTTATCTTGTTATATCATTGAAGGAAGAATTGTTGCGCTTGGCGAGAGGCCGGTAAGAAGCCACAACGCAAGAAAATCCACCGAATGTGGGAAGCTTGTGAATAACAGTGTTAAGATGGAAAATTCTTTTTTCCTTTTTGTTCTCTTATTTTTTACAAAGTTTTTTCGTAGTGGGTACCGTACCCGATCTGTGATGACACCATAAGAGAAGTAGCGTTGCACTTATGAAGATGACTCCTATTCTTCCTCGCGGCGGTCGATTCAAACGACTGACGTGGATGTTGAATGGAGACTATTATAGTCCCACTAATAGGCAACATCGTCAATGATTCCGGGGCCCCTACTAAATATTAGGTTTTCTCTACTTCCCTTCGGGAATCAAACCTATATGTACTGTATATACCGGTATATATATATATACAGGGTGTTCCAGAAATATGTGCCGAAAATCAGGGGATGTATTCCTGACACATAATTGAATGTAAATCACTAAATGACCATATAAGCAAATATCAATAGTTGTCGAGTTACAGCACCTAACAGGTCTGCTTGAATTTGTTTTACTCCGGGAATTGCTTGTAAATGAAACATTTACCAAGGACAACGTGATTTATTAACAAAATAAAACAGTATTTCCAGTATGACAATAAAATTACAGTAAATGTTCAAAATTCAACTCTTTTAAGTATCTGGGCAGTGTGTTGAGTAAAGATGGGACTATGGATGAAGAGGTGCGGGAGAGGGTACAACAGGGGAAGAGGGTTGTAGGAACGCTAAAAGCAGTAACAAGAAATAGGGTGGTCAGTATGGAAGTGAAGAAGTCCTTGCATGACAGTGTGGTAATCCCGACACTGACTTACGGAAGCGAAGCATGGACGTTGGTTGAGAGACTCAGACCAAGAGTGAGAGCAGTGGAAATGAATTACTTAAGGAGTGCGTGCGGAGTTACATGGAGGGATAGACAGACTAATGAGGAAGTAAGAAGGAGGTGTGGTGTGGAGGTAGATGTGCTGGAAAGTGTGAAAAGGAACAACTTGAGATGGTTCGGCCATATGGAACGTATGGAAAGCGAGAGAATGACTAAGAGGGTGTACGAGAGCGAGGTGGAGGGACAGAGGGGGAGAGGTAGACCGAATATGAGGTGGAAGGATGGAGTGAGGAAGTACATGAACGAAGGCGGTGCTGGTTGGGGGGAGGGGCGTCGACTGACTGGGGACAGAGGTGCATGGGGGCGGTTCGTTCGTGGCCACCCCTTCGGGGATCACGGCGTCAGGCAATAGATAGATATAGTTCAAAATTCCTTGTAAATGAAACATTTACCAAGGAGAACGTGATTTATGAACAAAATAACACAGTATTTCCAGTATGACAATAACATTTACAGTAAATGTTCAAAATTCTGTGTAAATTAAACATTTACCAAGGACAACGTGATTTATTAACAAAATAAAACAGTATTTCCAGTATGACAATAACATTTACACTAAATGTTCAAAATTCCTTGTAAATGAAACATTTACCAAGGACAACGTGATGTATGAACAAAATAAAACAGTATTTCCAGTATGACAATAACATTTACTGTGCTGTATTACTTTACGGTCGTTAAGTAATTTCGCATCTGTCTCAGACATTTTGTACAATCCCTGGATTTAAACACATTCCTGGCAGACCTCGGAGGTGCTGTAACTCGAAAACTATTTAGAATTGCCAATATGGTCATTTCGTAATTTACATTCAATTATGTGTCAGGAATACATCCCCTGATTTTCGGCACATATTTCTGGAACACCCTGTATATATACCGGTATATACTGTGTGTGTGTGTATATGTATGTATATATATATATATATATATATATATATATATATATATATATATATATATATATATATATATATATATATATATATACATACCATTATATATATATATATATATATATATATATATATATATATATATATATATATGTGAGGGAGACAAAACGCAGAACTGCCTGTGATGAGTGCCTCCCCCAGAGTTGAAAGAGTGACGAGGCCAAAATCAAGGGACGTTAGAGCCAAAATGCCTGAACACACGGAGTTTGAAGCACTCGAAGTCATAGGATGAGGGAAAGATTGATACTGGGAGATAAATCCAGAGCTCAGCTGTTGAATAGAAGTTCAGAGGTGGTGTATGAGATCTACTGGTTGATTTGGTACCAGCTGAAATCTACTGGTTGAGTTGGTACCGGTACTGATTGAAATATTAAGTAACACCACGTTCTTAACATTAATCATCAATTACACACCCCAATGCACTTGAATAAACTGATGAAAGTATATGAGGACCCTGGAGGACAAGGGGCAAATGCACCAATACCTTACTTTCGAGTTATGAGTGTTTAAAGTCTGGAATAGGTGGCATACATAGAATATTACAGAATAGCATGTTATTATATACCATTAGAATCCTTTGGAAGAGCCAAATTGATAGAAAAAAAAAAAATGCACAATAGATTTTATTTTATTTTTTTCAGCCTATAGTAATTATTGTTCAATCTGCTTGAAATTTAATCCTGTATTAGATGTCCATGAAACTAAGATACTGTTAAATTTTCAGCCAAAAAAACGCGCAAACGCGCGTGTCATTGGCCGGGAGGCGGGCCTTTAACCCGGGGAATGCTAGCCGGCCGCTCATTGGCTTGAGCGCGCGGGAACATTCGCCCCTCCACCTCCTACAATCCATACCTCCTCCGCCGCTACACAAGGTCGAAACAAGGGATTTAGACCCTAGGGTACTGAGCCCGCATGGGTGGGAATCGCAAAACGCTCTTCACACGCTCTTCACCACGTGATTTTCAGTGCTTCCATCTATCGGGAACCAGTCCTAACTCAATTTTGCTCATGGTGGCACATTCGCCCCTTGTCCTCCAGGGTCCTCATATGGTCCTCCCGGGATTCAAACTATATACCTGGAATATGTTGGCCTGTGCACCTCCAGGAGCATGCGTCAGTGTGCCCAGCAGCCCGCCACCTGCCTTGAAAGCGTCCGGACCCATTGCCATCTCCACCACCCTGCAAACATTATCACACCAATTAGATTAGGCCCTATTTGTCAACTGTCTTTAACTAACACTAGCCCAGCCGACATTTGGGTAGCCTATTATTATGGTGCTTTTGTTTATACAGTATATTATTGAGGGCATTGATTTTTGTTCCCGTTTTCGAGCAATTTATTTATAATTTTACCCCTAATCTATAAACACAAACTAATAATAATAATAAAAATAAAACCGCTTTCTCAAAGTCTTTTCAAGCTAAATAGCCCAAATAGAAAACGCACTGTGACCCCTCCCTACCAAGGTTTGCCCCGGAGTTGCTGCTCAGTGACACAAGTTGTTTCGTACTGAGTCTGTAAGCGACCTGGGATATTCCAAGAATCTCTTGGAGCTTCTGTAATCGCTAATTAATATGAAAGTGACGCGTAGGCTAACCCGTATTATCTATTGCCAGTTTGTCTTTTTAGCATGGAATTAGGCTAGTTAAATAACCTAACCAAACAACCTAATCTAACCTAACCTAAGTACCGGTACACTGGTTTGTTTATGTAGACTAATTCTATTTGTAAATGATTATATATACAATCATAAATACATTATACAAACTTAGTAAATTCTAAAGGTTTTCGGGTCACGGGTGTACTCTCATCGCTGTTACCGGTATGTTTGCATGGACGTGCTGTGTAATTTTCTAAATAACCATAACCTAACTATCCTAACCTAATTAAGTACGGTACCGAAATACTACTATAATTAAATTTCAATAACAAGTAAGTAATAATGAGCGTGTACAATTAAATATAACGGCACTAGGGATAGATAAAACTCCACGTGCGTGTGTTTACAATAATGTGAAATCAGCTGTTGCTGTGGGGGTGGTAGCCTATTCTCCTAGACTCTTCTCGTGATTGGCTGAATTCGTCCCTTTCGTTTCATTCCTTTAACCCTTTGAGTACCAGCGACGTGTATTATTTTGTATTCCAGCTAGATTTAGACGATATTATGCAACTTAGAAAGGATATGTGGTAGTTAAAAGGATTGGTTGAGATAGTTTGAAGCCTATTATCGATAAGGGTCCTTCCTAAGCTGAATAATAGCGTCTAATAGTTGCCAGAATATGATGAAAAGAATGTCCCTGGTACTGAACGGATTAAGGAGCACAATGACCCACAACCGGCTAAACCACACAATGTGTCTAGGCTAGTGTTCATTCAGAGACTTGATAATTTTAATATAATAAAGGAGGTTTTGAATCACTATCAACAGGACAGAGAGAACAAAAGTCATGTTTGCTTGTGTTTGATATAGCCTATTTTTTTGTCTTACATGTCTAATTCATCAGTTCTTTTACTTTAGCCTACTATATCTGATGTATAGGCCTACATGTCTACTGTAATGCCCTGTACCCGCAAAAATCCCGCAACCCCTGCACTGTAGGCTACTACCCGAGTTAACGTCTGGGATAGTGTTAAATAGTCGTTGATGGCGAAGGTGATTCACGTGAATCACCACAAGACTATCACTGGTTCTTTCAAGGAGAACTAAGGTTACTATCCTATTGTACATCCGTGTTTTTTTGTTGTTGCTGTTCCCCAGGCTGCCTGGCCGAACATCCCCAAGGCCCCGAGCAAGGCCAAGGCCATAACCGAGCGCCCCCACAGAACTCTCCCTGCCTACCACAATAAAGCCTGGGTGACCAAAGCCACTCCATGGCGGGGAGCTGAGGAGGGTGCTGAAACGCCCGGGAAACTAAAGCCCCACCCAGGGCCCTGTGCCCTTCAGCAATTATGAAGAGAAAGTTGCCCCTCAACAGTCAGGCTCAACTGTAGCCTACATCCGTGGTAGTATAGGCTAGTCGGTTAGCGCGCGGGTCTGGTAAAAAAACGTACATGTCCCTAACCAGGGTTCGAACCCGAGCCAGGCATCTCAAAGCCTGGGGAGTTTTCGGAGGGTTAAATTCCCTTCGCACCCAGCATTTCATCTATAGGCCTAGTGTTAGCTTAAGTTTGAAGTCTAGTCAGTGACTATTATTATGCAATATAACATAAGAGACTATTAACTTTAAAATTTTTAGTCAAAATAATTAGCCTATATTTACCGTACTCCCAAATCAGAGGAAAATATATCCTAGATTATTATATTGTAGGCCTACTATCAAATGCAAATAAAATGTAGCCTATCTTAGATTCTCAGATGCATTTTTGTTCAATTATTTCCTAATGATCTTTTAATAAGAATTTATATTTTTTAGCCGATCATTGACAATTTGACTAGCTCTATTTATTCCCATTTTCACTCCCAATGATCTTCTAATAAGAATGTATATTTTTTAGCCGATCATTGACTCGCTCTATTTATTCCCATTTTCACTAAATTGAATAATCATCTATATAGTCAAATGCATCCCTCCATCGACCTCAATATGCCCCCAGAAGTGCTCGCAGGCTCGCTTCCCCTACTCATGAACCTATGATGCCCTCTAGGGCCTAGGCTCTAGCCCCCCCAAAAAAAAATCTGCCAATATTAGGCTAGGGGCCTGAGTGTGGTTGATGCCTTGCATTCTTCTCATAGGCCTATGCCGCTTCTTACGTCTATTCCATAGTATTCCCACCTTCCTATCTTTCCCTATGAAAAGTATGAACTTCCTATCTGCTACATCTATTCCCATCTTCATATCTTTCCCTATGCATCCTATCTGCTACGTCTATTCCCACCTTCCTATCTTTCCCTTTAATCCTATCTGCTACGTCTATTCCTACATTCCTATATTTCCCTATGAATCCTATCTCATTTTCTGTGTGGTCACATAAATAATAAAATGGAAGAAGGTATTTCCCACCTTTTTCTTGTGATATATAATTAATCAGCCTTATCCATTATTTAACCCGTTCAGTACCAGTTCCGTCCTTTTCATTGTATACGAGCTACTATTAGACGATTATATTCAGTTTAGGAACGGCCTCCAGCAATTAACAGGCTTCGAGCAATCTTAATTAACCATTTTCTATCACAGATACTTCTCTTCTTAGGCTGTACAAAATCGTCTAAATATAGGCCTAGCTAGAAGAAAAAAAACGTCGCCGGTACATAATAGGCCTAGGTTAGCCTAATGAGAATGTCAGACAGGGGTGAGAGGTCGCCGGTACATATGGGGTTAATGAGAAAGTCTGACAGGTTGGGAGAGAGCCGAGAGGTATCCTGAACAGGATTCGAACCCACTCACTCTGGTATGCTTGTGAGAGTTGGGCACATAATCCACTCGACCATGAGCGGATGTAAAGGAAGCAATTAAGATGACTCAGGTTATAGTCTCGTGGAGGATTATGCCGTATTAGACGTCAAACATGATTATTTTACACATCCACTCGACCATGAGCGGATATTATAAGGTATGCAACCTTAGTACTTATTTGAAGAACCAGCTTATAGGCTATAGTCTCGTGTAGGACAGTAGGACTATGCCGCCATACATGTGGCGGTCTAGGCTAAATGGAAAAAAATAAAAAATAAAATAAAAATAGCCTTGTAGGCCTAGGCTATGAAGGCATAGGCTAGCCCACCAAGAGACTCAGTGCCTGGTTCTTCAAATAAGAATTAGGCCTAAGGTTAATTCCCATATATCAGCTCAATCGCTCATGGTCAAATGGATATGTTGCCCAACTCTCACAAGCATGTACATTGTTCGAACCCTGATCAGGAATTCAGGATACTTCTCTCACAACCTGTCCGACATTCTTATTAGATTTGTCATCAGAGGTTTGAGAATACCAGGATGCTTAACAATCTTCACTACGCATAAGTAGGTATGTTTGTTAACACCTTATCCACTCGACAATGAGCGGATAGATCATAGAAGGGAAGCCACCTTAACCTCTGAAGTGCGCATGGGGGTAATTAGACACCTCTCCCTGTGCGCATGTATTTGAGGTGTTTCCGTCACTAAAATATTCATTCTACCATTAATAGCATTAATACTTATCCATATGCACCTATTATGGGTTGATTATAAAGGTATTAACCTGAAACAACAATAAAACGAGTGAAAACAGCGTTTGGATGGTCAAAATCGGAGATATAGCCCGCGAGTTGTATAATGTATGGGTGAGGCAAGCTGCTTTTCCGCCAATTTCCCCCAAGGCCACTGAGACACAGTCGATCGATACTCTCTCTCTCTCTCTCTTGCATTCGCTTGCTATCAGTGATGACCACACCCTGCAACCGGATTTCTAATGTTAGCACGAAAATATACCTCAGAATAAGGGAATTAAAATGCCCCAGAACGAGAAGCCCACCACAGAAGCCACGAACGAACACCACACAGAAACACCCAAAGGAAAGGTCCACAGAACGAAAGGACCAGCTGACCGAGCCAGCCAATTCAGACAGGCCCAAGCCGCAGGGCTAAGCAGCTCCAGACCGCACCTAGATACCCCTTCTAAACTGACCATTTTTCCACACCTCATGTACACTACCCCCTCGTGTCCTACACTCCTAACTACAAAGATGATGAACAGGAATATACATTCATATTAAAAACACCCATGCCCTGTCCCGACGTTGAGCCAATGCCAACACATCAGACAGCCATAATTATATCTATGTATGTTCTTACATCCGAGAAGTTAAAACACCCACGCCTGTCCCTAGACCTTGTATATCATTTCCCATGACGAGTATAGATATATGTAACCCGTGCTCAGTCGCCCCCTTGCATTGTTCCTCTAGTAACCAAGTGTCTCTAATATTAACTGCCACCAGTATTGATACGACATAGCGGCACTGTCCTTGTGTCGTATTGTGCCAAGTACAGATCAACCAGGTTTCATCACCTTATTAGGACGACGACTATAATGTCGTCGTTCATCGATGTATGAAATCCTTAGTTTAAGTATTAATATTAACATTCCCTAACATCTTGTCTTGCCAGACTAAGCTTCTGAAGACCCATCGCCCCATAAATCTATGTATTCAATCCTTAGGTTAAGTATTTTTATCCGCCATTGTGTTCACCTTTTTCCATTTACTTTTCCACAATTGTCATACGTCTTCCCCTTGCCTCCTTCGTATCCACAGTCCACACTACGCCAATTTACTTCGTGTCATACACCTCTTACCCCAACCAGAGATTGTATAAGATAACCTGGTTACCAGTATCTGTCATAAGTACCCCGAAACAATAACTAAGTACCCCTACGAACTGCCGCTGTTGTTGGTATATTTATATTTCATAGAAAACGCAGTTCCCAGGGCCAACTAATAGTATCCATAACTCCTCGGACTGATCACATAACTCTATCTTTTCCAGACTCATATACCACCCCATAGTTGCATTCCCCGGTAGCATTTGGCTAACGTATTCTACTGCCTTTTCAAACTCCCATATCAACTGCAGCCTAATGCCACCCCCACGCCCAGAGACCTTAGGGTCAAATTCCCCTATAGCCCCCTGCACTCCTCCCCTCTCATTATAAGACCCCGCGCTTCTCTACTCTTGTCCGACCTAGCCTCTCTCTCATACCTCTTGAAGATCCTTGAATTGTCCGTTGCTAACGCTCTCCAACATTTTATATATATATACTCCTATCCAGCCTACCTTCACTTAGTAGGCCAGAACAACATTAGAACTTTACTAGCCCCTTGCATGCCATCTATTCTCTTACAACCCATTCACAACCCTGCACCCAATGGTCGTCGGTGCGAGGCTAGCCGCCTCGCCAGTAACTAACTTCTATTGCCATACTTCCAGATAAATGTGGCAGAGTTAGCAACCCAGTCTCCACCACATCCAGCAAACCCTACAATTAACAACCAGCCGAGTAAAACCAGCTAGCCAAGGCACCTTCGGTTTTGGTATTAAGGACACCCACATCTGTCTCATACACAGAGGGTTATTACGAACACTGGTGATATGGCAAGCCCCTAGCCACAGCCGCCGGACGACTATCACAGAGAGAGGGCGCCCAGCTCCCCCTTTTTGCCCACCCGAGGAGGGAGACCCCCACCCCCGCGGAGGTATACCTGGCCCCTGTTTTGACTTCCGAGTCATTGCCAGGTAGCACAGGAATTCTTCCTATCAATGAACTAACCATGCATGACTAACACCTTTACTAACCTCTATTAACTCACAATAAACCATTTACCTTTCTTGCATGCTCTGATCACTAAATTAGCACCTCAGCTATACCATAGAATGAAGATTGGACAATCTAAGAGAGACGCTCCTATCACAGCTGTCCCCATCCTCCTCGCAAAGTAGATCCAGTCTCTCTCCCCTAAATACTTCCAGTATAGCCAAAATAGTACCTCTTACTAAGGCTCAGTTATATTAAAATATAAAGGCTTCCTATAGCCATGTGCCACAACAGTAAATACCATCTTACCTAGTCCCCATATCTATTGAGAGCTCAAATAAGTCCATAAGACTCGAGATCCCTACTGTCTACAGGGTCCAGAAAACGAGCCTATAAATCTAGCTCCCGCCCCCAGTCAAATCAGTTGAAAGCTAGACATTAACGGGGACGAACACAGCAACTACTTCACTGGACTGGATGTTCTTGTATTTCCTGATACAGGAGGCCCTACGGCATTGATTCCCAGAGAATTTGTTGAAACAAATCAAATATTTGTCACCTCAAGGTCAAGGCCACGTCACACTGTAGCTCCATACATTATCAAGTGTTTCTCGTAAAGAAAGTGCAATCGGTGATTACCAAAGACAGAATAACATACATAAACACTTAGTGAGTGCACATATACAAGAAACAAAGACCGAAACAGAAGGATTGAAGTGAAAATAAGAGAAAAAAAAAAAAAAAAAAAACAGTGACTAAGAACATGACGCCAACAATGGCCGGGGATCAAAACAAACCCGACCCAGAGTGCCCCGACTGCGGAATCAAGTTCGCAGGTGAAAAAAATGCAATCCAATGCGACTACTGCCAGGATTGGCTGCACTATTTTTGCACAGAACTCCCTGCCTATCAAATTCTCAACTATGCAAAAACGGCAAGGAAATTCATGTGCAAAACATGCTCCCTAACAAAGCTTGACACAAAAGGTGAGTGGGTGGCCGAGGCAGAAGCAGCCGTTCTCCAACACAAGGAACGAATAATCAAATCTGGAGCGATAAGTAAGGTAAGAAAAATCCATGTTCAGCCCCAGAGCAACAAAGATGTCACCAACACGCCAGCTGACAATAGGCCTACTCCAACAACCAAGGAATTAACTGGGGACACTGACCTAGGCCAAGGCCTACCCATAAGCCCAGAAGTAGCCTTAGGCAAGAGTGACGGTGACAACCCCCATACCAGTAACTCACCAAACGTGGCTATAGGCCTAGATCTAGGGATGGGGAACACACCAGGAAATATTAGCATCACAATGCCAGATGCACATAGCCCCCCCACCGCAACACTAGCAGACACGGCAGAGCCCCCTCAAAATGCAGCAAGACAGGTGAGGTCGGGGACCCCAACGAGCACACACCCCACATGCAACGGATGCGGCCAAAATGCTCCTACATACAGTAGAACAGGGGAGGTTAGTGCTGTAAATACAAATTCATGGAGACCTAGGCCCAGAGCTGATTACAGGGGCACCGATATTAGGAGGAAAAGAATAGAAGTATGCAATTTCTACCTAAGAAACGAATGCCGATACGGAGTAGTGGGCAGGGGATGCAAACAAGACCACCCAAAAATATGTGCAAAATTCATGAAGCACGGGCGGAATGAAAGAATAGGTTGCAAGCGTGGATGGAAATGCATCGACTACCACCCATATGTATGCAGAATCTCACTCAACAAAAGGGCATGTACTATGAGAGACTGCAATCTTCCACACATCAAGGGAACCAAAATACTGACGCCAAGAAACAACGTCAACAGACCAAGGGAACACGCTACAGGACACATTCAAAGGGAATTTGCTTACACACCAACATATGAGGAAAAAATAGAAAGTCAACGCAATGCCCTCAGAAGCTGGCCAACCATCCAGCAAACTCACAAGGCCAGACCAGCAGCGGTACACACGGCTATGCCCGACCAAGGTGCTTTTTTAGAGGTAGTAATGGGACGTCTTCTGGAAGTGGAAAAACCGTCTCAAGTGATTATGGAGAGATTCCTAGCCCAAACCGAGGGGCCAGACATGAACCACAGAGGAAGGTGCAACTACCACTAACTAGTTTTGTTGTGGGCAACATCAGAGGACTTTACCCACGAAACAATCAATGTAAAGTCCCTATGTTGGGAGAAATTGCAGAGGAAGACAACTCAATTTTTCTAGCCCTCACAGAAACACACCTGAACGAAAACATTTTGGATGCAGAGATCAATATCCATAATTTCACTCTATTCAGAGCCGACAGAGAGGACAGAAGCCACGGAGGAGTAGCACTCTACCTAAGGGAGGATATGGCTGCAAATACCGAAACTTTAGTTGCATTCTCAAACGGCACAACAGAGCTACTAGCAGTACACATAAGACAAACCGACATGCTCATCATAATTTTGTATCGACCTCCAAACACCACAGGGGAAATTTTCAAGGAGGTCACAGAGAAAATACAATCACTCCTACAAAATCTTCCAACTCCCGCTACAGATGTCATCATCACAGGAGACTTCAGCCTGCCCATCATCAATTGGGCAACCATGAAAATAGATGGAGGAACCAGGGAGGAAAAACAGCAAGCCAAGGAGCTAATGACTATCATGGACACTGCATACATGAAGCAATACATCGAGGAACCTACAAGAGGCAACAACACACTGGACTTACTATTTGGCAACAACTTCGACCTGGTACACTCGTACGAAACTGTAAAAACTATAATGTCCGACCACAGCCTCATCAAAGTTAGAACCCCCACACCAACCGCCACACCACCAAGATGTCAACAGGAATCAAGCCAAATACCCTGCACCTCTCTGAAAGATCTCAACTTCTACAGCAAAGATATAGACTGGGACAGACTGAGAGCAGAACTGGCAGGAACTGATTGGAGGGCACTATTCGAAGATAAAAACGTCGACGAAACTCTCAGTATCCTCCAGCAACAATGCCTGGAGACCTGTAAAAACACCATACCACCCAAATCAAGCAGGAAGCAGATTCCCAGAGATAGAAAAATACTAATGAAGAAAAGGACGTACTTGAGAGCCAAGCAAAGGAAGACCAGCTATGCGCACAATATCACCAAACTACAAGAAGAGCTTGATGAAGTGGAACGTAAACTCATCCAGTCACACCAAGAGCAAAGAACACGCGAAGAACTACAAGCAGTTGCAAACATACGAGTAAATAGCAAATTCTTCTATGCATATGCAAAAAGGAGACTCAGGAACACCACAACAATAGGACCACTTGCAAAACCTACGGGCGAACTTGGGAGTGACCCAACCGAAATGGCCAAGATACTCAAACAGCAGTATGAAAGTGTCTTCAGCCCGCCAAATGAAGACAAGAAAATCGAGAATGCAACGACTTTCTTTGGCAACGCTCCAGAGACACCACATCAACTCTCCTCGGTAACAGTATCAACAGAGGACATAATAGCAGCCATCGACAAGATTGGACCAAACTCTGCAGCAGGACCAGACGGCTTTCATGCCCAACTGCTAAAAAACTGCAAACATCAGCTAGCCCTGCCTCTAAAACTGCTGTGGAGCAAGTCCCTCCAAACTGGATATGTACCACAATCCCTAAAAGAAGGCAATGTCACACCCATACACAAAGGGGGTAGTAAAGGCATAGCCAAAAATTACAGACCAGTGGTGCTGACGTCACACCTTATTAAAATCATAGAAAGAACAATAAGAGCTAAGATGGTCAGCTTCCTGGAAGATAATGAGGCGTTCAACGAGGGGCAACATGGCTTTAGAAAAGGCCGCTCCTGCCTCTCACAACTACTATCACACTACGACAAAATCCTACAGGATATTCAAGACGGAGAAAATGTAGACGTCATATATCTAGATTTCGCCAAAGCTTTTGACAAGGTGGACCATGGGATCCTTCTACATAAACTCAAATCACTGGGAATAGGGGGAGACCTTGGAAGATGGCTCCATAGCTTCATCACCAACAGAAAACAAATTGTCACGGTTCAAGGAAGCCTATCAGAAGCAGGTGGGGTCATCAGCGGAGTACCACAAGGATCAGTACTGGGACCTCTCCTATTCCTCATCATGATAGGAGACATCGACAGAGACCTGGAACACTCAACAGCCACATCGTTTGCAGACGACACCAGACTCATGAAGAAAATCACCTCACAACATGATGCTCAGCTACTACAACAAGACTTGGACAAAATCCTGAAGTGGGCAGAAGAAAACAACATGGCCCTAAACGGAGACAAGTTCGAGCTTCTAAGGTACGGGAACAAGAGAGCACTACAAAACGACACCAACTACAAAAGCGGACAGCAAGAAATTACCGCCAAGGACACAGTGAAGGACTTGGGAGTAATATGAGCAGTGACGCCACTTTTTCCCAGCATATTACCAAAGCCACAACAACAGCAAAACAAATAGCAGGCTGGATCCTGAGAACCTTCCACACAAGAAATGAGAGGTGTATGCTAACATTGTGGAAGTCACTGGTCCTACCACGACTGGAGTACTGCTCCCAGCTCTGGTCTCCCCAAAAAGTAGGAGAAATAACAGAAATTGAAGCCACCCAGAGGACATTCACCAGTAAAATCCATGGGTTTCAACACTTTAACTACTGGGAGAGACTTAAGGAGCTGCAGCTGTACTCACTTCAAAGACGTAGGGAGAGATACATCATCATCTACGTCTGGAAGATTTTGGAAAAAAAGGTACCAAACCCAAACATCCAAGAGACTCAGCACCAAAGGCGAGGGAGGCTGTGCTATGTGAGGACTACGCCGGGATCAACACAAAAAATCAAATCCCTGATCCATCACAGCTTTACATACAATGGAACCAGACTGTTCAACTGTATACCAGCCCCTCTCAGGAACATAACCGGGGTGTCTCCAGACACCTTCAAGAAACACTTGGACATGTGGCTGGCCAAAATACCGGACCGGCCACCAACACCAGGATACCCCAGCACCAACTCCAACCGACTTCTGGAATGGAGAGTGGAAGAAAGGGAGCTGCCTGGTCGCAGTGGAGCCCCAGCTCAACTGTGTCACTAACGGACGGAATACAACTAAGTGTAACTAAGTGTAAGTGTAACCAACCAGGGGTCACTACCCTGCAGTTAACTTCTAGCTCTGCCCTTGTGTTGTTCCGGAGTGAGATTCCAGAGCCGGCAGACTCCGTGGCAGATTTGGATAGAAGGACCTGCCCACGTATTTGAGAACTTCACACATATGGACCCCCTGGACGGCCGCGGAACCAGTCGTTAGCCCCCAACATCATGGACGCAAGATAACCAGGACCAGACCCATCAGATACTACCCAAGATTCCCTTTAGCAGTACTACATATTACTGTGCTGTTTAGAGATTCACTAATTAATATTTCTACAAAGTGGCTATCTCTTTGCCCCAGTATAATTCATATAACCATTCAATTAGGAAGTGCTAAGCGTATCAGTGTTCAATAATTAACAGGCGATACTAACTCTCGTAATCAACCATATATCCAGATATTATTACCTAGAAGGAAACCCTAGTGATATCTGAATGTTCGCCCACTGATTTGCGTTCTATGTATTTCTGAGACAAGAATAGAAAACTTAGATCAGTACCCCCTGAGGTTACTAGAATTCACGTGCTCTAAAATACGCGTGTCTAATCTAGTCTGTGAACTAATACTTGTGCACCAGAGCTACCAGTAATAAATCTAACAGTGAATATGATTCTATAAGTAACATTGATGGTCTTCGGTATATAAACCTGTTGAATTAAAGCCAGTGATCAGAAGATTAATACCTGAACGTTGGAAGTGGGAGACTAGGCTCCATCCAGATCCACTTATGCTAGTGTTGTTCGATTCTATTATATTGTCTTACACGAGTATTCTGCAGTGGTATATAAATAAACGTGATCGTGTAACTTGCTACCATGTGTTTCTTTGTGTTCTCTATTCCTCATATCTTGTATTGTGCATGCAGCCTTATATACCCAGTCAATTAGAACTCACATTACCCAAGTTAAACCTGTAGAAAAACAGGGCATAACAGGAATAACAGGGAAAATATGTGATAACTGAAGGAGAGGAGGAAACTGGGGAAGGAGGGGAGGTAGAGGACTGAGATTTTGCATGGCCCAGGGGCCAATTTTTTTTTTTTTTTTTCGGTCAAAAGTTGATTTTTTTTTTCTCTGACTCTTAAGAGTCTTCCCGGGTTAATTAGTTATTATTTGGAGAATCGGGTTAGGCTATAGCGCTAGGCCTATCTATAGTCTCGTGGGGGCCGCTATAGCCTATGCCTCATTGCTTTCATAGTAGGCTAACGTGGCGAGTTTTTTAGACTTCAACCATGACTATATTTAAGTAGCCTACTGTATTTAACTAATCCCCCCACCCCACATCTGGCAACTCTGGTAAGTGATACGATGTTAACATCGTATCACTTACCACAGTTGCCAGGGGTGGGGTGGGGGCCGGGGGGGGGTGAGTTAAATATAGTACTTAAAAATAGTCATGGTTGAAGTCTAAAAAACTCTCCACGTGTATGAAAGCAATGAGGCATAGGCTATAGCGGCCCCCACGAGACAGGCCTACCCCTATAACCCGATTCTCCAAATAAGAACTAGGCTAGGCTAATTAAGGTGGCTAATCATAAGAAATCCTGATTTACTGTGCATAGGCTATCCCAAGGGTTGCGTTAGCCTCCCAGACGGTGACTGGACGACTCGGCCCATGGGACAACTCGGCTACGACGGCGAGACAACTCGGCCCATTATTTTAGACAGCTCGGCCCCATGTTTTGCTATGGGGCAATTTGACGAGACCAGTCAGGATATAAGAACATAAGAACATAAGAAAATGGGAGTCTGCAGAAAGCCGATTGGCCTAAGCAAGGCAGATCCCTGTCCCACACAACCCCAATTCAATTACAAAGCCCAATTATAGGCTTCACACTCTAATACCCTGAGGATCATCTTACCAAAACGGTTAGAGATTAACGCAGGATTATGGAGGTCTGCAGAGCGCTGATTGGCCCAACCCGGCTGATCCCCCTTCACACCCAACCCTTCTCGTCCATATGCTTATCTAATTTTATCTTAAAGCTCCCTACAGTTTTAGATCCCACTATAGCACTTGGTAGTCCATTCCACCCATCTACAACTCTGTTACCAAACCAATACTTGCCTATATCTTTTCTGAAACGAAATTTATCTAATTTGAAACCATTGGTACGAGTTCTTTCGCTATCACTGAGCTTTAGTACATTTGCCATGTCCCCTTTGTTAATCCCACTAACCCACTTGAACACCTCTATCATATCCCCTCTAACTCTGCGTCTCTCTAACGAATGTAAACCTAATTTCTTCAACCTTTCTTCATACGAAAGATTTCTAATATTATGGATCATTTTTGTCATTCTACGCTGTACTCTCTCCAATGAATCTATGTCCATTCTGTAATAAGGACACCAAAATTGGACAGCATAATCCATGTGGGGTCTCACTAATGACAAGTAAAGTTTTAAGATAACATCAGCAGTTCTGTTACTCACACTCCTAGAGATGAACCCGAGAATCCTGTTTGCCTTATTACGAACGCTTATACACTGTTTTCTAGGCTTCAAATCATTGCTAACAAACACACCTAGATCTTTCTCGCAGTCTGAATTTTCTAATTCTAAATTAGCTAGTTTATATTTAAAATTTGTTTGCATCTTCCCTATCTTTAATACCTTGCATTTGTCAATGTTAAACTTCATCTGCCAATTTACTGACCATTCATGTAAGGTATCTAGATCCCTTTGGAGGCACTCTATATCGCTATCTGAATCAATTGATCTCCCTATTTTAGTATCGTCTGCGAATTTACTTATCCTACTAGTTATACCTAAATCTAGGTCATTTATGTATATAAGAAACAACAGGGGACCTAATACCGATCCCTGGGGGACACCACTTTTGACTGCTCCCCATTCTGACTTGGTACCATTTATGCTGACTCTCTGCTTCCTACCAATTAGCCATGACCTAATCCATCCTAACAACGCCCCACCTATTCCATGTGCCTCAACCTTTCTCATCAATCTCTCATGAGGGACTCTGTCGAAAGCTTTACTGAAATCTAAATATATAATATCATATGACTTGTCATTATCTACTGCTTCATATACCTTAGTGAGTGCACATATACAAGAAACAAAGACCGAAACAGAAGGATTGAAGTGAACAAAAAAAAAAAAAAAAAAAAACAGTGACTAAGAACATGACGCCAACAATGGCCGGGGATCAAAACAAACCCGACCCAGAGTGCCCCGACTGCGGAATCAAGTTCGCAGGTGAAAAAAATGCAATCCAATGCGACTACTGCCAGGATTGGCTGCACTATTTTTGCACAGAACTCCCTGCCTATCAAATTCTCAACTATGCAAAAACGGCAAGGAAATTCATGTGCAAAACATGCTCCCTAACAAAGCTTGACACAAAAGGTGAGTGGGTGGCCGAGGCAGAAGCAGCCGTTCTCCAACACAAGGAACGAATAACCAACTCTGGAGCGATAAGTAAGGTAAGAAAAATCCATGTTCAGCCCCAGAGCAACAAAGATGTCACCAACACGCCAGCTGACAATAGGCCTACTCCAAAAACCAAGGAATTAACTGGGGACACTGACCTAGGCCAAGGCCTACCCATAAGCCCAGAAGTAGCCTTAGGCAAGAGTGACGGTGACAACCCCCATACCAGTAACTCACCAAACGTGGCTATAGGCCTAGATCTAGGGATGGGGAACACACCAGGAAATATTAGCATCACAATGCCAGATGCACATAGCCCCCCCACCGCAACACTAGCAGACACGGCAGAGCCCCCTCAAAATGCAGCAAGACAGGTGAGGTCGGGGACCCCAACGAGCACACACCCCACATGCAACGGATGCGGCCAAAATGCTCCTACATACAGTAGAACAGGGGAGGTTAGTGCTGTAAATACAAATTCATGGAGACCTAGGCCCAGAGCTGATTACAGGGGCACCGATATTAGGAGGAAAAGAATAGAAGTATGCAATTTCTACCTAAGAAATGAATGCCGATACGGAGTAGTGGGCAGGGGATGCAAACAAGACCACCCAAAAATATGTGCAAAATTCATGAAGCACGGGCGGGATGAAAGAATAGGTTGCAAGCGTGGATGGAAATGCATCGACTACCTCCCATATGTATGCAGAATCTCACTCAACAAAAGGGCATGTACTATGAGAGACTGCAATCTTCCACACATCAAGGGAACCAAAATACTGACGCCAAGAAACAACGTCAACAGACCAAGGGAACACGCTACAGGACACATTCAAAGGGAATTTGCTTACACACCAACATATGAGGAAAAAAAGAAAGTCAACGCAATGCCCTCAGAAGCTGGCCAACCATCCAGCAAACTCACAAGGCCAGACCAGCAGCGGTACACACGGCTATGCCCGACCAAGGTGCTTTTTTAGAGGTAGTAATGGGACGTCTTCTGGAAGTGGAAAAACAGTCTCAAGTGATTATGGAGAGATTCCTAGCCCAAACCGAGGGGCCAGACACGAACCACAGAGGAAGGTGCAACTACCACTAACTAGTTTTGTTGTGGGCAACATCAGAGGACTTTACCCACGAAACAATCAATGTAAAGTCCCTATGTTGGGAGAAATTGCAGAGGAAGACAACTCAATTTTTCTAGCCCTCACAGAAACACACCTGAACGAAAACATTTTGGATGCAGAGATCAATATCCATAATTTCACTCTATTCAGAGCCGACAGAGAGGACAGAAGCCACGGAGGAGTAGCACTCTACCTAAGGGAGGATATGGCTGCAAATACCGAAACTTTAGTTGCATTCTCAAACGGCACAACAGAGCTACTAGCAGTACACATAAGACAAACCGACATGCTCATCATAATTTTGTATCGACCTCCAAACACCACAGGGGAAATTTTCAAGGAGGTCACAGAGAAAATACAATCACTCCTACAAAATCTTCCAACTCCCGCTACAGATGTCATCATCACAGGAGACTTCAACCTGCCCATCATCAATTGAGCAACCATGAAAATAGATGGAGGAACCAGGGAGGAAAAACAGCAAGCCAAGGAGCTAATGACTATCATGGACACTGCATACATGAAGCAATACATCGAGGAACCTACAAGAGGCAACAACACACTGGACTTACTATTTGGCAACAACTTCGACCTGGTACACTCGTATGAAACTGTAAAAACTATAATGTCCGACCACAGCCTCATCAAAGTTAGAACCCCCACACCACCAAGAAGATGTCAACAGGAATCAAGCCAAATACCCTGCACCTCTCTGAAAGATCTCAACTTCTACAGCAAAGATATAGACTGGGACAGACTGAGAGCAGAACTGGCAGGAACTGATTGGAGGGCACTATTCGAAGATAAAAACGTCGACGAAACTCTCAGTATCCTCCAGCAACAATGCCTGGAGACCTGTAAAAACACCATACCACCCAAATCAAGCAGGAAGCAGATCAAGCAGATTCCCAGAGATAGAAAAATACTAATGAAGAAAAGGACGTACTTGAGAGCCAAGCAAAGGAAGACCAGCTATGCGCACAATATCACCAAACTACAAGAAGAGCTTGATGAAGTGGAACGTAAACTCATCCAGTCACACCAAGAGCAAAGAACACGCGAAGAACTACAAGCAGTTGCAAACATACGAGTAAATAGCAAATTCTTCTATGCATATGCAAAAAGGAGACTCAGGAATACCACAACAATAGGACCACTTGCAAAACCTACGGGCGAACTTGAGAGTGACCCAACCGAAATGGCCAAGATACTCAAACAGCAGTATGAAAGTGTCTTCAGCCCGCCAAATGAAGACAAGAAAATCGAGAATGCAACGACTTTCTTTGGCAACGCTCCAGAGACACCACATCAACTCTCCTCGGTAACAGTATCAACAGAGGACATAATAGCAGCCATCGACAAGATTGGACCAAACTCTGCAGCAGGACCAGACGGCTTTCATGCCCAACTGCTAAAAAACTGCAAACATCAGCTAGCCCTGCCTCTAAAACTGCTGTGGAGCAAGTCCCTCCAAACTGGATATGTACCACAATCCCTAAAAGAAGGTAATGTCACACCAATACACAAAGGGGGTAGTAAAGGCATAGCCAAAAATTACAGACCAGTGGTGCTGACGTCACACCTTATTAAAATCATAGAAAGAACAATAAGAGCTAAGATGGTCAGCTTCCTGGAAGATAATGAGGCGTTCAACGAGGGGCAACATGGCTTTAGAAAAGGCCGCTCCTGCCTCTCACAACTACTATCACACTACGACAAAATCCTACAGGATATTCAAGACGGAGAAAATGTAGACGTCATATATCTAGATTTCGCCAAAGCTTTTGACAAGGTGGACCATGGGATCCTTCTACATAAACTCAAATCACTGGGAATAGGGGGAGACCTTGGAAGATGGCTCCATAGCTTCATCACCAACAGAAAACAAAGAGTCACGGTTCAAGGAAGCCTATCAGAAGCAGGTGGGGTCATCAGCGGAGTACCACAAGGATCAGTACTGGGACCTCTCCTATTCCTCATCATGATAGGAGACATCGACAGGGACCTGGAACACTCAACAGCCACATCGTTTGCAGACGACACCAGACTCATGAAGAAAATCACCTCACAACATGATGCTCAGCTACTACAACAAGACTTGGACAAAATCCTGAAGTGGGCAGAAGAAAACAACATGGCCCTAAACGGAGACAAGTTCGAGCTTCTAAGGTACGGGAACAAGAGAGCACTACAAAACGACACCAACTACAAAAGCGGACAGCAAGAAATTACCGCCAAGGACACAGTGAAGGACTTGGGAGTAAATATGAGCAGTGACGCCACTTTTTCCCAGCATATTACCAAAGCCACAACAACAGCAAAACAAATAGCAGGCTGGATCCTGAGAACCTTCCACACAAGAAATGAGAGGTGTATGCTAACATTGTGGAAGTCACTGGTCCTACCACGACTGGAGTACTGCTCCCAGCTCTGGTCTCCCCAAAAAGTAGGAGAAATAACAGAAATTGAAGCCACCCAGAGGACATTCACCAGTAAAATCCATGGGTTTCAACACTTTAACTACTGGGAGAGACTTAAGGAGCTGCAGCTGTACTCACTTCAAAGACGTAGGGAGAGATACATCATCATCTACGTCTGGAAGATTTTGGAAAAAAAGGTACCAAACCCAAACATCCAAGAGACTCAGCACCAAAGGCGAGGGAGGCTGTGCTATGTGAGGACTACGCCGGGATCAACACAAAAAATCAAATCCCTGATCCATCACAGCTTTACATACAATGGAACCAGACTGTTCAACTGTATACCAGCCCCTCTCAGGAACATAACCGGGGTGTCTCCAGACACCTTCAAGAAACACTTGGACATGTGGCTGGCCAAAATACCGGACCGGCCACCAACACCAGGATACCCCAGCACCAACTCCAACCGACTTCTGGAATGGAGAGTGGAAGAAAGGGAGCTGCCTGGTCGCAGTGGAGCCCCAGCTCAACTGTGTCACTAACGGACGGAATACAACTAAGTGTAACTAAGTGTAAGTGTATACCTCTGAGAAAAAACTAAGCAAATTAGTAAGGCAAGACCGTCCCTGAGTGAATCCATGCTGAGAAGAATTGATTAAGTTAAATGTTTCTAAGTGGTTTCTCATTTTCCTAGCAATAATTGACTCTAGTAGTTTTCCTATGATTGAAGTGAGACTAATGGGACGGTAATTGGATGCTATTGATTTATCACCTTTTTTGAAGATCGGAACTACATTTGCAAGCTTCCAAGCTTCTGGAACTATACCTGTTTCTAATGACTTGTTAAATAGAAATGTTAATGGATAACTTAACTCATCTCTGCATTCTTTTAATACTCTAGCATATACCTCATCAGGACCAGGCGATTTATGAGGTTTCAGTCTGTCAATTTCCTTAACCACATCATTTCTACTTATAGTAACCGTACTTAACCTATTTTCTATACTATCGCTGTATACCTTACGGACTTCTGGAAACTGTGCCAAATTTTCATTAGTGAAAACGGAAAGAAATTGACTATTTAATGTACTGCACATTTCTAAATCACTTTCTGTCAATTTTCCTATAGAAGTTTTAAGGGGACCAATTACATCTCTAACCTTGGATTTATATAGTTGGTAAAAAGCTTTAGGATTATTTTTTGAGTCATTGGCAACCTTAATTTCATAATTTCTTTTTTCTTTCCTAATATCCTTTTTTACCTGTCTTGATAGATTCTGATAGTAAGCAAGTAGGTGAATTTCGCCTTTTCTAATTTTTCTATATATTCCTCTCTTTTGTCCTAGAAGATCTAATAGTCTATTATTCATCCATTTGGGTTGGTTCTGTGTTGATCTAAATTTTCTTTTGGGGATATATTTATTTTGCGCATTGAATACTGACTTGATAAAATTATCGTATGTATCTACCAAGTTTGACGTCTCCTCCTGACTTAAGATGACAGGTGCCTGAGAAAGGATACACTCATTTGGACACCTGGATCGACTTAATTTTTTGACCATAGGGTCCGCTAACAGGGCTTCTCTTAACCCACCATAATTGGCTTTTCTGAAGTCAGGTATTAATGTTGTATTCTCTCTGGTATTACCTTTCCATTGTATATTAAAATACACAGAATTGTGATCACTATTTCCTAGGTGGTCCCCGATTTCTACACTATTTATCATATGTTCATTGTTACTGAAAACTAAATCGAGAATATTATCACCTCTAGTTGGCGTATCTATGAATTGAGTTAAAAAACTATCTTGTACTACCTCAATAAACTCCTTTGAATCAGAGTCGCCTATTTGTTGCTGCCAATCTATATTAGGATGGAGAGAGCTAAGTGGAGGGTTTATGGCGTGTGTGTAATGTGGGCGAAATGTTTGTTTATTGTATAGGCCTAATTGCCATAGTTCTCTCGATTCATAATGTGTAGGTTAGGTTAGGTTAGGTTAATTACGAGTTGTCTCGTAATTAACACGGGGCCGAGCTGTCTCGTTTTTACTGGGCCGAGCTGTCTCACAGTCTCGCCCTGGGCCGAGTAGGCCTAGTCAACAAAATAGTTCTCAGCCGCAGGGTGTCAATCCACAAAATATGAATTGTGTTATCATTATGGTTTATTATTTTGTTATCATTATAGCGCGACGGAGCGGCGAGGGCACGAGCTCTAGGGGGGTCCGGGGACATGCCCCCCCCCGTGATTTTTTTGAGAATTTAGGTGTCTAAAACAGTATTTCCTGCAATCTAGCCTAAAAGCAATCAAGATGGAATCATGGAAAATATGGAGACCAAAATTATGTCAATTTAGGCCTAGGCCTACCCTTTTTTTGTTTCTTAAGAAAAAAAAAAAAGGGTTGGGAGAGTTTCTGTTATCATTATACAAAAAGTTCATTTGCGTTATCACTAAAAAAAACAGCGTCGTTTGACACCCTTAATAATAAGTAACTGTTCTGAGAGAGGGATCTAGGGAGAGAGGCCGATATTAGGCTAGGCTACTCATTAACAAAAACATGGACGTGTATAAATTATACCAAACATTGCTTCACAGAACTAGGCCTATTTGAAACACTCTTTAGTAGGCCTAGGCCTAGAGAGAATTGCCAACAGAGAATCAGAGACGAGGAGAGACAAACTTACCTTGGGTTTAGCGGAGTAAGAACTGTTCCCCGAAGCCATTTATCTTACTGTTTAACTGTGAAGATATTCCCTTTAGCTTAACCACAATATCTGTACACTGACATACCACAACAATAGGACCACTTGCAAAACCTACGGGCGAACTTGAGTGACCCAACCGAAATGGCCAAGATACTCAAACTGTCAAACAGCAGTATGAAAGTGTCTTCAGCCCGCCAAATGAAGACAAGAAAATCGAGAATGCAACGACTTTCTTTGGCAACGCTCCAGAGACACCACATCAACTCTCCTCGGTAACAATATCAACAGAGGACATAATAGCAGCCATCGACAAGATTGGACCAAACTCTGCAGCAGGACCAGACGGCTTTCATGCCCAACTGCTAAAAAAATGCAAACATCAGCTAGCCCTGCCTCTAAAACTGCTGTGGAGCAAGTCCCTCCAAACTGGATATGTACCACAATCCCTAAAAGAAGGTAATGTCACACCAATACACAAAGGGGGTAGTAAAGGCATAGCCAAAAATTACAGACCAGTGGTGCTGACGTCACACCTTATTAAAATCATAGAAAAAACAATAAGAGCTAAGATGGTCAGCTTCCTGGAAGATAATGAGGCGTTCAACGAGGGGCAACATGGCTTTAGAAAAGGCCGCTCCTGCCTCTCACAACTACTATCACACTACGACAAAATCCTACAGGATATTCAAGACGGAGAAAATGTAGACGTCATATATCTAGATTTCGCCAAAGCTTTTGACAAGGTGGACCATGGGATCCTTCTACATAAACTCAAATCACTGGGAATAGGAGGAGACCTTGGAAGATGGCTCCATAGCTTCATCACCAACAGAAAACAAAGAGTCACGGTTCAAGGAAGCCTATCAGAAGCAGGTGGGGTCATCAGCGGAGTACCACAAGGATCAGTACTGGGACCTCTCCTATTCCTCATCATGATAGGAGACATCGACAGGGACCTGGAACACTCAACAGCCACATCGTTTGCAGACGACACCAGACTCATGAAGAAAATCACCTCACAACATGATGCTCAGCTACTACAACAAGACTTGGACAAAATCCTGAAGTGGGCAGAAGAAAACAACATGGCCCTAAACGGAGACAAGTTCGAGCTTCTAAGGTACGGGAACAAGAGAGCACTACAAAACGACACCAACTACAAAAGCGGACAGCAAGAAATTACCGCCAAGGACACAGTGAAGGACTTGGGAGTAAATATGAGCAGTGACGCCACTTTTTCCCAGCATATTACCAAAGCCACAACAACAGCAAAACAAATAGCAGGCTGGATCCTGAGAACCTTCCACACAAGAAATGAGAGGTGTATGCTAACATTGTGGAAGTCACTGGTCCTACCACGACTGGAGTACTGCTCCCAGCTCTGGTCTCCCCAAAAAGTAGGAGAAATAACAGAAATTGAAGCCACCCAGAGGACATTCACCAGTAAAATCCATGGGTTTCAACACTTTAACTACTGGGAGAGACTTAAGGAGCTGCAGCTGTACTCACTTCAAAGACGTAGGGAGAGATACATCATCATCTACGTCTGGAAGATTTTGGAAAAAAAGGTACCAAACCCAAACATCCAAGAGACTCAGCACCAAAGGCGAGGGAGGCTGTGCTATGTGAGGACTACGCCGGGATCAACACAAAAAATCAAATCCCTGATCCATCACAGCTTTACATACAATGGAACCAGACTGTTCAACTGTATACCAGCCCCTCTCAGGAACATAACCGGGGTGTCTCCAGACACCTTCAAGAAACACTTGGACATGTGGCTGGCCAAAATACCGGACCGGCCACCAACACCAGGATACCCCAGCACCAACTCCAACCGACTTCTGGAATGGAGAGTGGAAGAAAGGGAGCTGCCTGGTCGCAGTGGAGCCCCAGCTCAACTGTGTCACTAACGGATGGAATACAACTAAGTGTAACTAAGTGTAAGTGTGACTCTATGGATGACGGAGGCTGGCGGCACTCAATATCATGAAAACAGGAACGAATGAGCCCGAGGTAGGGAAGGTATCAGTACACACTTCACGGTGACGTGCCTCTTCAGTCTTCACAGCTAGCCTCTTATAAACCGTACGTAGCCTACACTCGTACAGTTCCTGTCCGAATTAGGCCTAGGCCTATATAATTCACATATAGTTTGCCATGCAATTTCCTATGAATAAGCTCATACATATAGTTTGAATTCACTACACATTCTAGATAGACAACTCATTTATAAGATGATTGTAGCCTACACAGATACCACAGCCTGATATAATTAATTACGAGCTACTATCTTTCATAATCAAAGCGACGATAAGTCCACGGCCCGCCTCCGACAGTCGACTATGGGTCCTGGATGGGAGTTATGGGACTGAGTCATGTATAGGGTGCACCAACTGCCATAATCTGTAGTTCACAATCAAATTTAAAGATAACATGGAGACAGATCTTCTGTAAGCAGTACTATACAATATAGCAATGAGCAAGATAAATAACATTGCTGAACGTCATGAAGTTATGTGTATATATACATATATTATAATAATACAAATAAACTAATAATTGTTTTTCTGGCGAGCAGTGAAGTCGATGATAGAAAACAGCTGGGAGAGAATGAATGTTGATTGGTTAGCAGCAGGCTAGAGGAGACCGCGAAGATTCGAAGACAGTAATATATTAACCATATGCATATACAGATGTGATGATACCTTCTGTGACATTTGTCGAGTTGTATAGCTGTATGGTGTAATAGTCTTCCTAGGATACCAGTGAACTATGCCAAAGCTCACTCAATTAAGCAATACAGTGAGAAATTAGTCAGTCAGTAGCTTGTGGCATCAATAAGCAGCGAACGCACATACGATCTCCAGCCATGGGGAGGGGACGTAACTTGTCCATGAAGTTTAGCTGCTTTTATAACAGTCGAGTAGTTCAGTTCAGTTCAGTTGGAATTCGGGAAGTTTAGCCTTAACGTCGGCACTTCCCTAAGAGGTTTTGTTATTTTTCTTTTTGTGACTTTTTGTGACGACTAAACATTAATTTTGTTTAGGTAACGAGCGGGTTTCACCCCTGTTTCGCTAAAAAGAAGAGACGGAGAGGACTTGGGAGATGACCTTCGTGTGGTGATGTTGTGGCAGGCCGAGGTTGCCAGGTTCACCACACATATTATTTCTGTTTCTTTATTTAAAGCAGTCTAGTTGTCGATTCCAATGCCAAACTACCAAGAAATAGTACGAGAACAATTTGCTCATCGAAAATTGACGGAAAAAGTGCTCGTGTGACACTGCCTTTAACACAAAACCAGAGGAAAGTGACGATAACCTCCTTTCTCTATGACTGCAGGCACACACTGGCGTCTGGCGGTCCAGTGGCGGTGTCAGGTGCTAGAGTGACACCATGCCAGAGTGTCATGTTAAAACAGCTCATATGCCTTATATATAACCAAAATCAGTTAAATCACGACTGTATTTCGATATATCGTTAAAGAGCATAACTACCACTACTTACAATAATACTAATACAGAAAATAAGTATAAATAACAATAATTTGGTGGGATAAAGTATGGGCTCGACTTGTAGAAGGCAAGGGATCCCGGAGCGCTAACCACGATTCTATTTCGGTGGATTTTGACGTAATGCTATTGTATTTACTAACTTAACCTAACCTAACCTAACCTAACCGAAATACAGTCGTGATTTAACTGTTTTGGTTATTTATAAGGCATATGGGCTGCTTTACCATGTCACTCTGGCACGGCGTCAGTCTATAGTCATCCTCCTATGAAATGAGCTACAAGGTTGTTTCTCTCGCCCTGTGCGGTGTTGTCAAATATTCAAAGCTTTAACAACAAATGTTAGTTTTTCAGGCTATTAACAAATTAATTTTAGCTTTTATGACTATTATATTATATTACAAATTTTAAAGGTTATGTGGTGTTAATTAAAGAGCACTGATCGCTTAGTACGTCCCAAATGGAATGGTTAAGTATGAATTACACTGGGCAAGGTCTTAGCCACTTCGTAGAAATATTAATTAGTGAATCTAAAACAGCACAGTAATATGTAGTACTGCTAAAGGGAATCTTGGGTAGTATCTGATGGGTCTGGTCCTGGTTATCTTGCGTCCATGATGTTGGGGGCTAACGACTGGTTCCGCGGCCGTCCAGGGGGGCCATATGTGTGAAGTTCTTCAATACGTGGGCAGGTCCTTCTATCCAAATCTGCCACGGAGTCTGCCGGTTCTGGGATCTCACTCCGGAACAACACAAGGGCAGAGCTAGAAATTAACTGCAGGGTAGTGACCCCTGGTTGGTGTCTAGCTTTCAACTGATTTGACTGGGGGCGGGAGTTAGATTTATAGGCTCGGTTCTGGACCCTGCAGACAGTAGGGATCTCGAGTCTTATGGACTTAATTGAGCTCTCAATAGATATGGGGACTAGGTAAGATGGTATTTACTGTTGTGGCACAGGGCAATAGGAAGCCTTTATATTTTCATATAACTGAGCCTTAGTAAGAGGTACTATTTTGGCTATACTGGACGTATTTAGGGGAGAGAGACTGGATCTACTTTGCGAGGAGGATGGGGACAGCTGTGATAGGAGCGTCTCTCTAGATTGTTCAATCTTCATTCTATGGTATAGCTGAGGTGCTAATTTAGTGATCAGAGCATGCAAGAAAGGTAAATGGTTTATTGTGAGGTAATAGAGGTTAGTAAAGGTGTTAGTCATTCATGGTTAGTTCATTGATAGGAAGAATTCCTGTGCTACCTGGCAATGACTCGAAAGTCAAAACAGGGGGCAGGTATACCTCCGCGGGGTGGGGGTCTCCCTCCTCGGGTGGGCAAAAAGGGGGAGCTGGGCGCCCTCTCTCTGATATATTCGTCCGGCGGCTGTGGCTAGGGGCTTGCCATATCACCAGTGTTTGTAATAACCCTCTGTGTATGAGACAGATGTGAGTGTCTTTAATACCAAAACCGAAGGTGCCTTAGCTAGCTGGTTTTACTCGGCTGGTTGTTAATTGTAGGGTTTGCTGGATATGGTGGAGACTGGGTTGCTAACTCTGCCACATTTATCTGGAAGTATGACAATAGAAGTTAGTTACTGGCGGGGCGGCTAGCCTCGCACCGACGACCATTGGGTGCAGGGTTGTGAATGTGTTGTAAGAGAATAGATGGCATGCAAGGGGCTAGTAAAGTTCTAATGTTGTTCTGGCCTACTAAGTGAAGGTAGGCTGGATAGGAGTATATATATAAAAGGTTGGAGAGCGTTAGTAACGGACAATTCAAGGATCTTCAAGAGGTATGAGAGAGAGGCTAGGTCGGACAAGAGTCGAGAAGCGCGGGTGTCTTAATGAGAGGGGGGGGGGGGGAGTTCAAGGGCTACAGGGAAATTTTGCCCCTAAGGTCCCTGGGCGTGGGGGTGGCATTAGGCTACAATTGATATGGAAGTTTGAAAAGGCAGTAGAATACGTTAGCCAAATGCTACCGGGGAATGCAACTATGGGGTGGTATATGAGTCTGGAAAAGATAGAGTTATGTGATCAGTCAGAGGGTTATGGATACTATTAGTTGGCCCTGGGAACTGCTTTTTCTATTAAATATAAAATACCACCCACAGCGGCAGTTCGTAGGGGTACTTAGTTATTGTTTCGGGGTACTTATGACAGATACTGGTAACCAGGTTATCTTATACAATCTCTGGTTGGGGTAAGAGGTGTAAGACACGAAATAAATTGGCGTAGTGTGGGCTGTGGATACGAAGGAGGCAAGGGGAAGACGTATGACAATTGTGGAAAGTAAATGGAAAAAGGTGAACACAATGGCGGATAAAAATACTTAACCTAAGGATTGCATACATAGATTTATGGGGCGATGGGTCTTCAGAAGCTTAGTCTGGCAAGACAAGATGTTAGGGAATGTTAATATTAATACTTAGTTACTAGAGGAACAGTGCAAGGGGCGACTGGGCACGGGTTACATATATCTATACTCGTCATGGAAAATGATATACGAGGTCTAGGGACAGCGTGGGTGTTTTAACTTCTAAGATATATAACATCTACTTCTCGGATGCAAGAACATACATAGATATAATTATGGCTGTCTGATGTGTTGGCATTGGCTCAACGTCGGGACAGGCATGGGTGTTTTTAATATGAATGTATATTCCTGTTCATCATCTTTGTAGTTGGGAGTGTAGGACACGAGGGGGTTAGTGTACGTGAGGTGTGGAAAATGGTCAGTTTTAGAAAAGGTAAATGGGTGTGTCCTGGAGCTGTTTAGCCCTGCGGGCTTGGGCTGTCTGAAATGGCTGGCTCGGTCAGCTGGTCCTTTCGTTCTGTGGACCTTTCCTTTGGTGTTTCTGTGTGGTGTTCGTTCATGGCTTCTGTGGTGGGCTTCTCGTTCTGGGGCATTTTAAATATGCTGGGAAAAAGTGGCGTCACTGCTTATATTTACTCCCAAGTCCTTCACTGTGTCCTTGGCGGTAATTTCTTGCTGTCCACTTTTGTAGTTGGTGTCGTTTTGTAGTGCTCTCTTGTTCCCGTACCTTAGAAGCTCGAACTTGTCTCCGTTTAGGGCCATGTTGTTTTCTTCTGCCCACTTCAGGATTTTGTCCAAGTCTTGTTGTAGTAGCTGAGCATCATGTTGTGAGGTGATTTTCTTCATGAGTCTGGTGTCGTCTGCAAACGATGTGGCTGTTGAGTGTTCCAGGTCCCTGTCGATGTCTCCTATCATGATGAGGAATATGAGCACTGATCCTTGTGGTACTCCGCTGATGACCCCACCTGCTTCTGATAGGCTTCCTTGAACCGTGACTCTTTGTTTTCTGTTGGTGATGAAGCTGTGGAGCCATCTTCCAAGGTCTCCCCCTATTCCCAGTGATTTGAGTTTATGTAGAAGGATCCCATGGTCCACCTTGTCAAAAGCTTTGGCGAAATCTAGATATATGACGTCTACATTTTCTCCGTCTTGAATATCCTGTAGGATTTTGTCGTAGTGTGATAGTAGTTGTGAGAGGCAGGAGCGGCCTTTTCTAAAGCCATGTTGCCCCTCGTTGAACGCCTCGTTATCTTCCAGGAAGCTGACCATCTTAGCTCGTATTGTTCTTTCTATGATTTTAATAATCATATTATTATGATTATTAATCATAATAATGATTATGATTAATCAGCACCACTGGTCTGTAATTTTTGGCTATGCCTTTACTACCCCCTTTGTGTATTGGTGTGACATTACCTTCTTTTAGGGATTGTGGTACATATCCAGTTTGGAGGGACTTGCTCCACAGCAGTTTTAGAGGCAGGGCTAGCTGATGTTTGCAGTTTTTTAGCAGTTGGGCATGAAAGCCGTCTGGTCCTGCCGCAGAGTTTGGTCCAATCTTGTCGATGGCTGCTATTATGTCCTCTGTTGATACTGTTACCGAGGAGAGTTGATGTGGTGTCCCTGGAGCGTTGCCAAAGAAAGTCGTTGCATTCTCGATTTTCTTGTCTTCATTTGGCGGGCTGAAGACACTTTCATACTGCTGTTTGAGTATCTTGGCCATTTCGGTTGGGTCACTCTCAAGTTCGCCCGTAGGTTTTGCAAGTGGTCCTATTGTTGAGGTGTTCCTGAGTCTCCTTTTTGCGTATGCATAGAAGAATTTGCTATTTACTCGTATGTTTGCAACTGCTTGGAGTTCTTCGCGTGTTCTTTGCTCTTGGTGTGACTGGATGAGTTTACGTTCAACTTCATCGAGCTCTTCTTGTAGTTTGGTGATATTGTGCGCATAGCTGGTCTTCCTTTGCTTGGCTCTCAAGTACGTCCTTTTCTTCATTAGTATTTTTCTATCTCTGGGAATCTGCTTGATCTGCTTCCTGCTTGATTTGGGTGGTATGGTGTTTTTACAGGTCTCCAGGCATTGTTTCTGGAGGATACTGAGAGTTTCGTCGACGTTTTTTATCTTCGAATAGTGCCCTCCAATCAGTTCCTGCCAGTTCTGCTCTCAGTCTGTCCCAGTCTATATCTTTGTTGTAGAAGTTGAGATCTTTCAGAGAGGTGCAGGGTATTTGGCTTGATTCCTGTTGACATCTTCTTGGTGGTGTGGCGGCTGGTGTGGGGGTTCTAACTTTGATGAGGCTGTGGTCGGACATTATAGTTTTTACAGTTTCGTACGAGTGTACCAGGTCGAAGTTGTTGCCAAATAGTAAGTCCAGTGTGTTGTTACCTCTTGTAGGTTCCTCAATGTATTGCTTCATGTATGCAGTGTCCATGATAGTCATTAGCTCCTTGGCTTGCTGTTTTTCATCCCTGGTTCCTCCATCTATTTTCATGGTTGCCCAATTAATGATGGGCAGGTTGAAATCTCCTGTGATGATGACATCTGTAGCGGGAGTTGGAAGATTTTGTAGGAGTGATTGTATCTTCTCTGTGACCTCCTTGAAAATTTCCCCTGTGGTGTTTGGAGGTCGGTACAAAATTATGATGAGCATGTCGGTTTGTCTTATGTGTACTGCTAGTAGCTCTGTTGTGCCGTTTGAGAATGCAACTAAAGTTTCGGTATTTGCAGCCATATCCTCCCTTAGGTAGAGTGCTACTCCTCCGTGGCTTCTGTCCTCTCTGTCGGCTCTGAATAGAGTGAAATTATGGATATTGATCTCTGCATCCAAAATGTTTTCGTTCAGGTGTGTTTCTGTGAGGGCTAGAAAAATTGAGTTGTCTTCCTCTGCAATTTCTTCCAACATAGGGACTTTACATTGATTGTTTCGTGGGTAAAGTCCTCTGATGTTGCCCACAAAAAAACTAGTTAGTGGTAGTTGCACCTTCCTCTGTGGTTCATGTCTGGCCCCTCGGTTTGGGCTAGAAATCTCTCCATTATCACTTGAGACCGTTTTTCCACTTCCAGAAGACGTCCCATTACTACCTCTAAAAAAGCACCTTGGTCGGGCATAGCCGTGTGTACCGCTGCTGGTCTGACCTTGTGAGTTTGCTGGATGGTTGGCCAGCTTCTGAGGGCATTGCGTTGGCTTTCTAATTTTTCCTCATGTGTTGGTGTGTAAGCAAATTCCCTTTGAATGTGTCCTGTAGCGTGTTCCCTTGGTTTGTTGACGTTGTTTCTGGGCGTCAGTATTTTGGTTCCCTTGATGTGTGGAAGATTGCAGTCTCTCATAGTACATGCCCTTTTGTTGAGTGAGATTCTGCATACATATGGGTGGTAGTCGATGCACTTCCATCCACGCTTGCAACCGATTCTTTCATCCCGCCCGTGCTTCATGAATTTTGCACATATTTTTGGGTGGTCTTGTTGCATCCCATGCCCACTACTCCATATCGGCATTCATTTCTTAGGTAGAAATTGCATACTTCCATGCTTTTCCTCCTAATATCGGTGCCCCTGTATTCAGCTCTGGGCCTAGGTCTCCATGAATTTGTATTTACAGCACTAACCTCACCTGTTCTTCTGTATGTAGGAGCATTATGGCTGCATCCGTTGCATGTGGGGTGTGTGCTCGTTGGGGTCCCCGACCTCACCTGTCTTGCTGCATTTTGAGGAGGCTCTGCCGTGTCTGCTAGTGTTGTGGGGGGGGAGGCTATGGGCATCTGGCATTGTGATGCTAATATTTCCTGGTGTGTTCCCCAGACCTAGATCTAGGCCTATAGCCAGATATTGTATTTAGTATCCTACTGTAGCTATATATATCTGTAAATTTAGTTGTTGCTTGCACGATCTTGTAGTAACCTTTGACTGATACATTTTGTTTTGTTTTATCTAAAAAGAGTAGGCTACTGCTTTACTAGGCTACAGTGACACCAGGGCCATCTGTTGATACAGTATATTAACCCCTTGTGTGCGGTCACACTTTATTTTTATATAATCTCTATTTGGTGAATTGTATATTTAGTTACATATTCTGTTATATATATATATTTGTTTAAGGTTAGGTTATCACACCTGGTAGCCTATTTCTGCGTATTTCAATTTATTATTTTCGGTTAGGCTATTCAACGCTGGTAGCCTATTGGTGCGTATTTAAATTTTTAAAAAACTTTTGGTTAGGCTATCGCCCCTGGAAGCCTAATTCTGCGTATCTCAAATTTTTGTTTTCGGTTAGGCTATCACCCCTGATAACCTATTGTTGTGTATTTCAACATTGTTTTCGGTAGAAGTGATTGAAATGTTTCTAAAGTGAGTGAAGTGTTTTAAAGTGAGTGAAGTGTTTTAAAGTGAGTTAAGTGTTTTAAAGTGAGTTAAGTGTTTTAAAGTGAGTGAAGTGATCTGAAGAAACTGACTGTTACCATGCCTCGCACTTGTACGAACTGCGCCAGTAGGTTTGGTGAGTCCATGTTTGTTACTGTCGATCTTCAAGTCTGCCGTCTCTGCCAGCAACAAGAGAATTTGACAGTGAAATTAGATGAAGCCTACAACAAGATCAACGTCTTCACCATGAAGCTGGAATCACTCCAAGAGTTTGTAACACTCAACGTTGGAGTACCACAAACTTCAATTGTCACCGCAACTCCAGCAGCCAGCAACGCCCCAACGTCAACTGCCAACAATTCAACGCCTGCAGTAGCCATTTCATCTGATGGTTCCGATACTCAAGAAACAAATAGTAACTCTCTTCTCCCTCAAGACAACTTCCGTGTTGTGAGGAACAACGTTTGCCCCAAGACCAGGAAACCCATACCGATTACCGAGTGTCAAAACCGCTTCCAGATACTCGCAGACTCAGATGACGAAGCGGAAATAGAAGAAGTCCGGCTCGTGGGAGACTCGATGATACGTGGTCAGCTCACAGAGTTTTGCGCCAGAGCACCTAAGACCAGGAAGCGTTTTTGTATCCCTGGTGGTGGTGTGGACGACGTAGTTGCTGCAGTTGACGAAGTATCTAAGCTGGCCAGGGCTGCTAATACAATGTACGTCATCCACGTTGGATCCAACGATGTGCAGCGAACCCGGTCGGAAGATTTGCTTTTAAAGTACCAGCAGCTGATCAAGTCGTTTAAGGAGAAGTCATCAAGGATCATCGTCTCAGGAATCGTCCCCCGGCTTGGTGTAGAGAGCCGATTTTATAACATAGCCAGCAGCACAAATCGTTGTCTAGCAAACCTCTGCAGGAAGGAAAACGTGGGATTCGTCGACACCTGGGACAATTTCTACTACGATGACTATTTGTTTTCGGACGATGGAGTTCATCTGAACCAGGTGGGAGCAGCACGTTTTGGGCGTCTTCTCAACGATGTGGTGAAGGATTTTCGGAGAAGAAGTCGACTCAGCACAGGACAACCAGGAAGGAGGACCGAAGACAGCGAGGGCGGCAACCTGCGAAGGAATTAAATGCTAGTCTGTCAAGAACCGCGAATTTGGATAAAGCTCCACCAACACGACCCAAATTCAAAACCGCCAGGGATAACGACCGAGGACCGATGTCAGCCATGAATGTAAATGTAGATCCGATCAGAACCAAAAATTTGATTAAAGAACGTTCTGTGAGTTCTAAAACCGCAACTTTAAAGGTTTTCTATGCAAACGCTCGTAGCATACGCAATAAATTTTCAGATTTAGAGGAACTAGTGTTTACTGAAAATTATGATGTGATTGGTATAACAGAATCTTGGCTCAATACAGTAGATAGAGACTTTTTAGCAGAGTATTCACTTCCCGGTTATGTAATGTTTGAGAAAAGCCGAATAAATAAAAATGGAGGTGGCGTTTTATTTTATATCAAAGAAAGTCTTAACCCGACCCTCTTGTCAAAACCTCAAATTGTGAACGTCGACACATCTTTTGTGCTAATAAAGAATAATAAAGGTACAAAAATAATACTTGCATTAATATACAGACCTCCAGCTCAATCAGTGCAAACTGACCGAGAAATTTATGAACAAATTGCAGATGTAAGTAACTCACAAGATACCGTATTTTTTGGCGACTTTAATTTACCTGTGACCAAGTGGGGCGATACTCTTACTTCACACTCCGGACATGACTTGTATACGAACTTGCAAGAGAGTTCGCTTTATCAATTTGTTCGAACACCGACCCGTGGTAATAACGTTCTTGACATTGTACTTGCAACAAAAGAAGAATTAATAGAGAATTTGATTGTTGGTGATAAATTCAGTAACAGCGACCATCGTACGATAACTTTCACTTTAAACTTTACTAGTAACGAACTAAATAGTAGCATCGAAAAAGTCCCTAATTTCAAGAAAGCAAACTTTCATAAACTTAGAGCTATGTTTAAAGAAACTGACTGGAGCTTTTTAATTAACAATAACGACATAAATACATCTTGGAAGTTATTCAAAACCACTTACCTAAAACCAGTGCAAGACTGCATACCATCGAAAATACGGCGTCCAGGCCATAATAATAAGCCCAAATGGTGGAATAAAGATATTTCAAACTGCCTGCTCGCTAAAAAATTTGCTAATGATAGATTAAAATCCTCACAAAATGACGAAGAACGGGTGAAATTTGTAGAGCTACGACGCAAAGCCAAAAAGTTAATTAAGCAAAGTAAAAAGACCCTAGAGTTACATATTGCGAATCAAAGTAAAACAAACCCGAAAGAATTCTATAGTTATATCAGAAAGAAAAAAGTAGTTACTTCAACTGTTGGACCGTTAGTCGATGAAAATGGAGAATACACCAAAGACGAAGTACAAATGAGTAATGCCCACAATACTTTCTTTGCATCAGTTTTTACAACAGAAGACCTCAGTGATATCCCTACACCATCGCCGATTCAGATTGATAATTCAGATGTTCTAAGCAATATCACCGTTACAGAGAGAGAAGTATTGAATTGTTTAGATAAACTCAAGGTAAATAAAACGCCTGGATCTGATACAATCTCGCCTAGAGTTCTAAAGGAAGCTAAGGATGAGCTCTCCAAACCACTGACATTACTATTCAATAAATCCTTGCAGTCTGGAACTATGCCTGATCAGTGGAAGATAGCCAACGTAACACCGATATTCAAAAAAGGCAGCAAATCCCTACCCAGTAACTATCGTCCAATTAGCTTAACCTCAGTTGTATGTAAAATGCTAGAAACGGTCATAAGAGACAGACTCGTAAATCACTTAGAGGAAAATAACATACTTAAAGATACTCAACACGGCTTTCGTAAAAAACGTTCCTGTTTAACAAACCTCTTAGACTTCTTCCACGATATCCTCAACCTCTACGATGAGAGTAAAGCTGTAGATATTATAAACCTTGATTTTCAAAAGGCCTTTGACAAAGTTCCCCACAAACGTTTACTGCTAAAACTAAAAGCGCATGGAATACAAGACGGTGTGTTGAAATGGATAGAAAATTGGCTCAGCGACAGAAAGCAAAGAGTAGTCATAAACGGTAAGGCATCTAAATGGACCAATGTAAGTAGCGGGGTACCCCAGGGATCGGTACTAGGACCAATTCTCTTTCTAATTTACATCAACGACATAGATGAGGGTCTCACCTGTACAATCTCAAAATTTGCTGACGATACAAAAATTGCAAATAGCGTACTCTCAAAAGAACAAGTTGACGATATGCAACACAATCTAGATAAATTGTCACATTGGGCCCAAATTTGGCAAATGAGTTTCAATGCGGATAAATGTAAAGTACTACATTTATTATGTTCCTTCCAACAACCAACTATACTCCTAAAATCGATTAATGAAATTAAAATGCCCCAGAACGAGAAGCCCACCACAGAAGCCATGAACGAACACCACACAGAAACACCAAAGGAAAGGTCCACAGAACGAAAGGACCAGCTGACCGAGCCAGCCATTTCAGACAGCCCAAGCCGCAGGGCTAAACAGCTCCAGGACACACCCATTTACCTTTTCTAAAACCGACCATTTTCCACACCTCACGTACACTAACCCCTCGTGCCCTACACTTATTAACTACAAAGATGATGAACAGGAATATACATTCATATTAAAAACACCCATGCCTGTCCCGACGTTGAGCCAATGCCAACACATCAGACAGCCATAATTATATCTATGTATGTTCTTGCATCCGAGAAGTAGATGTTATATATCTTAGAAGTTAAAGCCCCCACGCTGTCCCTAGATCTCTTATATCATTTTCCATGACGAGTATAGATATATGTAACCCGTGCTCAGTCGCCCCTTGCATTGCTCCTCTAGTAACTAAGTATTAATATTAACATTCCCTAACATCTTGTCTTGCCAGACTAAGCTTCTGAAGACCCATCGCCCCATAAATCTATGTATGCAACCCTTAGGTTAAGTATTTTTATCCGCCATTGTGTTCACCTTTTTCCATTTACTTTCCACAATTGTCATACGTCTTCCCCTTGCCTCCTTCGTATCCACAGTCCACACTACGCCAATTTACTTCGTGTCTTACACCTCTTACCCCAACCAGAGATTATATAAGATAACCTGGTTATCAGTATCTGTCATAAGTACCCGAAACAATAACTAAGTACCCCTACGAACTGCCACTGTGGTTGGTATTTTATATTTAATAGAAAACGCAGTTCCCAGGGCCAACTAATAGTATCCATAACCCTCTGACTGATCACATAACTCTATCTTTTCCAGACTCATATACCACCCCATAGTTGCATTCCCCGGTAGCATTTGGCTAACGTATTCTACTGCCTTTTCAAACTTCCATATCAATTGTAGCCTAATGCCACCCCCACGCCCAGGGACCTTAGGGGCAAAATTTCCCTGTAGCCCTTGAACTCTCCCCCCCCCTCTCATTAAGACACCCGCGCTTCTCGACTCTTGTCCGACCTAGCCTCTCTCTCATACCTCTTGAAGATCCTTGAATTGTCCGTTACTAACGCTCTCCAACCTTTTATATATATACTCCTATCCAGCCTACCTTCACTTAGTAGGCCAGAACAACATTAGAACTTTACTAGCCCCTTGCATGCCATCTATTCTCTTACAACACATTCACAACCCTGCCCCCAATGGTCGTCGGTGCGAGGCTAGCCGCCCCGCCAGTAACTAACTTCTATTGTCATACTTCCAGATAAATGTGGCAGAGTTAGCAACCCAGTCTCCACCATATCCAGCAAACCCTACAATTAACAACCAGCCGAGTAAAACCAGCTAGCTCAGGCACCTTCGGTTTTGGTATTAAAGACACTCACATCTGTCTCATACACAGAGGGTTATTACAAACACTGGTGATATGGCAAGCCCCTAGCCACAGCCGCCGGACGACTATATCAGAGAGGGCGCCCAGCTCCCCCTTTTTGCCCACCCGAGGAGGGAGACCCCCACCCCCGCGGAGGTATACCTGGCCCCTGTTTTGACTTTCGAGTCATTGCCAGGTAGCACAGGAATTCTTCCTATCGATGAACTAACCATAAATGACTAACACCTTTACTAACCTCTATTAACTCACAATAAACCATTTACCTTTCTTGCATGCTCTGATCACTAAATTAGCACCTCAGCTATACCATAGAATGAAGATTGAACAATCTAGAGAGACGCTCCTATCACAGCTGTCCCCATCCTCCTCGCAAAGTAGATCCAGTCTCTCTCCCCTAAATACGTCCAGTATAGCCAAAATAGTACCTCTTACTAAGGCTCAGTTATATGAAAATATAAAGGCTTCCTATCGCCCTGTGCCACAACTGTAAATATCATCTTACCTAGTCCCCATATCTATTGAGAGCTCAATTAAGTCCATAAGACTCGAGATCCCTACTGTCTACAGGGTCCAGAACCGAGCCTATAAATCTAACTCCCGCCCCCAGTCAAATCAGTTGAAAGCTAGACACCAACCAGGGGTCACTACCCTGCAGTTAATTTCTAGCTCTGCCCTTGTGTTGTTCCGGAGTGAGATCCCAGAACCGGCAGACTCCGTGGCAGATTTGGATAGAAGGACCTGCCCACGTATTGAAGAACTTCACACATATGGCCCCCCTGGACGGCCGCGGAACCAGTCGTTAGCCCCCAACATCATGGACGCAAGATAACCAGGACCAGACCCATCAGATACTACCCAAGATTCCCTTTAGCAGTACTACATATTACTGTGCTGTTTTAGATTCACTAATTAATATTTCTACGAAGTGGCTAAGACCTTGCCCAGTGTAATTCATACTTAACCATTCCATTTGGGACGTACTAAGCGATCAGTGCTCTTTAATTAACAGGCGACCTTGACTCTCGTAATTACTTTATTCAGATATTAAAACTCTAGTGATATCTAACGTTCGCCCACTGATTTGCGTTCTATGTATTTCTGAGACAAGGATATAAAACTTAGATCAGTACCCCCTGAGGTAACTAGAATTCCCGTGCTCTAAAAATACGTGTGTCTAATCTAGTCTGTGAACTACTACTTGTGCACCAGAGCTACCAGTAATAAATCTAACAGTGAATATGAATCTATAAGTAACATTGATGGTCTTCGGTATATAAACCTGTGAAATCAAAGCCAGTGATCAGAAGATTAATACCTGAACGTTGGAAGTGGGAGACTAGGCTCCATCCAGATCCACTTATGCTAGTGTTGTTCAATTCTATTATATTGTCTTACACAAGTATTCTGCAGTGGTATATCAATAAACGTGATCATGTAACTTGCTACCATGTGTTTCTTTGTGTTCTCTATTCCTCATATCTTGTATTGTGCATGCAGCCTTATATACCCAGTCAATTTAGAACTCACATTACCCAAGTTAAACCTGTAGAAAAACAGGGCATAACATTGGCGGCAGCGGTGGTTCTTGATTCGGATAAAAGGTTGCATTACACTGCAAGTTTGGAACAGTAGAAGCATGGCAACATCGCGAAATCTTCAGCCACTCGCACACATTCCCAAGTATGATGTAAACACATATGATATCACCAGTTACTTAGACATAATAAAGCCAGTGTACGATGTGGTACTTCATAATGACCGCGAAAAAATCGCCATGGCAATTTTGCATGTTGTACAGTTGGGAGAAGCCGTTTCCCAACTTGTTGATAAGCCTACTTTTAAAGAATTTATTCACCAAATGGTGAAACAGAATACGCCAGAGAGTACCTGGAACCAGTTTCGATCCTTCGTGATCCGGACTTTAGATCCACTTTTGGGTTCCCCCGTCGCCCCCAAAATAATAAAAGTCGACGAGATCAAGTATGAAGGGGATATAAATGTGACCCTCATACAACTCTACAGATACGTGAGGACCACGTATAGCTATGAAGATTACGACCAACAAAATGAACTCTTATTCACCGCATTGTTAAACATCCTCCCACCCCACATCACCGCCCATCTCGACCCGTATGGCCTATTCGAAGAACATATGCTCGCCATCAGAGAAGAATGCCTACGCAGTTCGATGAATCCCCTATCCAACCTTTTAGCCCCTATCCAAGACTCCGTGCACCCTTCCAAAATGACTTCCGGTGAAAGTCCAACTCCAGTGAACTCTCCCCCCACCAACCCTCAGCAGCCCCCCCAACAAGAGCCGTATTCTAGCTATGCCTACCTATGTAGGCCTACCACAACATATTTTCCACATGACCCCAGAAATGTTCAGCTATCCCCCCACCAACAAAATTTCCCTTGTGACAGTTTACCGACCTCTCCCCCACCAACCCTCAGCAGCCCCCCCAACAAGAGCCGTATTCTAGCTATGCCTACCTATGTAGACCTACCACAACATATTTTCCACATGACCCCAGAAATGTTCAGCTATCCCCCCACCAACAAAATTTCCCTTGTGACAGTTTACCGACCTCTCCCCCCACCAACCCTCAGCAGCCCCCCCAACAAGAGCCGTATTCTAGCTATGCCTACCTATGTAGGCCTACCACAACATATTTTCCACATGACCCCAGAAATGTTCAGCTATCCCCCCACCAACAAAAATTCCCTTGTGACAGTTTTCCGTCGGTAGCTTGTGACAGTTTTCAGTCAGTAGCTCCCTTCCACCCCCACACAATTCACACCCCTAGAAAACTTCGAAACCCCACAATTGACTCGCCCTCTCATGTCAAACAAACTCACCAGTCCCAGAGAACCTCTAACCAGACCGAGACTGCCACCAAGAAAATTCCCCAAACTCGTCCTGTTAATGTCAAACAAACCCACCAACCCCAGATAACCGCTAACCAGACCGTGACTGCCACCAAGAAAATTCCCAAAATTCGTCCTATTAACAACCCCAAACCTATACATCAGTCCTCTACCAATAACCCCTGTTCTACACATAACTCTTCCCCCACCAACCCGCCGCAGTCCCCCCAACAAATCCCGTTTCCTAACTCGCTCACCTCTCACCACCCTGACCCTCCCACACGCGCCGTAAACCCTCCCCTCACGCGTGACGACCTAGGGACCCAACTATGTTCCCCCCCTTCCCCCAGAAATACTCAGCTATTCCCCCACCAACAAAATCTCCCTTGTGACAGTTTTCCGTCAGTAGCTCCCTTCCACCCCCCCACAATTCACACCCCTAATAACCTTCAAAACCCCACACTTGACTCACCCCCTCATGACAGACAAACCCACCAACCCCAGATAACCTCTAAGCAAACCGTCACTGCCACCGACACACCCCACCACTCTGATCCTCCCACACGCGCCGTTAATCCCCCCCTCACGCGTGACCCCACCAAAGTGATTCCCCCCCCCTCATGCGTACCGAACACCTGCTCACCAGTCGGTCCCCCACCATCATGAGCCCAGCTAAACTATCAACCTCCCCCTCTTCACCGTTACCCCCCCCCCCCCCAAATACCCCCCCACAAAGATCCCGCTCGACGAAATACCACTCCCATCCCAATCCAACCACAAAACTTTTTCCACCTTGGCTAAACCCCAAAATACTCTCCCTCTCGCCCCAAACAAAATAATCAACCTCTCAACTTCAACCACTCCTCGAAATCCCATCCATGTCTCTCCCGGAAATAAAATCACTCTAAATTCAACCCCTCTCAAACCACAACCCTGCCTGCCCAGACCCCCCCCACCATCTCCCTATCAAATCCCCACACCCCAAACCTCCAAACCACCTGATCATAGTAAACTCTCAACCTTCAGCCTTACTCACCCTTCCCCAAACCCCACTCACGACCACAACTCTCTACACAATTCAACCCCTCCCCAGCACCAACCTCTTCCGCAACAACAACCCCGACTCGACCTGCCCATTTCATCTTTAAAACCCCCCTATCACTACCCCCGACCGAAACCACTTAGACCCCCCCTCCAAAACTGGCCCCGGGCCAGCTCGCCCCCAGACCCACATTCCTAACGACAAGAACTAACGGTATATCCACCCCGCCCTTCCAAAGTGAAAGTGAACCACCACCCCCTATTACCAGACCGTCACCCAGACAAACGGCGACCCTAAATACCCTCCCCCCCCTGATGATGATGAGGATATTATTGTACTAAATTGTTTCGAATGTTTTCAATTCCTAAGCGATTGGGCATGATTCTATAAATTTACATGTTTTCCATATACTGTATATATTATTATTTTTTCCTTAGTCATACTACTTTTCTTGTTACCTACACTTTTCTGACTATCTTTTAAATTTGCTTTATACATTGTTAAACACTTTACCTCTTCTTAATTTCCTGTGTTCTTAATTATCTGTCCTTTCTTAAATTTACATGTTTTCCATATACTGTATATAGTATTTTTTTTCCCTTAGTCATAATACTTTTCTTGTTAATCTACACTTTTCTGACTATCTTTTAAATTTGCTTTATACATTGTTAAACACTTTACCTCTTCTTAATTTCCTGTGTTCTTAAGTATCTGCCCTTTCTTAAATTTACATGTTTTCCATATACTGTATATATTATTTTTTCCTTAGTCCTACTACTTTTCTTGTTACCTACACTTTTCTGACTATACTTTTCTTGTTACTACTTTTCTTGTACTTTTCTGACTATGCTTACTTCACCCTTGAGGCTCGAGGACGAGCCTATAATGAAGGAGAGGGAAGTAAAATGCCCCAGAACGAGAAGCCCACCACAGAAGCCATGAACGAACACCACACAGAAACACCAAAGGAAAGGTCCACAGAACGAAAGGACCAGCTGACCGAGCCAGCCATTTCAGACAGCCCAAGCCGCAGGGCTAAACAGCTCCAGGACACACCCATTTACCTTTTCTAAAACCGACCATTTTCCACACCTCACGTACACTAACCCCTCGTGCCCTACACTTATTAACTACAAAGATGATGAACAGGAATATACATTCATATTAAAAACACCCATGCCTGTCCCGACGTTGAGCCAATGCCAACACATCAGACAGCCATAATTATATCTATGTATGTTCTTGCATCCGAGAAGTAGATGTTATATATCTTAGAAGTTAAAGCACCCACGCTGTCCCTAGATCTCTTATATCATTTTCCATGACGAGTATAGATATATGTAACCCGTGCTCAGTCGCCCCTTGCATTGCTCCTCTAGTAACTAAGTATTAATATTAACATTCCCTAACATCTTGTCTTGCCAGACTAAGCTTCTGAAGACCCATCGCCCCATAAATCTATGTATGCAACCCTTAGGTTAAGTATTTTTATCCGCCATTGTGTTCACCTTTTTCCATTTACTTTCCACAATTGTCATACGTCTTCCCCTTGCCTCCTTCGTATCCACAGTCCACACTACGCCAATTTACTTCGTGTCTTACACCTCTTACCCCAACCAGAGATTATATAAGATAACCTGGTTATCAGTATCTGTCATAAGTACCCCGAAACAATAACTAAGTACCCCTACGAACTGCCACTGTGGTTGGTATTTTATATTTAATAGAAAACGCAGTTCCCAGGGCCAACTAATAGTATCCATAACCCTCTGACTGATCACATAACTCTATCTTTTCCAGACTCATATACCACCCCATAGTTGCATTCCCCGGTAGCATTTGGCTAACGTATTCTACTGCCTTTTCAAACTTCCATATCAATTGTAGCCTAATGCCACCCCCACGCCCAGGGACCTTAGGGGCAAAATTTCCCTGTAGCCCTTGAACTCTCCCCCCCCCTCTCATTAAGACACCCGCGCTTCTCGACTCTTGTCCGACCTAGCCTCTCTCTCATACCTCTTGAAGATCCTTGAATTGTCCGTTACTAACGCTCTCCAACCTTTTATATATATACTCCTATCCAGCCTACCTTCACTTAGTAGGCCAGAACAACATTAGAACTTTACTAGCCCTTGCATGCCATCTATTCTCTTCAAACCCATTCACAACCCTGCACCCAATGGTCGTCGGTGCGAGGCTAGCCGCCCCGCCAGTAACTAACTTCTATTGTCATACTTCCAGATAAATGTGGCAGAGTTAGCAACCCAGTCTCCACCATATCCAGCAAACCCTACAATTAACAACCAGCCGAGTAAAACCAGCTAGCTCAGGCACCTTCGGTTTTGGTATTAAAGACACTCACATCTGTCTCATACACAGAGGGTTATTACAAACACTGGTGATATGGCAAGCCCCTAGCCACAGCCGCCGGACGACTATATCAGAGAGGGCGCCCAGCTCCCCCTTTTTGCCCACCCGAGGAGGGAGACCCCCACCCCCGCGGAGGTATACCTGGCCCCTGTTTTGACTTTCGAGTCATTGCCAGGTAGCACAGGAATTCTTCCTATCGATGAACTAACCATAAATGACTAACACCTTTACTAACCTCTATTAACTCACAATAAACCATTTACCTTTCTTGCATGCTCTGATCACTAAATTAGCACCTCAGCTATACCATAGAATGAAGATTGAACAATCTAGAGAGACGCTCCTATCACAGCTGTCCCCATCCTCCTCGCAAAGTAGATCCAGTCTCTCTCCCCTAAATACGTCCAGTATAGCCAAAATAGTACCTCTTACTAAGGCTCAGTTATATGAAAATATAAAGGCTTCCTATCGCCCTGTGCCACAACTGTAAATATCTTACCTAGTCCCCATATCTATTGAGAGCTCAATTAAGTCCATAAGACTCGAGATCCCTACTGTCTACAGGGTCCAGAACCGAGCCTATAAATCTAACTCCCGCCCCCAGTCAAATCAGTTGAAAGCTAGACACCAACCAGGGGTCACTACCCTGCAGTTAATTTCTAGCTCTGCCCTTGTGTTGTTCCGGAGTGAGATCCCAGAACCGGCAGACTCCGTGGCAGATTTGGATAGAAGGACCTGCCCACGTATTGAAGAACTTCACACATATGGCCCCCCTGGACGGCCGCGGAACCAGTCGTTAGCCCCCAACATCATGGACGCAAGATAACCAGGACCAGACCCATCAGATACTACCCAAGATTCCCTTTAGCAGTACTACATATTACTGTGCTGTTTTAGATTCACTAATTAATATTTCTACGAAGTGGCTAAGACCTTGCCCAGTGTAATTCATACTTAACCATTCCATTTGGGACGTACTAAGCGATCAGTGCTCTTTAATTAACAGGCGACCTTGACTCTCGTAATTACTTTATTCAGATATTAAAACTCTAGTGATATCTAACGTTCGCCCACTGATTTGCGTTCTATGTATTTCTGAGACAAGGATATAAAACTTAGATCAGTACCCCCTGAGGTAACTAGAATTCCCGTGCTCTAAAAATACGTGTGTCTAATCTAGTCTGTGAACTACTACTTGTGCACCAGAGCTACCAGTAATAAATCTAACAGTGAATATGAATCTATAAGTAACATTGATGGTCTTCGGTATATAAACCTGTGAAATCAAAGCCAGTGATCAGAAGATTAATACCTGAACGTTGGAAGTGGGAGACTAGGCTCCATCCAGATCCACTTATGCTAGTGTTGTTCAATTCTATTATATTGTCTTACACAAGTATTCTGCAGTGGTATATCAATAAACGTGATCATGTAACTTGCTACCATGTGTTTCTTTGTGTTCTCTATTCCTCATATCTTGTATTGTGCATGCAGCCTTATATACCCAGTCAATTTAGAACTCACATTACCCAAGTTAAACCTGTAGAAAAACAGGGCATAACATTGGCGGCAGCGGTGGTTCTTGATTCGGATAAAAGGTTGCATTACACTGCAAGTTTGGAACAGTAGAAGCATGGCAACATCGCGAAATCTTCAGCCACTCGCACACATTCCCAAGTATGATGTAAACACATATGATATCACCAGTTACTTAGACATAATAAAGCCAGTGTACGATGTGGTACTTCATAATGACCGCGAAAAAATCGCCATGGCAATTTTGCATGTTGTACAGTTGGGAGAAGCCGTTTCCCAACTTGTTGATAAGCCTACTTTTAAAGAATTTATTCACCAAATGGTGAAACAGAATACGCCAGAGAGTACCTGGAACCAGTTTCGATCCTTCGTGATCCGGACTTTAGATCCACTTTTGGGTTCCCCCGTCGCCCCCAAAATAATAAAAGTCGACGAGATCAAGTATGAAGGGGATATAAATGTGACCCTCATACAACTCTACAGATACGTGAGGACCACGTATAGCTATGAAGATTACGACCAACAAAATGAACTCTTATTCACCGCATTGTTAAACATCCTCCCACCCCACATCACCGCCCATCTCGACCCGTATGGCCTATTCGAAGAACATATGCTCGCCATCAGAGAAGAATGCCTACGCAGTTCGATGAATCCCCTATCCAACCTTTTAGCCCCTATCCAAGACTCCGTGCACCCTTCCAAAATGACTTCCGGTGAAAGTCCAACTCCAGTGAACTCTCCCCCCACCAACCCTCAGCAGCCCCCCCAACAAGAGCCGTATTCTAGCTATGCCTACCTATGTAGGCCTACCACAACATATTTTCCACATGACCCCAGAAATGTTCAGCTATCCCCCCACCAACAAAATTTCCCTTGTGACAGTTTACCGACCTCTCCCCCCACCAACCCTCAGCAGCCCCCCCAACAAGAGCCGTATTCTAGCTATGCCTACCTATGTAGACCTACCACAACATATTTTCCACATGACCCCAGAAATGTTCAGCTATCCCCCCACCAACAAAATTTCCCTTGTGACAGTTTACCGACCTCTCCCCCCACCAACCCTCAGCAGCCCCCCCAACAAGAGCCGTATTCTAGCTATGCCTACCTATGTAGGCCTACCACAACATATTTTCCACATGACCCCAGAAATGTTCAGCTATCCCCCCACCAACAAAAATTCCCCTGTGACAGTTTTCCGTCGGTAGCTTGTGACAGTTTTCAGTCAGTAGCTCCCTTCCACCCCCACACAATTCACACCCCTAGAAAACTTCGAAACCCCACAATTGACTCGCCCTCTCATGTCAAACAAACTCACCAGTCCCAGAGAACCTCTAACCAGACCGAGACTGCCACCAAGAAAATTCCCCAAACTCGTCCTGTTAATGTCAAACAAACCCACCAACCCCAGATAACCGCTAACCAGACCGTGACTGCCACCAAGAAAATTCCCAAAATTCGTCCTATTAACAACCCCAAACCTATACATCAGTCCTCTACCAATAACCCCTGTTCTACACATAACTCTTCCCCCACCAACCCGCCGCAGTCCCCCCAACAAATCCCGTTTCCTAACTCGCTCACCTCTCACCACCCTGACCCTCCCACACGCGCCGTAAACCCTCCCCTCACGCGTGACGACCTAGGGACCCAACTATGTTCCCCCCCTTCCCCCAGAAATACTCAGCTATTCCCCCACCAACAAAATCTCCCTTGTGACAGTTTTCCGTCAGTAGCTCCCTTCCACCCCCCCACAATTCACACCCCTAATAAACTTCAAAACCCCACACTTGACTCACCCCCTCATGACAGACAAACCCACCAACCCCAGATAACCTCTAAGCAAACCGTCACTGCCACCGACACACCCCACCACTCTGATCCTCCCACACGCGCCGTTAATCCCCCCCTCACGCGTGACCCCCACCAAAGTGATTCCCCCCCCTCATGCGTACCGAACACCTGCTCACCAGTCGGTCCCCCACCATCATGAGCCCAGCTAAACTATCAACCTCCCCCTCTTCACCGTTACCCCACCCGCCCCAAATTTCCCCCACAAAGATCCCGCTCGACGAAATACCACTCCCATCCCAATCCAACCACAAAACTTTTTCCACCTTGGCTAAACCCCAAAATACTCTCCCTCTCGCCCCAAACAAAATAATCAACCTCTCAACTTCAACCACTCCTCGAAATCCCATCCATGTCTCTCCCGGAAATAAAATCACTCTAAATTCAACCCCTCTCAAACCACAACCCTGCCTGCCCAGACCCCCCCCACCATCTCCCTATCAAATCCCCACACCCCAAACCTCCAAACCACCTGATCATAGTAAACTCTCAACCTTCAGCCTTACTCACCCTTCCCCAAACCCCACTCACGACCACAACTCTCTACACAATTCAACCCCTCCCCAGCACCAACCTCTTCCGCAACAACAACCCCGACTCGACCTGCCCATTTCATCTTTAAAACCCCCCTATCACTACCCCCGACCGAAACCACTTAGACCCCCCCTCCAAAACTGGCCCCGGGCCAGCTCGCCCCCAGACCCACATTCCTAACGACAAGAACTAACGGTATACCCACCCCGCCCTTCCAAAGTGAAAGTGAACCACCACCCCCTATTACCAGACCGTCACCCAGACAAACGGCGACCCTAAATACCCTCCCCCCCCTGATGATGATGAGGATATTATTGTACTAAATTGTTTCGAATGTTTTCAATTCCTAAGCGATTGGGCATGATTCTATAAATTTACATGTTTTCCATATACTGTATATATTATTTTTTTCCTTAGTCATACTACTTTTCTTGTTACCTACACTTTTCTGACTATCTTTTAAATTTGCTTTATACATTGTTAAACACTTTACCTCTTCTTAATTTCCTGTGTTCTTAATTATCTGTCCTTTCTTAAATTTACATGTTTTCCATATACTGTATATAGTATTTTTTTTCCCTTAGTCATAATACTTTTCTTGTTAATCTACACTTTTCTGACTATCTTTTAAATTTGCTTTATACATTGTTAAACACTTTACCTCTTCTTAATTTCCTGTGTTCTTAATTATCTGCCCTTTCTTAAATTTACATGTTTTCCATATACTGTATATACTATATTTTTTTCCTTAGTCCTACTACTTTTCTTGTTACCTACACTTTTCTGACTATCTTTTAAATTTGCTTTATACATTGTTAAACACTTTACCTCTTCTTAATTTCCTGTGTTCTTAAGTATCTGTCCTTCTTAAATTTACATGTTTTCCATATACTGTATATATTATTTTTTTCCCTTAGTCATACTACTTTTCTTGTAACCTACACTTTTCTGACTATGCTTCTTTTTACTTCACCCTTGAGGCTCGAGGACGAGCCTATAATGAAGGAGAGGGAAGTAAAATGCCCCAGAACGAGAAGCCCACCACAGAAGCCATGAACGAACACCACACAGAAACACCAAAGGAAAGGTCCACAGAACGAAAGGACCAGCTGACCGAGCCAGCCATTTCAGACAGCCCAAGCCGCAGGGCTAAACAGCTCCAGGACACACCCATTTACCTTTTCTAAAACCGACCATTTTCCACACCTCACGTACACTAACCCCTCGTGCCCTACACTTATTAACTACAAAGATGATGAACAGGAATATACATTCATATTAAAAACACCCATGCCTGTCCGACGTTGAGCCAATGCCAACACATCAGACAGCCATAATTATATCTATGTATGTTCTTGCATCCGAGAAGTAGATGTATATATCTTAGAAGTTAAAGCACCCACGCTGTCCCTAGATCTCTTATATCATTTTCCATGACGAGTATAGATATATGTAACCCGTGCTCAGTCGCCCCTTGCATTGCTCCTCTAGTAACTAAGTATTAATATTAACATTCCCTAACATCTTGTCTTGCCAGACTAAGCTTCTGAAGACCCATCGCCCCATAAATCTATGTATGCAACCCTTAGGTTAAGTATTTTTATCCGCCATTGTGTTCACCTTTTTCCATTTACTTTCCACAATTGTCATACGTCTTCCCCTTGCCTCCTTCGTATCCACAGTCCACACTACGCCAATTTACTTCGTGTCTTAAACCTCTTACCCCAACCAGAGATTATATAAGATAACCTGGTTATCAGTATCTGTCATAAGTACCCCGAAACAATAACTAAGTACCCCTACGAACTGCCACTGTGGTTGGTATTTTATATTTAATAGAAAACGCAGTTCCCAGGGCCAACTAATAGTATCCATAACCCTCTGACTGATCACATAACTCTATCTTTTCCAGACTCATATACCACCCCATAGTTGCATTCCCCGGTAGCATTTGGCTAACGTATTCTACTGCCTTTTCAAACTTCCATATCAATTGTAGCCTAATGCCACCCCCACGCCCAGGGACCTTAGGGGCAAAATTTCCCTGTAGCCCTTGAACTCTCCCCCCCTCTCATTAAGACACCCGCGCTTCTCGACTCTTGTCCGACCTAGCCTCTCTCTCATACCTCTTGAAGATCCTTGAATTGTCCGTTACTAACGCTCTCCAACCTTTTATATATATACTCCTATCCAGCCTACCTTCACTTAGTAGGCCAGAACAACATTAGAACTTACTAGCCCCTTGCATGCCATCTATTCTCTTACAACACATTCACAACCCTGCACCCAATGGTCGTCGGTGCGAGGCTAGCCGCCCCGCCAGTAACTAACTTCTATTGTCATACTTCCAGATAAATGTGGCAGAGTTAGCAACCCAGTCTCCACCATATCCAGCAAACCCTACAATTAACCCGGGAGCTGCGGGGAGACTCTTAAGAGTTCCCCCGGCGCACTGCGGGAAGACTCTTAAGAGTCAGAGAAAATAAAAATCAACTTTTGACATCGAAAAAAAAATATTTTTTGGCCCCTGGGCCATGCAAAATCTCAGTCCTCTACCTCCCCTCCTTCCCCACTTTCCTCCTCTCCTTCAGTTATCACCTATTTTCCCTGTTATTCCCTTATTCTGAGGTATATTTTCGTGCTAACATTAGAAATCCGATTGGAGGGTGTGGTCATCACTGATAGCAAGCGAGTGCAAGAGAGAGAGAGAGTATCGATCGACTGTGTCTCAGTGGCCTTGGGGGAAATTGGCGGGAAAGCAGATTGCCTCACCCATGCATTATACAACTCGCGGGCTATATCTCCGATTTTGACCATCCAAACGCTGTTTTCACTCGTTTTATTGTTGTTTCAGGTTAATACCTTTATAATCAACCCATAATAGGCGCATATGGATAAATATTAATGCTATTAATGGCACAATGAATATTTTAGTGACGGAAACACCTCAAATACGTCAGCACAGGGGGACGTTTCCAATTACCCCCATGCGCACTTCAGAGGTTAACAACCAGCCGAGTAAAACCAGCTAGCTCAGGCACCTTCGGTTTTGGTATTAAAGACACTCACATCTGTCTCATACACAGAGGGTTATTACAAACACTGGTGATATGGCAAGCCCCTAGCCACAGCCGCCGGACGACTATACGAGGGCGCCCAGCTCCCCCTTTTTGCCCACCGAGGAGGGAGACCCCCCCCCCCGCGGAGGTATACCTGGCCCCTGTTTTGACTTTCGAGTCATTGCCAGGTAGCACAGGAATTCTTCCTATCGATGAACTAACCATAAATGACTAACACCTTTACTAACCTCTATTAACTCACAATAAACCATTTACCTTTCTTGCATGCTCTGATCACTAATTAGCACCTCAGCTATACCATAGAATGAAGATTGAACAATCTAGAGAGACGCTCCTATCACAGCTGTCCCCATCCTCCTCGCAAAGTAGATCCAGTCTCTCTCCCCTAAATACGTCCAGTATAGCCAAAATAGTACCTCTTACTAAGGCTCAGTTATATGAAAATATAAAGGCTTCCTATCGCCCTGTGCCACAACTGTAAATATCATCTTACCTAGTCCCCATATCTATTGAGAGCTCAATTAAGTCCATAAGACTCGAGATCCCTACTGTCTACAGGGTCCAGAACCGAGCCTATAAATCTAACTCCCGCCCCCAGTCAAATCAGTTGAAAGCTAGACACCACCAGGGGTCACTACCCTGCAGTTAATTTCTAGCTCTGCCCTTGTGTTGTTCCGGAGTGAGATCCCAGAACCGGCAGACTCCGTGGCAGATTTGGATAGAAGGACCTGCCCACGTATTGAAGAACTTCACACATATGGCCCCCCTGGACGGCCGCGGAACCAGTCGTTAGCCCCCAACATCATGGACGCAAGATAACCAGGACCAGACCCATCAGATACTACCCAAGATTCCCTTTAGCAGTACTACATATTACTGTGCTGTTTTAGATTCACTAATTAATATTTCTACGAAGTGGCTAAGACCTTGCCCAGTGTAATTCATACTTAACCATTCCATTGGGACGTACTAAGCGATCAGTGCTTTTTAATTAACAGGCGACCTTGACTCTCGTAATTACTTTCAGATATTAAAAACTCTAGTGATATCTAACGTTCGCCCACTGATTTGCGTTCTATGTATTTCTGAGACAAGGATATAAAACTTAGATCAGTACCCCCTGAGGTAACTAGAATTCCCGTGCTCTAAAAATACGTGTGTCTAATCTAGTCTGTGAACTACTACTTGTGCACCAGAGCTACCAGTAATAAATCTAACAGTGAATATGAATCTATAAGTAACATTGATGGTCTTCGGTATATAAACCTGTGAAATCAAAGCCAGTGATCAGAAGATTAACCTCTCCGCGGCGCACAGGGGGTTTTCTACAGGGTAAGACTGTGCGCACCTATGATGATTTTGGGACCTATTGCCAATTTCGATAAAAAGTACATCATCGTGTAGGGAATGTTTGCGTGCATCGGCCCATATATATTTGACCCCCCAAAAAATGTCTGGGGGGGGTAGGGGAACGGTCCGTAGTTGAAAAATGTGGAGCGAATGGCACCGCGCGGCTAGATTGTCATCGAGCGGCGAGATTTCCCTGCCGAATATTTACGCGCGCAGGGGATAGAAGGAGAGGGAGGAGGGGGTGGGTTACCGCGTATTATCACGTATATCTCCTTTTTCGAGCCCTTTTAGGCTATTTAGAGTATGTATACGTGTTGTAGGGCACCCATATAACAATGAATATGCCTCATAGTGACCAAAAATTGCAATATATAAGGGAATTATAAGAGAATATTTAGGCGGAAATGAAGATGTGTTGGAGGTTTGGCGGCAATTTATGAGCTGAGAGTGTGGTTTACGCCATACATATCACGTATATCTTGTACGTAGAGCACTGTCACGCTATAATACAGACTTGTACGTATGTATACGTGCCATATATCAAAATATATACCGCATATAAACCAATTCATGCGATATTTACGCACATTATCAATGAGTTTCTATGCGTGAACCAAGGTGTGAGTGAGTTGTGGTGGGAATGAAAGGGGGAGAGGGTGTGTTACGCCATAAATATCACGTCAATCTTGTATTTAGAGCACTCTCATGCTATAATAAAGACGTGTACATATGTAGGCGTCCCATATAACAAGGAATATACCGCATATAGCCCAATTGATGCGATATTTACGCAAATTGTGAATGTGTTTCTAGCAGACGGAAGCCTGAAAGGGGGGGTTGGGGGTGGGTGGGTGGGTGGGAGGGAGGCATGCAGGGGTGCAGTGAGTGAGTGAGTCGTGGAGAGATGGAAGTCAGGGAGATCTCTAGATAGATAACCAGCTTAGTGATAATTGTGAAGGCGCCCCAGGCGTATTGATGTTTGGTATTTTGACCCTTATGTCTACCAGATGGCTGGTGTTCGTTGCCATCAACAGGTCTACAATAACATGAGTCAGGAATGGAGAGAGAGAGAGAGAGAGAGAGAGAGAGAGAGAGAGAGAGAAACTGAGACATGCGTATGTCGTACATCTAAATGGACTTCAGAATTGCATTTTTATGCAAGCAGACATTGCATTTTAGACACATGTGAAGTACCACAGAAACATGTAGGCCATTGACTGTAAATAAAGTACTATATTTATAGACCACCAGCGACGGTGCTGAGTCAACACAGGCAGATTGCCTGTTGTGATAGAGGGCTAAATATAGACTGGTGTCTCCTTACACCTGCGAAAGGGTAGATTGCCACCAGAGAAACGTTTACTTATTTATTTCGAAGTAATATGCAATCTAAATGTATATTCGAGACCTACTGCAATTATTTGTATGACAGTCATGACTATGTATAATCCAATATACGCGCGTAGGCGAGACATAAGAAAGCTGGTTTGAGCAATTTTCGACACCCACACAGTTATTATTCATTTTTATTTACAATATTATACAATACAAATGTATTTGTGAAGAGTATTTTATCCATTATTGTATTTATACCAATTTTGTTCCCAGACAGAGCTGCTGTAGCTGGAGAATCAAGGAGCGGCAAGGGTCACCTCGTGACCGCCTGACCGTGTGAAAATGAGTGGAGTCACACTGAGAGGGGCAATTTTGCTGAGTGTTTGGGCAATTTTTGACAGAATAAAGTTATATAATTACTAATTCTTGACAGAGACAAACTTTTATAAACCTTGGCATGATATAATTGATAATCCCATCAATTTACAAACGTAAATTGGTGGGATAATTCATTTTTTTTTGTATATTGTCATTTCGATTGTAGACACGAAGTTTTGAGTGATATTTGGTATGAGCTCCTGTGGCATGGTTGGTAAGGTCGCGGACTGGAAACTCAAAGTGTTGTAGGGTAGTGGGATCGAATCCAGGAGGGGGTTATGGGGAAGGTTTTATATTGTCTAGAAACAATTTTATAAATTTTTTTTTTTACAAGATCATGCCATTGTATTCAAACAATATGAAATATTCATAGAATATATCATATTGTAAGAATACAATGACATGACCTTGTTTTCTTTTTTTCTTTTTTTATTGTTTTATTTTATTATCATAGTAGGTTTGACATGATTTATTGAAACATATTTATTGTTGTACAATTCATTTGAGGTAAGAAAATAATTATATACACATTACTTAGGCTAATAACAAACATATATATTGATATACTAAAAAAATAAGGCATATTACATGTAAATCTTTGAAACTTATAAACTAAATAATGAAACATACAATTATATAATGTAAAAGCTATATCACAGGGACATCTTTGGAACTTATACATTATATAATATATATGTTACATTATGAGGTAGCGTGATCAATTAGGTCAGGTCAGGTAAGGTAGGGCGCGAGTCCAGGGCAGGGCAGGGCAGGGCAGGAGGCGAGTCCAGGGCAGGGCACGGGGCGAGTCCAGGGCAGGGCAGGGCAGGGCAGGGGCCGACACTCAGTAGTTCTTGAAGGTGTGGTAGTCCCTGAAGCAGTCACCCAGGCAGAGTGCAACTTTGCACTCGGCGCACATTGAGGTGACTCTTTTGGTCACATGGGGTTTCCTCACACTGGAGCTGCAGACGGTGCACTGCACCTGCCTGTGACGAGTGCCAATCAGCTCGGTGTTGGTTGTGTAGTGTCTTTCGACACCCAGCTGGATGCGGTCAGGAACGTGATCCCCACGCCATGCCGTACGTCTGTGAGTGGTGGTGGCATACTTCTCCAGGAGTTGGTAGGAGACGTTGTACACGAACTCCCGGAATTTCAGCTTCTGGTTTGGGGCCATATCCTTCTTCACCAACCACAAGTTGTAGGCGTTCAGCATCGTTATGTCAACTAGGTGGAGGAAGAGCTTGTGATACCACTTCACAGTCTTCCTCAGACACTCAACACCTGACAGCTGACAGTCAGACTTGTCCACCAGGCGCATGTTTTTGGTGTAGTCCACTACCATGTCGGGCTTGTAGATTGTCTTCCTGGTTCGGTAGTGGATTTTGCCAGAATCCACCTGGGCACCTGTGTGGACGGTGGAAAGCAGGTGGACGTCTCGCTTATCCTTCCACTTCAGGGCTATCAGTTTCCCACACTTCTCGAGCTGCTTGTATTTCTGCCCCTTTCGTCGCCTTCTTCGCACATGCCTCTCGCGGTGTTCCTTGGCCAGGTCGTCTTCTGAAGGTGTGTCACTGGAGGAGGCATCTGTGAGAGGAATGACATCACCTGTGAACTTTGGCATAAACTTTCTTGTCTTTCTGACAGTCCCACATGACCCCGTTTGGTTGTCATAAAGAAACTGGCAGAGAGCAGGAGAAGTATACCAGTTGTCAGTGTAGATGATGTGGCCTTTGCCCAGGTAAGGTGCCAACATTTTCCTGACGATGGCACCTGACATGCCCATGGGGTCATTGGCAGCGGCTTTCGGTATGTCAATGTCAGTGCCTGTATACACGATCATGTCAAGCACTATTCCAGTTTCACAGTCGCACAACACGAAGAGCTTGATTCCGAACCTATGCCTCTTCAAGGGGATATACTGCTTGAAAACAAGACGTCCTTTGAAGAGCACGAGCGACTCATCAATCACCAAATTGAGGAAGGGGTAAAAGTATTTCCTATACCTCTCCAACAACATGGTGAACACATCCCGAACTTTCCATATCCTGTCAATCCTGTTAGGATTTTCGTTGTCTGCAAAGTGCATAAATCTTAGCAGCAACAAAAATCTGTCACGAGTCATGAACTTATTGAAAGTTGGGGTGGCGATGAGAGGGTCGTGCTTCCAGTAGTGTTGCAACACATGCTTCTTGATCAGAGGCATGAGGAACAACAAGGCAAAGAACGTCAGAAATTCTGCCACAGTCGTATCCACCCAGCCTCGTATTCTCGCTTTTGGAGAAAGGACGTCCAATCTGCCAAACACCCACCTGTAGTAGGCGTTTGTTTGGGCAACGATGTACGTCATTACCTCCATGTCGAAAAAAGCGAGGAAGAAGTCGCTTTCGTTCGCTTGATCATCACAGGGCCAGTTGTCAGTTGTTCCTGACGTCCCAGGATTGAACTGGGGCACGTCAGGTACAAAATTGACCCCGTCAGACCAATCGAACGAAGGCATGCCAGGGATCGGAATGTCGTCTGCGTCTTCTTCTGCGTCTGAAATATCGCTTCCATGGTCGCGATACAGCACTTCATCATCATTACCCTCCTCTTCACTCGACAGACGATGCCCTTCCTCGTTTTCGTCACCGACGTCGGACTCACTCCCACTGTCCACTCCCAAATCCCCCCACCCTTGGTCCCGTGCTAGGGCTTCGTCGTCGAAACCCGGGCTGCCAATGTCCTGCGAATCACCATCAAACAGCAGGGCGGCATACTTAGATGGTGTAAGATTTTTTCCGGGTCACTTTGGCACGTGCGGGAGTCTTATGGACAGGGACAGCAGAGGTGGTGGCAGGGCGGCGGCAGAGGTGGTGGCAGGGCGGCGGCAGGGGCGGCGGCGGCAGGGCGGCGGCGGCAGCAGTGGTGCGTGGCCTTGATGGCAAGATGATGGTGGTGCCTGTCGCCCTTTCTCTCTGTTCCTTGGGCAGGGGCGGCAGGGGCGGCAGGGGCAGCAGGGGCGGCAGGGGCGGCAGGGGCAGCAGGGCCCGGAGGGACACCAGGGCCAGCAGTCGCTTTCCCAGTCGCTTTCCCTCTCCCTTTCCCCTTCCCCTTCCCTGTTCCTTGGGCAGGGGCGGCAGGGGCGGCAGGGGCAGCAGGGGCGGCAGGGGCGGCAGGGGCGGCAGGGGCAGCAGGGGCAGCTGGGCCAGGGGGGGGTGGTGGGGGTGGTAGGGGCACTGTGGCTGGCGTACGGGTTCTCTTCCCTACGCCCGTGCCTTTAATTTTTCCTGCCCCCGCAGGTAATGCAGCCCTAGGGCGGCCTCCTGCGTCGCTGGTACCGGTGGCAGGGGTGGCAGGGGTGGCAGTGGTGGCAGTGGTGGTGGTAGTGGTTGTTGCAGTGGCCTGGGTCGTGGTGGCAGTGTCCCGAAAGACCAATGACCTCTGTGCCATTGCCCTGCTTGCACGTGTTTTACGTGCTTTTGGTGCTGGTGATTCGTCCTCTGAGCTGTAGGGCGTGTCGTACTGGTAGCTAGGGTCTTTGGCAGCCACCCTCTGCCTTCCACGGCGGCTAACACCACCAGAAGGAGGGCTGGTTGTGTCATCAGGGAGCGAGCGTGAGGGACGTGTAGGCTCCATGACTAGTGCGTGGTTACTGGCGCGGTGGTGCTTGCACGAGTGCGGGGCGAGCGTTTGGCGGGGTGGTATCGAGAGTTGACATGTAGTACAATACCCACACCAATTTTCAGCCGCCTGGCTATAAACGCGCGGTTTTGGTACGTGTTCAAAGTCTCTGCTCTTAAGAGTCTACCCGCAGTGCGCCGGGGGAACTCTTAAGAGTCTACCCGCAGCTCCCGGGTTAATACCTGAACGTTGGAAGTGGGAGACTAGGCTCCATCCAGATCCACTTATGCTAGTGTTGTTCAATTCTATTATATTGTCTTACACAAGTATTCTGCAGTGGTATATCAATAAACGTGATCATGTAACTTGCTACCATGTGTTTCTTTGTGTTCTCTATTCCTCATATCTTGTATTGTGCATGCAGCCTTATATACCCAGTCAATTTAGAACTCACATTACCCAAGTTAAACCTGTAGAAAAACAGGGCATAACAGAAATTTACAAACACATGTGGCAGTCCGTGGATTCGAATCCAGGATGCTCACACCGAAAATCAACACCTTATGCATCGCACTAGGCAGTTAGAATGGTGACACTGCCTACGATTTATTATGCAACTTCGAATCCTGCATATCAATCTAAGCATGTACACACATCCCAACTGCAACTCACGTAGGCTATGCATATGTGAATGGAAAGAGCAATTAATGGGGCCTTAACCACTAGGGAAGTCCTCTCGATAAATTACCCCTGAACCAATATCAATTATTATGTTCCTTCCAACAACCAACTATACTCCTAAAATCGATTAATGAAATTTACAAAACACATGTGGCAGTCCGTGGATTCGAATCCAGGCTCCAAAAATATCGAAAATATCGGATACCTAATGAGAAAGCAAACTATGAATGGCAAAGCTTAAGAATGTAACAAGAGAATCTGGGATTAAATAAATCGGTCAATGTCAAAAGTTGTTAACCGGGAGCTGCGGGGAGACTCTTAAGAGTTCCCCCGGCGCACTGCGGGGAGACTCTTAAGAGTCAGAGAAAATAAAAATCAACTTTTGACATCGAAAAAAAAAAATATTTTTTTATATTTTTTTTTTTTTTATTTTTTTTTTTTTTTTTTGGCCCCTGGGCCATGCAAAATCTCAGTCCTCTACCTCCCCTCCTTCCCCACTTTCCTCCTCTCCTTCAGTTATCACCTATTTCCTGTTATTCCCTTATTCTGAGGTATATTTTCGTGCTAACATTAGAAATCCGATTGGAGGGTGTGGTCATCACTGATAGCAAGCGAGTGCAAGAGAGAGAGAGAGAGTATCGATGGACTGTGTCTCAGTGGCCTTGGGGGAAATTGGCGGGAAAGCAGATTGCCTCACCCATACATTATACAGCGGGCTATATCTCCGATTTTGACCATCCAAACGCTGTTTTCACTCGTTTTATTGTTTGTTTCAGGTTAATACCTTTATAATCAACCCATAATAGGCGCATATGGATAAATATTAATGCTATTAATGGCACAATGAATATTTTAGTGACGGAAACACCTCAAATACGTCAGCACAGGGGGACGTTTCCAATTACCCCCATGCGCACTTCAGAGGTTAAGAAGGCAAACAAAATAATTGGCTTTATAGGCAGATCATTTGAGCATAAATCCAAAGACGTAATCCTAACCCTTTACAATTCCTTAGTCCGCCCTCTTCTGGAATACTGCGTTCAATGCTGGTGCCCTTATTACCAAAAAGACATAAACAAGCTAGAACGAGTTCAACGTAGAGTTACCAAAATGATACCTAGCCTAAAGAACAAACCATACGAAGAGCGTCTTAGAGAAATAAATCTATTTCCTTTAACCCAGCGCAGATTAAGAGGTGACTTAATTCAAGTGTTCAAAATCATCAAAGGCATCGACAATATGAACTGTAGTAAGTACTTCACTATCGACCAATCTAATTACACGCGGGGAAACGGTTGCAAAATTATTGGTAAATCTTTTAACTCACACGAATCTAAGAATTTCTTCTTCAATCGAGTTGTCAACTTGTGGAATGGGCTTCCCCGAGACTTTATAGACTGCAGCACCGTTGATTCATTTAAATTCCGCCTAGACAAATATCTCGCATCAAACCCACGACTGACTGCGTTTGTAAATGAATAACTTTATTTTATCCTCCCCTCAGTTACTAACCCATATGTCCCCTATTAACTTCCTAGTCCTGCCACGTTAGTGGCAGGGCAGTAGTTCCCTTTCCAATGTTCCCTTACCCACTCTAAACCACTGTTTGGACACTTGATCCTCAGTGTTTTGGAGGACAAGCAGCCTAGAAGAGTCACTAGACCTGTTGTTGCTTGATTGCCTTTGTACTCCTTTGTACTACCGACATTATCGACATACAACATAAATCATCTAGGCTATACATAGGCTACTTAACCTAACCTAACCTAGTATTCTCATTAGGCTACTAGCCTATATGAATACTAGGTTAGGATAATGTTTTAGAGAGGAGTTATGCTGTATGTGACAATGTCAGTAGTGGTACGCCCTATAAGTTCTATAACACAACTCTTACCAAATCATCTAATTTCTAAATAATCTTAACCTAGGCTAATCCAACTTGAGTATTTTACCCTGACCTTAGTGACCTAACCTAGTATTATTAGTGAGGGCTGCTGCCCCAACATACCCGCAGGCCGCATCCTGCTGATAGGCTATTCAGCGGGAGTGTGGGGATGGCAGCCTCGACTAGAAGTAATAGTAGTGTAGGTTAAAGGTTTGGTTAAGGGGTACTTATTACCGAAACTACCACTCATTTTGGAAAAACTAAATAAGATGGTCACCAATTTTCCCATGGATTTTTTATTTTTCCCTGTTAGTTTTCATCAATATATAGTGTTTGGAAATAATTACAACCCTCGGCGAAACCGTTTTCCCCATTATACAACGATCTTAAGACACGCCACCCGATAGTGGAAAGGGCTATGAAGTACAGGGAAAATGAGGGGTTAAATGCGTAAAACGGCGATTAAAACGTATTTTAGCAAAACTTGGCTCGGGTTTTAAGGTACCGGTATTTCAAAGGCCTAAAACCCAATATTTCGAAAACCCGAGCCAAGTTTTGGCCAAAGCTGGCTCGGCTTTTGAGAGTTGTAGACAACAAAATGACAGTAACCTCATTTAGAAATTTGGCTCAGGTTTCCCGAAATTGCAAAGCCATAAAACCCGAATTTTGGAAAACCCGAACTTGGAAAACTTGGCTCGGAGTTGGCGAGTTTTAAGAGTAAACACATTACAGTAACTTAATTTAGAATTTTGGCTCATGTTTCCCTAAATTGCAAACCCCAAAAAGCATAATTTTGGAAAACCCGAGCCAATTTTTGGCAAAACTTGGATCGGATTTTGAGAATCGAAAAAGACTAACTAAATGTCGGAAATCGGCTCATGATTTCCTAGTAGGCCTACGTGGGATACAACATGGCGGTTGGGCCGCCGCCCATTTAGTACCGGTATTCGGCCGTATCTGTAAATACTACCGCAACTACGAATTTTGTTTCTGAGACCTAGTATATTAACCTAACCAAACAACCCAACCTAACCTAACCTAGACCCAGTACGTGGGATACTAAACTAGCCCTTGCATGCCAGCAACAGCGGATTCATAGTACCCAGTGCGTGGGATACTAAACTAGCCCTTGCATGCCAGCAACAGCGGATTCATAGTACCCAGTGCGTGGGATACTAAACTAGCCCTTGCATGCCAGCAACAGCGGATTCATAGTACTCAGTACGTGGTATTTATTACCCATTAATTTCCGAAAGTTTAAACCTATGCGAAAAAATCTTACCTCTTACACGTCACAACCTCAGGAGACATGAAAATGGCGTGTGTATGAATCGGTGCCGTTTATAGGAAGGTATTGATAACCATGTTACGACAAAATTCCATTTTAGTACCATATATTTTTATTAGGTTTTGCCGAGGCTTGAAACAACATATTATGTTTAGAGCATATAAAATCCATATTTGTTTTCAAATATTGCAAAATAATTGGTGACGAACTTATTTAGTTATACTCTCATTTTTTCTCAATATTTGAAGGCTAGGCTATTATAAAATCCTGGATGCCAGTGACTTCGGCCCAGTGATCTCGGATCACTATCCTCGGTGATTCGGTGAATGCTAGTCAGAATGCCGGGACCGGTATTTTGGTATCGGCATTTTGACTCGATACTGAACCATTTCGAAATAGTTAAGTTAGCTGAGCATTTTGCTACTTTTCGTTATTATTCGCTCATTTTCGTATTATCACCTAGTTTTTAGGCAAGTAGTGGCCAGCCCAGGGTTGTAACAAAACAGCAGACGTAATCTTGAAATTTTATGTAGCGTTAGTGAGGCCACATATGGATTATGTTGTTCAATTTTGGTGTCCCTATTACAAAATGGACATAAATTCCTTGGAGAGAGTACAACGAAGAATGACAAAAATTATCCTTAATATTAGAAATCTTCCATATGAAGAAATTAGGTTGAAACGTTAGAGAGACGCAGAGTTAGGGGGGTTATGATGGAGGGGGAGCAGGTCTTTCCCGCCCGCTTAGCTAGGTCCATCCCGCCCGAATGTTGTGGGCGGGAAGAGCCAAGCCATCAATACTTCCTTGGCTGATTCCGCCTCTAAGATTAGACCGTCCCGCCCATTTGTATGGTTGAGTCCGCCCTCTAAGATTAGACCGTCCCGCCCATTTGTATGGTTCACACAACCTCAGCTGATCTTTTGTCTATTATGAGGTAATTTTATTCAGATTAGGAAGGATATATGGAAGACAGACGGTTATTCGAGACAGAAAAGTGTCACCCATATCCTATTTTGGCCATTATATAAATAATTAAGCCATTGTAGCAGAAAATATTGCACCAAAAGCTATAGTGCACACTGCCGGTAATGATTGTGGAGGAAAATAATAGCATGCACACCCACCTTTAACCCTTCCTACCCGGGCAGCCTTTCTTAACCCGGGAGCTGCGGGGAGACTCTTAAGAGTTCCCCCGGCGCACTGCGGGGAGACTCTTAAGAGTCAGAGAAAACAAAAATCAACTTTTGACATCGAAAAAAAAAAAAAAATTATATTTTTTTTTTTTATTTTTATTTTTTTTTTGGCCCCTGGGCCATGCAAAATCTCAGTCCTCTACCTCCCCTCCTTCCCCACTTTCCTCCTCTCCTTCAGTTATCACCTATTTTCCCTGTTATTCCCTTATTCTGAGGTATATTTTCGTGCTAACATTAGAAATCCGATTGGAGGGTGTGGTCATCACTGATAGCAAGCGAGTGCAAGAGAGAGAGAGAGAGTATCGATCGACTGTGTCTCAGTGGCCTTGGGGGAAATTGGCGGGAAAGCAGATTGCCTCACCCATACATTATACAACTCGCGGGCTATATCTCCGATTTTGACCATCCAAACGCTGTTTTCACTCGTTTTATTGTTGTTTCAGGTTAATACCTTTATAATCAACCCATAATAGGCGCATATGGATAAGTATTAATGCTATTAATGGCACAATGAATATTTTAGTGACGGAAACACCTCAAATACGTCAGCACAGGGGGACGTTTCCAATTACCCCCATGCGCACTTCAGAGGTTAAGGACGGAGGCTGTATCCGGGTGATCTGGCTGAAAACACAACTAAAGTAAACTAAGGCTAATCTCGTTTAATATACTACCTACATTAATCAAACATATGTCAAAATGGGTACCTTACCTTGCCGCATAGAATGGCGTTAAGTAGAGCTTTCTAGCTCAAGTAGTTCCGGAGTTATGGTGATGGAAGTGGAGGTAACTTTTTCCGCGTATTTACCTCGCCGCGTCCGAACGCTCAAACGCGGCCCAGGCTACGACGAACGTTTTGACTCGTCGCTCTACCTTGAATTATGGCGGGAAGCGATTTTTTAGTGTTTTATTGTTTATTATGCCATATATTATTGTTATTATGATATTTTCACTCAATAAATATATTTTTCTGAAGTAATTTGTGTCTCTGTCACTTATACTTAGTTTTATTGTTATTATTATACTAGTTATGATTATTTATACTGGACTATGGTAATTGATAGTGTCATTTTCACTTCTTTATTGTTAGGAATATATATTTTAGTGTCACTTTCACTTGTTCATATTGTTCTGAAGGCACTTATTATTACTTATGTGTGTCTCTTTCACTTAGACTTAGTTTTATAGTCATTATTATAGTAGTTATGATTATTTATACTGGACTATGGTAATTGATAGTGTAATTTTCACTTCTTTATTATTAGGAATATATATTTTAGTGTCACTTTCACTTGTTCATGAAGGCACTTATTATTACTCATGTGTCTCTTTCACTTATACTTAGTTATATTATTATTATTATTATTGAGTGTCACTATCACTGTCACTTACACTTCAATAGTTTGCCAGAGTGTGGAAATCATTGAAGCAGGTGCCAGCACACAGTCCCACCTGACACTCGAGGCATTGCCAAGTGGTTTTTGTGGGTTTGCTTGGTCTTCGAGTTGTGCGGGTGCACACATAGCACCTCTTCTGCATCCTTATTCGGCTGTTAGGACCCTGGAAAGGAAGGGCGACGAGCTGGTGCTTTCTCAAGAACTCGGCACACCCTATTCTGTCCATCATGCCTGGTCCTTGTAGTGGCCTCCCTGGTGTACCCGCATGTTTTACCAGGAGCTCATGTATCAGCTGCTTTTGGAAGGTCCGCAGGCTCTTGTACTTGATGACTGGACTCCTCAAACGGTAGATGTTGTACGCGTTGAGGACAGACATATCTACTGTATGCAGGACAAACTTCTTGTACCACCTGCAAGATGTTCGCAGGCAGTCTATGAAGCCCATCTGCATGTCGGACTTGTCGACGAGGCGCATGTTCAGGTTATAGTCCAGAACAGCAGCTGGTTTTGTGATAGGGTTCTTCGCTTTTCGGTCCACCTTCCCTGTGGGGACCATCTCTGCTTTGTGGCATGTGGTGAGGAGGTTGACCTTGCGCTGGTCATGCCAGTGGATGGAGAGGATGGGGCCACTCTTCTTATGGAAGATGTCCGTCTTCTTAGTTTTGGTTGGCATGCCCTTCCTCTTCCCCTTCACTGTGCCGACAGTTCCGGTCTTGCGGTCATGGAGGTACTTGGCGAGGATAGGCGACGTGTAATAATTGTCGGTATAGAGGATGTGGTTGTCATGGAAGTACCTCTCCATCATCCTCTTTACCACAGCGCCGCCAAAACCAATGAGGGGGTCAATCTGCACCTCACCACCCTTGCCGCTGTAGACTATAAAGTCGAGCACATATCCCGTCTTGCAGTCGCAGAGGACGAAGAGCTTGATGCCGAAGCGGTGTCTCTGACGGGATATACTGTCGGAAGTGCAGCCTACCACGGAACAGGACCAGAGACTCGTCGATGCACAGCTTCTGAAATGGAATCAGGTAGGTGGAAAACCGATGACATATCATGTCATACAGTTGCCTGATCTTCCAGAGTGTGTCGGGCTCGTGGACATGCATGTTATTTGTCAGGTGGAAATATGAAAGGATGTCGAAGTACCTATCCCTTGACATTAATTTGCCAAATGCTGGAGTCGTTGTGAGGTCACCAGTTATCCAGTAGTTGGCCAGAACGTGCTTCTTTATGCGTGTCAACAGCATTGTGAGTGCCAAGAACACATATAATTCTGCCACAGTGAGAGCTCTCCATGCCACCATCTTGGCACTGGTCTTCCTGCCAAGAAAGTTTGAACAGATAGCCTGGTGGTTATTTGTCTCTTTGACAAGGTATTCCATGACTTCATTGTCGTAGAAGCCACAGAAAAGTTCACTGGGGGTGGCATTTGGGCCACAGGGATATGCTGGTGACACCCCAGAACCCTGTTGTACCTCGTCAAAGGCAGGAAAATCTGGCACAAAATCCGCCCCATCTGACCACACAAACATTTCAGCAGCTCGAGGACGAGGACGTGGAGCTGCAGCAGGCACACGCCCTTGGCCACGCGGATGCCCAGGCGGACGCCCTGCACGCCCACGCCCACGCCCAGGCCCAGGGGCAGCGGCGTCGGCAGGCTGACCACGTCCACGACCTCGAGGTCCTTTGACTCTTCTTGTCGGGACTCCCTCTTCCTCTTCGTTTTCCTCTTCCTCAGGCGACGTCAGGTCATCTGGGGCAATGTTGGGGTCGTCAGCATCCTCTTCAGGAGACAACTCTGGTGAAGAATAGACCGGGCGTCGGCGGCGTGAGGCTGCGGGAGGTTGAGCAATGGGAGCCTCGGCCTCGGGAGTTGGGCTCCTTTTGCGGCTAGCCGTGGACTTTTCCGCAGGAAATAAGGACCTACGATGCGGGGCCTGTGGTGACACACTGTGGGAGGCCAATGGCGCACTTGTAGAGGCCCTTTGGTCATCCTGAGGGACAGATGAAGCCGAGGGCTGTGGGTGGCCCTCCCGGCGTCCCGGGTCAAGGCGTCGGGACAAAGGAATGCGGGTGGTTGCTAGGCCTGGTTCGGCGTCACTCTCACTATCTACGCCTTCCCTCACTTTTTCTGCCTCCCTGCGTGCTTTCTTGGCTGCACTTTTCACTAAAGACTGTTTATAGAAGTATTTACCCACTTTCAAGGGCGTGCGGGCAGGCAAAGGGGAAGGTCCTGGCGTAGGCCTAGGCCTACCCTGACCTACGAAACTAGGCGAAGGGGTTGGCTCTAGCACACTTGGTACTTCAATAGCACCTTCCTCCACCACTTCCACATCAGGATCATCACTACTATCACCCCCCTCAAATAAATCAACATTGTCATCAGCACCAAATCCCACAAAATCGTCAATTTCGCTCCCACTTCTACTCTGAATATAGAGGTTTTTGTCCACAGAGCTTTCACCACTGCTCAAATCCTGGTTGAAAAGTTCACGTTGTATTGCACTATCACTTAGCAAACGTTTCACTTTCCTTAGTTTCTTTTTCTTCTCGGTTGGCAGAGGCGTAGATGTTGCAAGCGGGGTAGCACTGGGACGCGCGGGAGATTGCACAGTATCGGACGCGTTGGAATTCATTTTTTTGCTGTAGCTCGCAATGGCGGCAACGTAGGAACTGATAAGCGTGGTAGTTGAGGCTTGGTGGCGCTACGATCGCCCCCGCAAAGTAAAATTTGCCCGCGCGAAATTTAAAGCACGCTTTCAAGCAAATGCCTTAGGTAAGGCATACCGGGTAGCGGCCCTTCAGCCGCGCTGTCCTTACCTAAGGCAGCCCGGGTAGGAAGGGTTAAGCATTTCAACTATCACGTCAGATCCTTCCTAATCTGTATGAGATCGTCTAATGACAGCCGGAATTAATAAAAAGGCGACATAGCCTAAACCTCAAGGTGTAATGTCACGTTTTCATGATCACTCCATATTTCGCTACTCTATTTGCAAAATAACTGATTTCTATAAAAATGGGAAATATGCAAATGGATTACTGACTATTCCGACTAGAAGATCCCGCCCGCTTAGCTAGGTCGGGCAGGACGGTCTAATCTTAGAAGGCGGAATCAGCCAAGGAAGGATGATAGTTTGGCTCTTCCCGCCCACAACATTCGGGCGGGAAGGACCTAGCTAAGCGGGCGGGATCTTCTAGTTGGAATGGTCTGAGGGCGGAATAGTCAGTAATCCTGATGGAGGTGTTCAAGTGGGTAAGTGGGATTAATAAAGGGATATGAAAGATGTACTGAGCAAATGAAGCCCTGAAACAATCAAGCACCTACTTAGACTACAACGACCAGCCAATTATAGCCGAAGACCACATTAAAGATCTGAGAGTCCAAATGAGTAGCAACGCAACCTTCACCCACCATGTCACCAAAACAGTCGAAGCAGCCAGAAACATGAGTGGGTGGATACTAAGAATCTTCACCACACAGGAAGAGCTCTGTATGAAGACTGTTGAAGTCTCTTATGCTCCCAAGACTGGAGTACTGCTGCCAGCTATGGTCTCCACACAAAATACAGGAAATAGCTGCCCTAGAAGCCCCTCAAAGATCATTCACCAACAAAATCCAGGGAGTACAGCACCTCAATTATTGGGAAAGACTAACCCAGCTAAAACTGTACTCCCTGCAGAGGAGGAGGGAGTGCTACAGTATACTGTATAGTCATATGTGTGGAAGATCCTAGAGGGCAGAATACCAAATGCAGGGATCACAGTTAACCACCATCCAAGAAGAGGGAGGCTCTTGTGCCTGGCAATGGAAATAGTCCCTATAGATGCCAAGTGTTCCCATCCATTTTAAGCAACTTGTATCTCTAGTTACATTTACTGGCAGTAGTTTATTTGATTTTGTGTTTTATTTCTATCAACATATCTGTGTACTATACAGGGTGTTCCAGAAATATGTGCCGAAAATCCGGGGATGTATTCCTGACACATAATTGAATGTAAATTACGAAATGACCATATTGGCAATTCTCAATAGTTTTCGAGTTACAGCACCTCCGAGGTCTGCCAGGAATGTGTTTAAATCCAGGGATTGTACAAAATGTCTGAGACAGATGCGAAATTACTTAACGACCGTAAAGTAATCCAGCACACAGCAAAGATGACATGTTTGTCAGGAATGTGCCGAAAGCTGTAGAATGTACAGTATGTAATAATAATAATAATAGTTCTTAAAGCTAGCGCATGCTAAGCTAGCTAAGGATAGCTCAATAAGGCCGATTAGGCGTATTTCCATTGGGGTCCTGTACTACTACCCCATCCCTTTGCTCATGAGGGATGGTAACGACTCAGTGCTTGTGAAAAATCTTTAATGCGCCGAGCGTGGGCGCGAACCCGGGCCTTCTGGGTGGAAGTCCGAGGCGCTAGTCAGTACACCAAGCGAGCCGCTAACCTGTACCTGTACCTAAGTTAGTAATAAGAATCGTAATGATACGTTCGTGTGTGCAGTATCAGATACTGGAGAGAGAGAGATAGATAGATAGATAGATAGATAGTGTTATCACCCTTGTTTCATTTACAAGGAATTTTGAACATTTACTGTAATTTTATTGTCATACTGGAAATACTGTTTTATTTTGTTAATAAATCACGTTGTCCTTGGTAAATGTTTCATTTACAAGCAATTCCCGGAGTAAAACACATTAAAGCAGACCTGTTAGGTGCTGTAACTCGACAACTATTGATATTTGCTTATATGGTCATTTAGTGATTTACATTTAATTATGTGTCAGGAATACATCCCTGATTTTCGGCACATATTTCTGGAACACCCTGTATATTGTGGCTACGAGTATTGGTGTGCAAAACTTCTTCTTTGTCAGCTTTGTTAAAATGTATTTATTATTGCACTTTTTACCTGAATTTCACGAATATATTGAGTATTATCATAGGTAATACAAAATTAGGATCTAACTACTCCACTTAGATTCTGGATTCATGCAATATATTTCAACTCCTCTATAACAACCTTATATATTTTTTTTTTTTTTTTTTTTTATATTTCAGATAAGATAACGCTGTTCTGCCAAAAGCTGTTCGTGTGTTTACCAGAAGAAAAAATGATTGATAAGAAGTAATGGAAAGTGATTCAGCCTACTGTATATTATGAACAAGGATAATATGATGCTGGAAAAGAAAGATGGAGAAATGCAGCTTGGTAACCAAAGAAAGGGTTAGTTTATGGGGGTAGGGTTTACTTTTTGGTCTATTTATTTATTTATTTATATTTGTTTAGTTTCCTCGCTCTAGACCTCCATCAAGCTTAAAAGAACACCTCCTACACACCCCTTCGTGATAAATTTGTACATTTTTCGGTAAACAAATATTACAGGCTCGCTATCGCTCGCCAGAAGAACTCGACACCTATATGGCACGAAAGGTCCTAATATTGACAAAGAAATGGGGTGAAAGGTCTCAAAATCGCCAAACTAATGGAATAAATGTCTTAAAATCTCAAAACTAATGGGGCTAAACATGAGGGTGAAGGGGGGCCAGAAAAACCAACCATCCCCCCTTAACCCACTGGACCCCAAGCGATTTAATATAGAGTACTGTACACTCCAGAACCAGCCACTTGTCATTTTTTGTTTTTCCTGGAAACATGGGATGGGTTAGTAATGAAGGAAAAACAACATAAAACCGCTCATCTAGGTCATTTGGGGGTCCTGGCGGGCGGGGGAAAGTCACAATTAATCCTTTTATGCATAGGATGCCATTTGAGCCTATTCTGGGATACTTTAAAGCCTTTGTGACCATCAGGGGTGTTTAGAATACTTTAGTTTATTTACTTCAACCTCTGCAGTTGTCTTTGAGCTAGCTGTGGGCAGAAAACTAATTTTCGAGAGGTAATTGTAAGATTGAGAGAACTCTATTTCTGATTGATAATCAGCAACCCTGGCATCCATACGTGCGTGAAAGGGTTAACATGGGGCGATGAGTAGGCAAAATACTGGAAAATTACTCCCGCACGCGCCTACACGCACGCGGCTGGACTTGGAGTGTTGCCAACCATCGGTATTGTTCTGTGGGATTCTAAAGCAGTTCCCATACAAATCTGAACCCTCTAGGTGCCATAGGACAAGAGTAATTCAGGCCGACGCAACCGTTGCGTCGCTGGGGTCCAGTGGGATAAAGCCCGGGTGATTATGAGCCCTCTATCGGCGGATATTCTTGGAGTCACAGTATCGAAGTCTATTGTATGTTATGCTCAGGTCAGGTCGGGTGAAGGTATTGACCCATATAGTACCGATGACATCCTTTTCATTATATCCTGGCAACTATTAGACTATTTTATTCAGTTTAAGAAGAGCCTCCAGCAATTAACAGGCTTCGAACTACAGTATCTCAATTAACCCTTATGAATACCTCAGATCCCTCTTAAGCTGCACAAAATCTTATACATATAGCTAGGATAAAATAAAAAAGACGTCGCCGGTACAGAAGGGGTTAAGGGATAAGTCCTTACAACGGCACTTCGTATCTTGCTTTTCGAAGCCTGTTGAGAGGGGAGAAGGGGTGTTGGAGAGAGAAGAAGCTGTTGGAGTGGTTTTGTTATGTGTGTTAGAGGGGAGTAGGGGTGCTGGAGAGAGAGGAAGCTGTTGGAGTGGCTTTGTTGTGTGTGTTAGAGGGGAGTAGGGGTGTTGGAGAGAGAGGAACCTGTTGGACCCCAATGGAAATACGCCTAACGGCCTTATTGGGCTATCCTTAGTTGGAATTATGCAAAGCTGGTACATGTCATATTTGTAACATACTATGTGGTACCAACTCTGTAAATTGCTAACTGAATAAATATTATTATTATTATTATTGGAGTGGCTTTGTTATGAGTGTTAGAGGAGAGAGGAAGCTGTTGGAGTGGCTTTGTTACGTGTGTTAGAGGAGAGGTGTGTTGGAGAGAGGAAGCTGTTGGAATGGCTTTGCTATGTGTGTTAGAGGGGAGTAGAGGTGTTGGAAAGAGAGGAAGCTGTTGGAGTGGCTTTGTTATGTGTGAGGAGATAAAGGGTGTTGGAGAGAGAGGAAGCTGTTGGAGTGGTTTTGTTGTGTGTGTGTTATTTTGGAGCCTGCATAGAGTGTGTGTAGCTTGCTTAACCCGCTTGAGGGAAGCCACGTGTTCAATCCTCGCTGGTTGAATGTTTTTTACACCCTTCTTCATGCCCTTCAAACCTCTTTCGGCAACGGCAGATATCAGAGGTGTAGTAGACCAGTATCGCATTAATTTTACAGTGTGAATGTTAGCACCTGTTCAGCATGATCGAACTCATTACACTGGTTGACAAATAAGACACAACCACAGCCATGCCAACAGTCCAGTAACACCCGGCTTTCGGCCGGGAAATGTTTCTGCCGAAAAATGTACAAATTTATTTATAGGGGGATGTTTTATTAAGCTTGATGGAGGTCTAGCGAGGAAAATAAAATTATAAATAAATAAACCGACCAATAAATAAACCCTTGCCCCCTTAACCCTATTAGGTGCAGGGCGGGCCAATTTGGAGCCTCCCAGTTTTACTCCATTAGCTTGGAGATTTTAAGACGTTTCATCGCATTAGTTTGGCGATTATATGATGCTTCAACCCAATAAGGTGTCGATTTTTCCTGGGTGAGCGATAGCGAGCCCGCAATTTGGGAGAAACCGGCCTTTGGCCGGGACATTTTTCTATCGAAAAATGTACACATTTTGCTTGAAGGGGGTCTGGGGGACGTTTTTTTTTTAGTTTTAAGGGGGTTTGGAGAGGCATTTTTCCAAGTCTAGCGGGTAAACTAAAAACACTTTGTTCGAAAATGGCTAAAACAAATAAAAACCTAATAATTAAACAAAATACCATAATAACACCCAAGACGTTGCACCAAATAGTGTTCAGTCAATGTATCTGAAAAGACGGTGAATAACTCGAACTATGAAGAAAACATAACCTATCACTGTATTAACTCTATATTTGTATTTATTGATATTTATTTTTACACTATTACTTGGAGAGATGGATCTTGGCGAAGTAACACATTTGCTGAGCTTACAGGTACTTACCCGATAGCACTATCGTTAGTTTGTGTTGTATATTTGTTATACTATTATTGATATCTTGTCAAATTGAAAATTACCTTATTATAAAATTTGATACAAATAGTAGTTTCTTTATTCAAACAGAATTTAATAATATTTACCAGAACGTCCCGTACTTCCCAAACTGATTAATTCCTTGAACATGACGATAGTGCATTGTTATATGTGCGATTAGTTTGCTTGGGAACCAGATTAACTTGCACATGTAGTAATGTACACACTATGTGGTGGATTGTGTTCTTTTATTTCAAATTCTATTTTATTAAACGTTGTTTCCACATAGCGATTTTTATTAGTTCTTTTGTGTTTATCTTGTGTCGTCCCAGTTTTGGTTTGTTTATTTTGCAAGTTTTACATTATAATATAGGGGATACTACAGTACCTGAACATAGGATCTAATTTACTGTATGTATATGAAGAAAAACTATCCTCAAACTTTCTATATGTTAACAAAACACAAATCATTATCTACTCTCAAAATTTTATTTACAATAACAAATCTATAAAGTATACCGTTCAGTGTACAGTACAGTCAAAATCAATAGTTCGCCAAAAATAATACACATATTTGGTTCAAATTATTTTTATTTGGACCTCCCCTGTTTCGCTCCAATAGTTTGGAAATGTTAAGACATTTCGAACCCATTCAGGTGTCAATTATATTTCTGGGCGAGCGGGCGAGCAATGGCGAGCCTGTAATTTAGAAGAAATCAGCCTTTGGCCTGGAACTATTGATTATGAATACCCGGTACATCCGTTCAAGCATTCAACTATTTTCACTATTTGGGCTCATTTAATTGCACAGCTATAAGTAAAATTGTCGGAAAACAAGATTTGGACTGCATCCATTCAAGTACTCTAACATCTTCACTGTTTGGTCTATTAATTTCATATTTATTCACCAACCCACCAATTAACTTACAAAGAAACCTTTTTAGTACAGGGGAAGTTACTTTTCTATTTATTCTGGCTATCATTAGATGATTTTACTATGTTTAGGAAGGATTTATGATAGTTAACATATTAATGCAAAATCGTCTAATAATAGCTAGAATATACGGAAATTCCTTTGCCAATTTTAAGACCTTTCGTGAAATTTAGGTGTCAATTTTTTCCTGGTGAGCGATAGCAAGCCTGTAATTTGACAGAAACTGGCCTTTGGTCAGGACATTTTTCTAGCAAAATGTTTGCAAATTTATCTCAAAAAAGGGTCTTGAGTGTGTTATTTTAAGCTTAATGGAGCTCTAGGGAGCCAACTAAAAAGCTTAAAGTACAGTACATAGGTTTACAAGTAAAATTGTCCCCGAAGTTCAGTAGCCTAATGATTTTGACAGTACATCCACTCAAGCACTCGACCAGCTTCATTTCTTGGTTCCCTCTTCTTCTAAGCTGGCCTTAAAGATGTCTGCCAGGCGCTGTGAAGCCACTTGCTCCGAGGTTACTGCCGATGGTGCTGGGATCTGGTCTGCTCTGCTCTCCTCACTGGTTCCTTCCTGGAGATCGAAGCAATATTGTTTTAAGACTAATGAAAATGAGAAGGAATGCAAGGAAAATAACAAAAAGATGCATTGTTCTGACCATTTTCTCACTTTGAAAGATGTACCTAATAAGAATTGTTGTTGTTGTTGTTGTTGTTCCCTAAGCTGCCTGGCCGAACAGCCCCGGATAAGAATATACAAATAAGAATTGTAAACCATATTTATAGCTTTACATATGCAATAATATAGACTAAAAAGAAAGGAATCGGGTTGTTGTTTGACACCCTGCATCAATAATTCAATATAGTCAAGATTTAACCCCTTTCGTAGTGGCGACGTCTTTTTAATTGTATTCTAGCTATGCTTAGATGATTTTGTGTAGTTTAAGAAGGATCTGTGGTAGTCAAAAGGGTTAAGAGAGATAGTTCGAAGCCTGTTAATTGCAGGAGGCCTTTTTTAAACTAAATAAAATTGTCTAATCATAACCAAATAAAGTTAAAAGGATGGCACCGGTACTGAAAGGGTTAATACAGAAACACATGCCAGTGCAGTACAGTGGTGCAGAATTTGGTTACCCCGTTGACTTAGCCAAGATCTACCACAGGTAAACGATTCTGTGCCACCTTGTATATTATTTTGTATTAGTTTTAACATCGTTCTTAACACCAATAACCCCCCAAATGAAATTAATGAAAGCATATGATCTTCCCAAGATTCAAACCAAGGATACCACATATATAATTTACACATTCTGACCATTACACCATCAAGACAGTTAAAGGTACAGTGCATGACTACAATTAGTATACATTTTATTGAATACTAGATATCTTATCATCAAGACAGTTAAAGGTACAGTGCATGACCACAATTAGTATACATTTTATTGAATACTAGATATCTTATCATCAAGACCGTTATAGGTACAGTGCATGACCACAATTAGTACCGGTATCCATTTTATTGAATACTAGATATCAATCTAATTATGTACTGGACATAACTGCACTATGAATAGCACACAGAAGATCCCTGGAAGAAACCTATATTCAGCCAGTAACTCCAGCTCTAAATTACTTGTTGTGTGTAGAAGTATTTACCTATTTACCTCTTTGTAGATTACAAGAATTGAGCAACGCTCGTATTGTCCTGTCTCAGTTACAATTTTTAATCTATCCACTTTTTTCTGATTAAAGTATCGTAATGTAATGGATATTCTTAATTCCCAGATTTTTGGATTGACATAACAAAGCTACTTTTATCTACTTTTATCCAATCTAGATTTGAACATGTTAATGTTCTTCGCTTGCATCATCTCCCCATCTAAATACTGTAGTTCCAAATATCTATACTTCTATTTGGAAAGCTGAATTTTTGTGTATCCTTACATCTGCCCTTCTTCAGCTTAAATTGAAGTGTAGTCTATGAAGTGCGTGTTGAATGTTATTGTACTGTTGCAATGACTGAGGTTGAGATTGTTGTTTCTTACCCAGTGTAATCAGCTCAATTATGCTGATTAGGTGCTAGCATTTATATTGTAAATGTGACGCTGCATCTACTGCACCTCTGACGTCTGCCATTACAGAGAGGGTTTGGGAGGCCATGAAGCCACAGGATGTTATGTTATGAATGAAGAATAAGATATAAAACACATGGAACTAAAATTATATTAGCAAAAATCTATGCAGTATATTCCGAACAGTTTCAGCCGTCAATACCCCTTTAGTGATGCTTATTCATCATATCATAAGCTTACAGCTACTGTCAATTGATTTTATACAATTTAGATTAACGATAGTTAAAAGGCTATAAAACACTACTGCATATAAATAAATTAACTTTTTATGTATAAGCTACCACCACACATATGTATTAAAGAGCATAGCTCACCAAATATCACTTCCTGTTTTTATTATTCTTCAAAGCATGTTAATTTGACAAATAACGCACATATGCTTTTTGTTATAATTTTTACCCTAAAATAGTAAACAAATTCATATAAGATTTTTTAAGGGGGGTGTTGAAGTCATCAGAGGAGACCCTTGAAAACAGAGCCGTAACAAAGACCAGTCACCTTGGTCATTAGCTTGCATGACCGGCAAGCTTAAGCTGATTTAAGGGGGCTCACCAGCTTTTTTTTCTCTTTCTCTCCTTTTCTCTCTTTCCCTGGCTTGTATCCATTTGGCCCCATTCAGCCAACTGTTTTAAGACGTTTATCCTCATCCAGTGGTGATTTCTTCCTGGCGAGCGATAGCGAGCCAGCATTGTATGGAGAAATCCGGCTTTGCCGGAGAAATTTTTCTATCGAAAAATGTACAAATTTAGCTTGCTATCAAGACAAAAATATATATATGCTGGCTCGCTACCGCTCAGGAAAATATTGACACCTGGATGGGGGTTAACGTCTTAAAACAGTAGGCTGAATGGGGCCGATTGATACAAGCCAAGGAGAGAGGGAGAGAAATAGAAAAAAGCGAGGTGGGCTCCCTTAAACTGTCTAATGATAGCCAAATACAATTAAGGTGAGGGGTCATCATACTAAAGGGGCCGGCTTAATAACAGCTACCGTACCTTAGGAGGAGCACGTGACTTGTCCAAGTATATCCCGTCAGCTTCAAGGGCCAGTGCCGCCTGTTCCATCAGCTGGTTCTGTGGTGTGCTGCCCTCTGTCTCCAGCCGCTGGTACTCCTCGATAAACCGCTGGCACAGGGGTGGCCGGGTATTCCTTTCAGACAGGTTCATCGTTCCGGGGGATCCATATTTTTTATAGAAGTTTCTGAGGGCACATATAGACAAATATTTAACTATTGTATAGGAAAATTTATATATACTGTATATACAGTATTTAATTGTGTTTAATAGGGGAGAGCATAGGGTGAATCTAGATGTGAGGCTGGATGGGGAAATATTGGAACAAGTAGAGTGTTTTAAATATCTAGGAGAAACGATAAGCAGGAGTGGAGGTATGGAAGTGGAGGTAAAACAGAGAGTGTGTGAAGGAAGGAAGGTTTTCGGAGCAATGGGAAGTATGTGGAAGACGAGAAATCTCGGAGTGAAAGTAAAAAGTGCACTGTATCAAGGAATTGTTGTGCCAACAGTGATGTATGGGGCTGAGACATGGGCTCTGAAGAAAAAGGAGAAAAGAGGGCTGGATGTACTTACTCTAGTTGTATTGCGGGAGTGAGCATGCTCGTTATTTCCCGCCTCCTATATGTGTAGGTGTTATATGTATCGTTGGAATGGCTGTGGATGTGTGTGTAGTCTGTATTTTTAGCCAATTGGCGACATCGGAAACGAAGGCTTAGGGTGGATCTGTATGGTACCATTCTCACTATAGACGGTACCGTCTCGCCCGAAGGCTTAGGTAGCCATCAGCTTTGGTGAACCATATGATACCCATCTCGCCTTGTACCATTTTTGCCAACCCCAGATGGGACGTCACAACGTCGTCCACTTATTCCAGGTACCTATTTACAGCTAGGTGAACTGAGGCTAACACATGAAAGGAGACAAGCCCAATTTGTCTCCGCCTCCATATGTGATGGAGATGAGCTGCTTGAGGAGTATGTGTGGAGTTACTCGTAGAGACAGATTGAGGAATGAAGAGATACGTAGGAGAGTGGGGCAGCAGGAACATTTGTCAGCCAGAGTGGACAGAAGGGTGCTGAGCTGGTATGGTCATGTTGAACGAATGGGAGATGAAAGGCTTACAAAGAGAATATGTGAGTCAGGTACAAGGGGAGATAGAAGGGTAGGAAGACCCCCATTGAGATGGAGAGACTGTGTAAGAAAGGCTTTGGATGATAGAGGAATGACTATAGATCAGGCAGGGGAAGTGGTGGTGGACAGGAGTGAATGGAGAATGCTTGTGAATAGTTGAGTGAACACGTGGTCATTTGGATTAAGGGGTCGGGCGCAAGTTGGACTAGATAATAGTCCATCAGGCGCCTGGCCTGGGGAGACGATTAATATGAAGGGTGTGCCTGGAAGTGTGGTGGGAGGGCTTGTGGCTTTGGCTCCGCTGCATGTCTGCCTGCCGAGATCGGAACCTCTCCGGGTGGACAGGGGCCGGGGGAGTGCTGGAGCGACCTTGGTAACCCTGGTCTCTGGGTCTTCTCCTGGGTGACCTGGATGTGTGTGAGTTTGTGTTTTTTATCTGTGTTTATTTTTTGTTTTATGTTGTTTTTGTGTTTTCCCTGTTCTTGCTCTGTCTTGAGTCGGCTACCCCCAAAATGGGGATTGGGCCTGAGCATATAGATAGATAGATATAGATAGTATATACAGTATATATATACCATACATATACAGTATATACAGTACTGTATATATATATACACTCGAACCTCGATACAACGGACTTTATGGGACCGTTACTAGTCCGTTGCCTGGAAAAGTCCATTGCTGGATATAGTATTCATATAAGGGGGCCGGAAATCAATATTTTTCATATAGAGCACATAAAATACTCACAAAATCTCAACTGAGCTGCTTGGATAGCGAGAATATCCCAGGTATATTTAATAAATGTATATTAACTGAGTAATCTTGACCAAACCAATTCATATCTATTGTGTATTGCTTTGTTGTTGTTGTTGTTACTATTAAAGGGCCTTCGGGTGGATGCCACCTGCTTGGCCCTAGAAGACTAACCGTCAGTGGGACCCTATACTATATCGGCAACATGAGTCGCCAAGAGGAAGACACATAAGGCACGAGAGAGCTGAGAACACACATCCGCATCCCGGACACCGTGGCCTAACAAGAGCCCTAAGCTGAACCCCCGAGACGACAAACGGCAAACCGAGTCCCTAAGTTTGACCCTGTGACTATAGAACCGCGGACACACCTCCACCAGATGCTCAGGGGTTTCGGGCTGTCCACACCAGCGACAGTCCGGGCACCGTACCATGCGGAGTCGGAACAGGTGTGCTGACAGCGCAGTGTGTCCAATACGCAGCCTGGCCAGCGAGACATCGAGTTTCCGCAGGGGGTGTCGACTCCAAGGCTGGGGGCACGAATCCCACCGGTATCTCCCCATGGTCGTCTGTAGCAACAGCACCCGTAGCTCCCTGTCCCAAAGTCCGCGACTAGCCCGCCCGACAACCCGGGCATGCGTCCTCGCATCCATGTCAACCGACTCAACCTCTACCGAAGCGTGCGCCAGCGTCGCCGCAGCATCAGCCACCGTGTTGCCACGAATGCCCGAGTGCGCAGGAACCCACTGGAGTACCACTTCCCACGGATGACCTAAAAAGTGAACCAGCAACACCTGGATGGCGAAGACAAGACGAGGATAAGTAGCCGGGCGGGCCGCAAGGAGCAGATGGAGGGAGGCTTGGGAATCCGAGTACAAGACGACCCGTTGAGGCCGAATATGACACCGCACAAACTCCAGGGCTCGAAGAATGGCAAACAGTTCCGCCGCTATGATGGGATGGTGCCCAGACAACCTCCAGGTCTGGCAGAGGGAGAGGTCCTCGTAGTAGACAGCCGCGGACGAGGAGGCCGGAGGAACGCAGGAACCATCCGTGAAGACACCGAAGTGCCCCTGATAACACGACCCCACCAGCTCAGCAAAATAGGCCCGGGCAAGTCCAGCATCCGTCGACGTCCGGTAACCTTCATGGAAGGTAACCCGGATGCGAGGAGTGAGATCAACCCACGGCGGGACCGGAGACACAGAGGGGGTCGGGGAGGGAGAGGGAGGGTCCACAGCTATCTGCCGATAGTGGAGGAGGCTCCTCACCAGGAAAGGCTGACGCCGTTTCACAGGCCACGATGGTGCATTCCTGGAGACCCCTGACGAAGCATGCAGGCCCGACAACGGGTGATGCCCAGGAAGAGTAGCAACTCGCCCCGCCCACCTACAATCCGTCAACACCCGAGACCAGGACAGAGGCAACGACCCACTTTCCGCTAGGAGGGACACGGTAGGGGAGGAACAAAAAGCCCCCAACGCCACCCTGAGGGCCGTGTTATGAATAGGGTCCAAGCGGCTAAGAACTGACGACGAAGCCGAGCCATACACTGCACTACCATAAGTCACCTTACTCTTGATGAAAGACTCATAAAAACACAGCAGATCATCCCGAGACGTCCCCCACTTGGACCCGGCTATACACTTCATTATACCCAGCCACTTCATGCAAGACGATCGCAGGTAGTCCACATGATTCCTCCACGTCAATACCGGCCCATCCCAACGCAGACCTAAGAAGGTGTGTGACATACGATACGTGAGAGGCTCACCCCCCAACGTAATCGTAGGCAGACCCGGGAGTTTAGTCTTCAACGTGAAGCACATGAGAGCGCTCTTTTGGGCATTGAGTCGTAGGCCCCAGTCCCTCGCCCACTCACAGAGCTCATCAACCGCCAATTGCAGAGCAGTCTGGGCCTGTAAGAGCGTGTCCGCTGAGCAGACGATGGCAAGATCGTCGGCATACACCATCGTCGTAGCATTACGGGACCGAGGGACATCAGACAACATGGCATTCAGGAACAGTGGACCCAAGATCGACCCCTGAATCACCCCACGGCGGACAGGGAAAGGCCGCGACGTAGAGGTACCAACCGCCACAGAAAGGGACCTCTCAAGCAAGTAGCTGCAGAGCCACGATAAAACCTTCCCACGTACACCAAGCATACCCAATTTGTATAGGACCCCGGCATGGGAAACCGAATCAAAGGCACTCGCAACATCGATGAACGCCACGAGGAGCACCTTCTTGTTCCGATACGCATCCTGGATGCGATATTCCAGCTGGAGGAGCACATCCACGGTGCCCCGAGCCGGGCGGAAACCATGAAGAACATCAGGAAGGAGTGCCTTAGTCTCCAGCCACCAAGTGAGCCTCTGTGAAACCATCTTCTCCATCACCTTACCCACCACCGACAACAAGCAGATGGGCCTACGTGAAGATGGCAAAGAGGGATCCTTACCCGGTTTAGGGAACGGAAGGAGGAGGGCCGACTTCCACAGAGCCGGATATGTACCAGTAGACCAGCTCCTGTTATAGAAGTCCAGCAACACATCAAACCCCTCCCGCGGCAGATGGGCAAGCATCTCATACGCCACATCATCGTGAACCACAGCCTTACCCTTGGGGAGGGAGTCCAAAGTGCGGTGCAATTCATGGGCGGTCAGCGGATCTGCAAGGCCGTCAGGATCAGGAGATTCAAGATGGTACGAAATTACTGACTCCAGCTGATCCACATCCGGTAGTTGCGGTGGGGCCGCAAACAGCACCCGATAGTGATCTGCCAAACAATCCGCCTGCTCCTGCGCATCGCCGACGAGCCGACCGCCAACAGTAAGAGGGAAAGAAGTGTCCACCCTCTGGCCATTCATCTGCCTAACAAAACGCCACGCCCTCTTGCTGGAGCTGGCAAACCTCAACGTAGGACAGAAGGCAGCCCAAGACCCACGCTTCGCCTTCAAGAGAGTGCGTTTGCACCGGGCATCCACCCTCCGTGCCTCCCGCTTGAACTCCACACAGGGATGACGGCGCCAGACAGACCAAGCCCGATGACGAACCCGGACCGCGACCGCACATTCCTCGGTCCACCAAGGAACAGTGGGCCTGTCCGTAGGGGGCCGGCCCGTCATCCGAAAGGCCCCACCGGCCGCAGCAGTTAACGCCCTTGAAATGGCCTCAGCACCCGAGCCCACCGACTCCGCGAGAGAGGGAGGATCCAAGCGGAGGCCACGTTGGAACTGTCCCCATCCCTCAGCACCGAACCTCCACCTCGGGCGGGAACGCGGAGGGGCAGGAGAGGAAAACCCAAAGACATCAATCAAGACTGGCAGATGATCACTCCCCATGTATGGACCCGTGGTAACCCGAGCACCTAAAAACAGGTCATTACCCAAGCAGAGATCTAAGGTGGAGGAGGACGCGGTATGCGGATCGACACGGGTAGGGAGACCAGGTGGGGTTAAAAGGTCAAAGGAAGGGCTATCCAATAACGCTTCAAAAAGCGAGGTACCAGTACGGTTCCGAGATGCCCTGAGCACCAACGGATCCCAGTACGGGTGACGCGCATTAAAGTCCCCCATCACCAGACAGGGCGACGGCAATTGATTAAAATAATGTTGGAATTCCGGCAGAGCAATATTCCGACAAGGGTTATAACAGATGAACACAGTAGCCCACCCCTTCCGTAAGGCCACGCTCACCGCCAGAACCTCCAGGTCTCCACCAGCAAACCGTTGCAAACCGAACATCTTGCTTGGGACCGTATCCCGCACCGCTAGAGCCAAACCACCACCCCTAGAGTCCCTATCCGCCCGATACACATTAAAATGAGGGATCCGGAAATGTAACGTGGAAGAAAGCCAAGTTTCGCATAGCCCTACCACTATAGAGGCTTCACGTTCCACCAACAACCGTAAATCCTGAGTCTTACGGTGAACTGACCGAGCATTCCACAAAAGAAACTTCTCCGATAACCTGGGCAACCCTAACGGGACACCAACAGAGCCAACAGTCTGGGTATCAATGCGAGACAAACTTCCTTGAGAGTACGGCCTGACACTATGCACTCCCAGAAATCCGTCACCAACGAGCCAAATGTATCAGTTACAGGGGGGGGAGGGGCAGACTGCTGCCTCACCGTCGGACTACCAGCACTAGACGCTAAAGGACCAGAGGTAGGCCGGGGAGAGACAGAAATATTATTCGGGCAAGGGGGAGGGAGCATCAGGGGGACTGGCGACGGAGCCCTGGGAGGAGAGGCATCCAACAACCTGTGCCGAGGCCGAGGACCACTACGACGGCGCAGATGCCTCGGGGACGATGGACGATGAAGGACCACTTCAGCGTCAGAGGAGGCCCCCTCGGAGACCCGAACCTCACGCCGAACCACCTCGTCCATGACCCCTACGCCAACACCATGCGGCCGAATCACATCCAGGTCATCCGCCTGATCCCCCAACACCTCAAACCTGTTGCCCGTGACCACCGAAGCATACAGCCGGTCACCCGCCGCCGCCGACCTCGGCGGGAGACACGGGCCAGCAGAGCCACTTACAACCGGAGACGACCCTAAACGCGGAGGAGACCGACGCTGGGTAGGATTCAGTTCCCGAACCTTCCGGTTGAGATCAGGCAGGCCAAACTTTTCCTGTTTGTAGTCCTCATGGATTTCTAGAGCCTTCAAGAAAACGGGGCAGGAGCGGGAGGTCACCCGATGTCCACCACCACAAAAATAACAACTAGGGGAATTAGGGCACGAGTGGTCACCCGAAGCCATAGGATGAAACCCACTACAGTTCCGACAGCGCACCTTATTCCGACAGGTGATCGAACCATGACCAAAAAAATGGCAGGTGAAACACCGTAGCAGCCTAAAAGAGTACCTCGAAACTGGATAGCACACCGAGCCTAAGACAACCCTGGAAGGCAAGCAACCCCGAAAACGCAAGCGGACCACCCCTGAACTCACCGAGGGAGAACCCGACCCACCCCCCTCGCCTCCACCATCCCGCTCCACGCGTTTAGAGAGCCGCGTGACCTCCTCCAGGGCCGCCGACGCAACCCCATGATCATCAGACAGGACCCGAAGGGACCCCATGATGGCACTCTCAGAAATGACAGGGTCAACAGGGCCGATCTTCCCCCAGGAATACCTGCTATCCCCCGGGGAAATGGACTCCCGGCACACCACCGTCCAGTCCCCGAAACTAATCAACTCCTCTAGAGGCCTAATCCCCGTACCAATAACCCCGCGGAGAAGAGAGACACACAGGGCCTCACCCTGACCCAGTACCGTGATGCCATGTGGCCGCACATACTCACCAAATGGAGCGGCCCCCACAGCCGCCGTAACCCTGGCAGAATTGTCAAAGACACGCCGCCGAGGAACAGAATGAATAATGTACGTTACCAAGTCAGCGTCGTCCGAGCCATCCGGCACCCCCACCGATCCCCCCACGGCCCCCTGGGCCAGGTCCACCGGCACACCGGGCACCCCATCCACCGACAACTTCCTCTGCACCTTGGCCCCATCATTGAGAGGCCCGGGAGGGCCATCAGCGATCTCATCAAGGACCAGACTCCGCTTCAGGCCACCAAACGACTGATCATCCATGGCCGCCAGGCCCGCCACATCCCCCTCACCACCCCTACTACACACACTCATCCCCCAGCACTACCCACCACGGTCCCACTGACTCTAGCCAGGAAAGCCAGCTGGCAAGCCCGATGGCCCACCGGAGCAATAGCCCGTGAAATAGAAAATGAAAATGAAAAGCACAAGAGACCAGCACGTCGGAACAGTACGGCCGTCCGAGCTATTCAGACACGAAGAGTTCTGTCATTGCTTTGTTTACTGGTCTGACGAGCGATCCGCGACACACACACACAGTGACCACGGATCCAAAACTACTTTTATTTTGCTCAATCGAAAAGCACTTGATATAGAAAATTCTAGTCTTTACCATTCACATGGTAAAAGTGATTTTTGCCTCCTGATATAGGATTTAACCAACAACGAGCCCCCCTACCACCCTACCCCCCCTAACTCTCCGCCTCCCCCTAACCCCGGCTACCACCCTACCCCCCTCCCCTCCCCTCCCTACCCTCCTTCCTTCCCTTCACCCCTGCCCCCTCCCGCCCCCCACCCCCACCCTATCCGCCCCAACCACTTCCTTCCCTCCCCCCCCTCCCAGCTCCGCCCCCCCCTCCCGCCCCCCCATAAAACACGTATAGCCTTTTTTAGCCCCTCGTCTTTTTTTAAAGTTTAAAAATTCCATAGACGAGTTATTTATGAACCGATTTTGTTTAAATTTATACCATAAGTACACTTTGGCAAGCTGAATCGAATGGCGCAAACAGAATTAAAATCGGACCATTAGTTTAGGATTTAGATTTTGACGGGGCTTCCTGGAGGGCCCAGGGGACCGTTTTTTGGACTTTAAAAGTCCTCTGTAGCCCAAACTATAAGTCCTAGGGAATTCTACTTGGTGCCATTCGATTTTTCTCGCCGAGCTGCTTCTAGACATGGTCTTAGATTTAATTTCCGCCCAGCCATTCGCCCAGAATCGAAAAAAAAAATCTCAAAAAACCTTGGGTTTGGGAGGCCCCGGCAAATCGGTAAATTTTGAACGAATTTTGACCTTGTCAATATTATTACATATTTGGATTCGTCTCGCCGTTGCGGATTCAACGGTATATTTTTTTTTAATTTTGACCTATTTTTAGTCCCCCTAGGCCTATTTTAAAGTTTAAACACTTTAGGATAGGTAGGTTAGGTTAGGTTAGGTGAGGTTTAGGCGAGGTTAGGTTAGGTTAGGTGAGGTTTAGGCGAGGTTAGGTGAGGTTTAGGCGAGGTTAGGTTAGGTTAGGTGAGGTTTAGGCGAGGTTAGGTTAGGTTAAGTGAGGGGTAGGGGTGGTAGGGAGGGGGTGGGGGCGGGAGGGGGCAGGTGGTGCGGGGAAGGAAGGAGGGTGGGGGTGGGGGGGGGGGGGGAGTTAACCAACAACGAGCCCCCCTACCACCCTACCCCCCCTAACTCCCCGCCTCCCCCTAACCCCGGCTACCACCCTACCCCCCTCCCTCCCCTCCCTACCCTCCTTCCTTCCCTTCACCCCTGCCCCCTCCCGCCCCCCCCCCCCTCCCTACCACCCCCTCCCTCTTCGCCCCAACCCCCTCCTTCCCTCCCCCCCCTCCCAGCTCCGCCCCCCCCTCCCGCCCCCCCATAAAACACGTATAGCCTTTTTTAGCCCCTCGTCTTTTTTTAAAGTTTAAAAATTCCATAGACGAGTTATTTATGAACCGATTTTGTTTAAATTTATACCATAAGTACACTTTGGCAAGCTGAATCGAATGGCGCAAACAGAATTAAAATCGGACCATTAGTTTAGGATTTAGATTTTGACGGGGCTTCCTGGAGGGCCCAGGGGACCGTTTTTTAGGAGTATAGTTGGTTGTTGGAAGGAACATAATAATATAATTATCTAAGCTAGGTTAGACCATTTCTTGGTCTGGCTAGCTAATAATAAAAGTAGTTTTGGACCGGCGGTCACTGTGTGTGTGTGTGTGTGTGTGTCGCAGATCGCTCATCAGACCAGTAAACAAAGCCATACACAAGAGATATGAATCAGTTTGGTCAAGATTACTCAGTTAATTACTCGGTTAAGTAGTGAGCCAGGGTGAGAGGGAAGCCGGTGGCGCCGCGGTCCGTGTTTATCGAACATACCTCGGGATATTGATGATACACCTGAACAAAAATCATCCACACAACCAAACTCAGTGTCGCGGTTCTGTGTAGTGTAAAATCGAATTGGTGGCATAAATATCTTGGGAGATATAACAAAGGCATTTGAAAAAAAACGTTACTTTCTCCGTGCCAGGCAGAGGAACGGAGAGTGCCTAGGCCTATAGGCATCACGGATCAGCGAAGGCCCGGGTTATAGTCCAGTGTACTAAGTTAAATTAGCTATATTAGTGAAAAGTGGCTAGAATAGGAGTCATAGAAGTAAACTGTATTCCATGAAAAAACTACCGGAAATTATACAAAACATACAATTTCTAAAGAAAGTTTCTAGACCAGTGTAAGTGTCAGTCAGGACTCTACAGCCACCTGACCACAACACCATTAATCACTGGGCACTTGTCCTGTTTCCCCTCAACAAAAACCTCCCTCCCTCGTCCGTCGGTTGGATATACAAGTCTTGAACGTTGCTAGCCTATACGATATTACCAAAAGCGAAACGAAACTTAACCTTGACAGGAAATGGTACCGATAAAACAAATATCGTAAATAATAGCAAAGAGAAAAATAATATGTAAACAAATTAAATCAGTGCAGATTATTTCTCGATCATATCGCAGGATAGTAGTGACGTTATTGGAGAAAGATCTCCCACGCAACCAATATATAGGTAGCCTGGAAAGTTCGTTATTTTCCTAGAGTGCCGTACAGTAGGGTCTCGTAAGATGCGAGATCAGAAGATGCGAGGACCCCAAATAATAAAAATAAATTATTTTAAGATGCGAGACTGACCATAATTTGCGAATCGGAGGCTCAAAGTGGGCTAAATCCGAGGAGAAACCTCAAGATGCGAAAACAAAATTAAAATGCGAGCCTTAGGCGGGAGTTCGCATGCCATTGGCTAGTGTCATTGGCCATTGATAGTGTGTATTTTGTCTCATTTTCATTTATTAATTTATTATTTTCTGTTTGTATGTGACCGAAATGTATGGTATCATGCACCAATTACCTTTTTCAGGGATTATTACCAACAAAATTGGGACTTTGCGTGAACAAATTGGATTTATAGGGTGTAAATGGGACTACGGCATATTTTTTGGGGCGGATCGACCATAAGACGTTTTTCCCATAAGCTACGTGTATCGTAAGATGCGAATTCGTAAGATGCGATCGCATCCATCGACCATAAACTCGCATCTTACGAGACCCTACTGTATATTACGCTAAGCAGCCGACCAAAAACGGGAAAAGTGGTTAGGGCAGTGAAAATTATGTTTCATAAAATAATTATTGAAAGTGTTACTTAACCCGGCAAGCGCGATAGGCCTCACGGAAGGCTTCCTATAGGGAACGCGATAGGCCTCACGGAAGCAAGACCATAAAAAAAGCCTTCCATAAAAAAAAGGGCCTATCAAAACAAAGGAATTTGTCTCTAGGTGAGATAATTTCCCTCCAGTACTCATCCATGTAAATCTCACCCACCCCCCTCCCCTCCTTCCCCACCATATTCCCCCCTCCCTCCCCTCCTCAATTATCACCTATTTTTCCTCTTATTATCATCATTTATCGGTTATTTTTCTCTCCCGCGATAATGTAGCACAAGTGGGTTGCAGAAAAGATCGTTATGCAACACCCAGACACCGGCCCACACCGCCCCGCTCGTCTCAGTTACCTCACAGACAGCGAGAGAGGAGGGTTGCCTGTGGCTCTCTCTCGCCTGAGATTATGACCGGGTGGCCAATATCTTCGTTTTTCACCACCCAAATGCTTTTCCCACTTATTTTAGCACTCTTGAAGGTTCATATATACATCATATATGTAAAATAAAAGCATACCGAAAACAAATAATGCTCTATATTGTAAATATAACGAATTCTGTCAGAATCCAAGGCTAGAAATGCACAAATAACTACCCTAGCCCCTAGGTCTATTTAGCGCTTGTCAGGTTAACCCTCTCACCACGGAAGGGCTCTTGAACGCCCATAAAAAAGCATATAACAGGTACCCGGAAGGCCTCTTGAACGCCCAGTGGTTGAAAGCCTGTGAGGCTTCGTGTGCGAGGCGTCGGTCCGACGCATGTAAACAACAGCCGGCTGGACCGACGCCTCGCATCTCCGGCCACAAGAAGGAGAGCGTCGCTTGTTCGTGTGTGCCTGTATGTTGTTGTTAAGTATCGAATAGTAGTGTAAAGTGGCTGTTTTGGCCATAAAGTTATCTCCAATGAAATCATCATCACAGCTCAACCAGTTGACTTAGAGAGCTCTACTTAATGCCATTCTACAGGTAAATAACACAGCTACGCTTGGGGATGTGCAGGAATGCGGGAAACAGTCTGATTAACGAATATACGGTAGCCTAGCCTAGACGTTTTTCGGCCAAAACACCCGGGTTTCGAGGAATATATATACTGTATAATACATAGCCGGGGCTGGAGGGTTAAAGTTACTTAACCCTCCTGGCCCGGTTGTCATTTTAAAATGACACCACGAACTAAGGGCAGGAGCCCGGGTGTCATTTTAAAATCTGTAAGCTTGAAAGCCTATTCAGCTTGGTCTGAACGCCGTGCGTCCGACGCATGTAAACAAAGCCGATCGTTACGTCACCGCACCTCCGAAAACAAGAAGGAGAAGACTCGTTTGTTATTGTACGTCTGTATGTCGTTGTTTCAGTAGTGAAAAGATCGTCATATTGCTAACATCGCCTGCAAGTGCTCTCCACTGAAATCGTCATCACAACTGAACCAGTTGACTTAGAGAGCTCTACTCAACGCCAGTCTACAGATTGGAAACTGCACTACATTTATAGATGCGTGGGACATTTCTAGCAGTTAAACTAAACAAAAATACGGTAGCCTAGGCCTAGACGTTTTTCGGCCAGATCGCCCGGGTAGCCCACACTGTCATTTTGAGAGCCTGCCCGGGCCAGGAGGGTTAAAGTTTAAACCAAAATGAGTGTAAACGAGTGGCACTACCCCCCCTCCCCTCCCCTCCCCACAAACCGCGTAACAAACACCTCCTTGTCCTCCACGCCCCACCCCCCCTCTCCTTGTCCTCCACGCCCCACCCACCCCACCCCTCTCTCTCTCTCCCCCCATGTAAGGTCGGGTGGAAATAAATAAATAAATAAAAAAAAAAAAAAAAATCTACCAGAGACACCTGTACGAGGTGTAAGATGAATATACACGTGCATAAAGGCACCGCATGTCAGATATGCAAGCAACCATACCACTGGGTTTGCATAGGATTGATACCAATAAATGAGGCGTACAATACAAGAGGGAAGAAGATTGGGTTCTAGTCATGTGGTGATAGGCTGGTCTATCAGAGTGAGAACTGAGCGATCTCTGCCATACCCATAGCTTACTCTGACTGTTCCTTTTACTTATATATTTTCTAGATCTCAAGTGACGGCGTCTCTTCCGTGGATTGATCTCCCAACCTAGAGGTTGGCAGATTGGAAGCCAAAGTGTCACATTTTTCCTTTGACCCTCAACTTTCTCTTCATAATTGCTGAGGGGAACAGGGCCCTGGGTGGGGCTTTGGTTTCCCGGGCGTTTCCGCGCCCTCCTCAGCTCCCCGCCATGGAGTGGCTTCGGTCACCCAGGCTTTATTGTGGTAGGCAGGGAGGGTTCTGTGGGGGCGCTCAGTTATGGCCTTGGCCTTGCTTGGGGCCTTGGGGCTGTTCGGCCAGGCAGCCTGGGGAACAGCAACAACAACAACAAAAGAGGGAAAAACCTCCATTTCTGCATTAATTGTTTCGATATCACAAGGCAAATCATACAGACTGTAGAAAATACAGAAGTACAAGATAGACTGAGATATAGCCAAGACATAGCTACTTTTCACAGAAAATGGGGAACTATTGGGGCCTCAGGGCCCATACCAGTATAACAACCCACACACCCTGCCGCACAGCTCCCCACACCTCCCCAGACCCAGAAAACCCCCACATTAATCCCATCTATGGCCATTGGCCACCCTACTGCTGTTGATCAAATACATTTGCAGGATGAACGTAGGATGCAACAAGCCTCCATATCAGGCTCCCCTTCCACATCGCCTCCCCCCTCACCACTGCCACCTGCCCACCTACAACCGACCCATAACTCCACCCCCTGCAGGCCTCACCCACCCATACACCAAGCCCACTATCACCCACAACCACACTTAGCTCACCACATAACCCCTCTCAGCCCCAGCCACACCTACTGGGGTTGTCTACACCAGTGTGCAGATATTATCTGGAAAGAAGGTGCTACTTTGGTCAAAAGGGCGAATATAATGGGAAGTCATGCATGTAGATTTTCTCATCCCCAAATTTGCAACAATCTAACCAGTCATGGAAAATGTAGATTTGGTGAAATCTGCAAATACCACCACCCATCCCTTTGCAAGACATCACTTGAGAAAAAGACCTGCTACAATATGAAATGCCCAGCTTTTCATATTAAAGGGACTTGGAGATATGCTAGACCTAACACGAATGGTAGCCAAAAAAATTCTCTAGCTATGCGAGGACGAGACAGAGGAAAAAGACAAGGAGGGAAATGGCAGATGAAGATGAAGAGACTGAGGGAGATGGAAAAGCACATAGAACACCTCGAGCACCTCCTGGCCTCCCAAGAGTGGCAAATACATCCCGAAGACTATTAGGTGCACATAGTACTCCAAACAATCCCTCCCCAATCTTGTTTGCAAATATCCAAGGCCTAAAAATAGAACCACGAACAAAGTACCATTTATTAGGGGCCTGCTAGAAGAAGGAAACGCTATATTTGCGGCTCTCACAGAAACTCACATTAAAGATCAGGAAGATAGTGAGGTATGGATTCCTGGTTACAACCTACATAGGGCGGACAGAACGCATAGATCACATGGAGGTGTAGCCTTGTACATTCATGACTCACTGATATGTACTGAATTCCTAAATAACAGTAATGAAGTGGTGGAAATACTTGGAGTTAAAATAGAATCCCTAAATTTAGCAGTTATTGTTACATACAGGCCTCCAGACTTATCTCTAGAAGAATTCAAAACCCAGCTCAACAAAATAAAATCAGAAGTGGAAACCCTGGGGAACCCAACACCAAATATTATATGGCCAGGAGACTTTAACCTACCAAACATTAAATGGAGACAACTAGAATACCAGGTAGTGGCAAATAACACCGGAGAAACAAATACAAATACTAGAGAGCTTTTTGAACTTTGCGATTTTTTTAGTCTTACCCAGCATATTGCTGAACCCACACGGGAAAACAATACCTTAGACCTGGTCTTCACTAACAATGACTCTCTAGTACACAGCATTAACATATCGGACACAACATACTCAGATCATAAATTAATTGAGATCAAAACAACCTTAGCAAGTGTACAGACAACCTCAGAATCGAGAACAAAAACCGGCCCCTTCAGTAAATTTAACTTCAATAACAAAAACATTAGGTGGGAAGAGGTAAATCAAGAAATGGAGGAAATAGACTGGGAAGATTTAATGAATAACCTGACACCAGCAGAATGTCTAGTCCTAATAACAGAAACCATGACCCAAATCTGTAGCCACCATATACCTGCAAGACAAACAAGACGAAGAAGCAAACAAGATCGGGAAAGGAGGGGGCTGTACAGAAGAAGAAAATTACTCGCACAAAGACGCACACATCAAAATCTACAGGATAGGCAAAAGGCCGAAATAGATAGAGAAATTGTGGAAATTGAACAAAGGCTAAGAATATCATATGAACTACAACATATGGAAGAGGAGAGGAAAGCTATTGCAGGTATAAAGGAAAATTCCAAATACTTCTTTTCATACGCCAAACAAAAGGCTAAAACAACATCAAACATCGGCCCACTGAGCAAAGGGGACGGCTCTTTCACAGGGGACAAACAGGAAATGAGCGAACTCTTAAGCAGGCAGTATGAAATGGCATTCAGTGAGCCTGATGAAACAAAAGTCATCAGAGACCAAAATATATTTTTCATGGAAACCTCCCCCACGGAAACCCCCCAGATGCTGGATATTAATTTCGGTCCAAAAGACATAGAAGAGGCCATTTCCAATATGCCATCCCACTCGGCACCAGGCCCGGACTCATGGAATTCGATCCTAATGAAGAAATGTAAGGAAAACCTCTCAAAACCCCTGGCTATAATGTGGAGGAGTCTAGACACTGGTGACATACCAGATAGCTTGAAAAACACAATAATTGCCCCACTGCATAAAGGAGGGAGTAAAGCACTACCAAAAAACTACCGCCCGGTAGCTCTAACCTCTCACATCATTAAAGTTTTCGAGCGAGTCCTGCGAAGCAAAATTTCAACATTCATGGAGGCAAATGAACTACACAACACCGGTCAACATGGGTTCAGAGCGGGAAGATCATGTCTCTCACAACTTTTGGAACACTATGACAAAATTCTTAAAGCGCTAGAAGAAAAGAAAAACGTGGATGTCATTTACACCGATTTTGCTAAGGCATTTGATAAATGTGACCATGGTATAATAGCCCACAAACTGAAAGCAAAAGGTATAACTGGGAAAATCGGACGGTGGATATACAATTTCCTCGTAAACCGAAAACAATCAGTAGCAGTAAACCAAGTCACATCTGAGCCTTTGGATGTCAAAAGCTCAGTGCCCCAAGGAACAGTGCTAGCGCCCCTTCTGTTCCTCATACTAATTTGCGACATAGATACCAACACCAGACACAGTACGGTGTCGTCTTTTGCTGATGACACAAAATTAAGCAAGATAGTAAACACACAAGAGGACACGGGCCGACTGCAGGAAGACATGAATGTAGTGTTCCAGTGGACCAGGGAAAACAACATGCAATTCAATGAAGTCAAATTCCAATTAATACGGTACGGAGATAATAATGGTGTTAAAGAAATTACAAATTGCTTAACAGAATCTAACCACATAATAGAACGGAAAGACAGTGTGAAAGACCTTGGGGTATTAATGTCTGAAAATATGGGTTTCAAAGTACATAACCAGGTCAAAGTTGCGGCTGTGAAACGTCTAACGGGTTGGATTCTGCGTACTTTTAAATCACGCGGTGAATTACCTATGATACGCTCTTCAAATTTCTAGTGCTACCGCGGCTTGAATACTGTAGCGTATTAACATCCCCATACAAAGCAGGTGAAATAAATGACGTAGAGAGTGTACAAAGAAATTTCACTTCGCATATAAGTTCGATAAAACAGCTACACTATTGGGAGCGTTTAAGAGCACTGAATCTGTACTCACTGGAACGTAGAAGAGAACGTTACCTAATAATATACACGTGGAAAATCGCAGAGGGTTTTAGTACCAAACCTACATACTCCGATAGTCATGAAATTCAGTGATAGGAGAGGCTGGGAATGCAAAATCCCCCGGATGAATAACAGGGGTGCTATGGACTCTCTGCGAGAGGGCTGGTTATCACACAGAGGCCCACGTCTCTACAACAAACTCCCACGGCGAGTAAGAGACATGAGGGACGTCTCGTTAGACAACTTCAAGAGAGCCCTCAATGTCGAACTGCAAAAAGTGCCAGATGAGCCCATCCTCGCAAGGGAGCGAGCTGTCGTTTCAAACAGTCTACTGCACTAAATCACCACCCATAATGAGGGGTGTCGCGCTCCTTGGTGCCGCTAGAAGAGTGGCGAACACATCAAAAGGTATCAAAAGGTAAAGGTAATATACGTTTATTAAATATACCTGGGATATTCTCGCTATCCAAGCAGCTCAGTTGAGGTTTTGTGAGTATCTATAGCCAAGGCCAAAGAGTAACTCGCCCTGCCACTTAGCGGACAAATCTATCAAGCACTGGACCTTTGGTCCGATCCGGATGGATTGTCCCCTTACTGACTGAGTCCGTTGAATCCGAAATCCGTTGAATGGAGGTCCGCAGAATCGAGGGTCGAGTGTATATATACAGTACTGTATATATGTATATACTGTATATGTATATATATATATATATATTATATATATATATATATATATATATATATTAAATATATATATATATATATTATATATTATATATACCGGTATATATCTTACTTAGAGTGATTTCTGAATTATGAGTAACAGTAAGAGGAAATACAAGTACATTTTTCTTACCCCACCTCAACACTCAGATCTATTCATATTTACTTCTAATTGTAGATACATCTAAATAAATATCATAACATATATAGACTAGTACTGAAACTAGATACTTCCCCACACACAACTAAAAACTCTAAGCTTGTTATTTAGCTCACAATTTAAACCCTGCCTAAGTTCCTTAAAAGTGAAGGATGTCGAACGAGAGGCAGAATATTGTATAGTTCTGCATCTTGTTTTAGTCACTATTATTGTATATACAAAGTTAATGATATGTTTGATATATATTAGGCCTCTGAAAGTGATAGCCTATTACTACAACCAAAAAATATAATAAAAACGCCATACCCAGTATTGTATTACCGGTATGTAAATTTGACTTAAACTCATACCTATACTCCCATACTGATGAGTTTACGTACGCTCTAATAACATCCTCGGGGTAGAGGATCTGAATAATTTCTTTGTTGACTGGTGCTCTGTCAAATCGTGGTTCATACTTAGGAGGGAAGGCCTCGTAGACATCATACCACAGTGGCTTGTCTTGTGGCTTCATGGCTCCTGACTTTAGAAGACCTGTTGTTTCTGAAATATTGTTTATAATTAGGACCATAATCTTATTTAACACCTTATAGCTACTGGCATTACAGTAAATACCGGTAGTTGTGAACCAAAACAAGTATACACCCACTTGAATCTTGAAGCCTTTAGAGCCAAGTTCTAAGCATTTGGGAATTAAATAAAGTAGCCTGCCGTGTATAGTGTTGCTTAGGTGTTATACAGATTCAAATGGGTACATAGCTATTATGGCTCAGTATAGCTAATTATTCCAGAAATAATTACCATTGACCTCCTTGTAACTCAAAATGGGCTATAGTAGATTTTCCATACCTATTTAAGGGTTGACTCTTCCCAAATGGTAGAAACTATTTTAAAGTTCAAAACGAAGTTAGTCCTCAACATTTATAGTAAGGGTGTGTTAGCAGATATTGGGAGGTTTGACGACCTCCCTTATAACCAAATAAGGAAAACCTCTTATTTGGTAGCAGTCTCGGAGTATCCAACGTAGGGCCCGCTACCACAGCGGGCCGATCGGTACTCACGCGAAGTAATCAAATAATCTCTAGAGTTGCACCTCAATTCACTACTAGGCACGTTGTACACACTCCGAGACGACTAAGAAGGAAGAGAAAGCGAAGGAGAGAAAGAATTGTTATAGTTACCCATTTAATCTAGCTGCTCTCCTCTGAGCCATGCTCCATGTTCTATGAGCCTGCGCCAGGACCTGCCAAAGTATCGAGGTATCAAGTAATCAGTTTAGATTGGATGGGCAGGGGATCGGCATGAGGGCGGGATACTCTGTCGTTGGATACTCCGAGACTGCTACCAAATAAGAGGTTTTCCTTATTTGGTTATATGGGAGGTCGTCAAACCTCCCAATTTAGTAGCAGTCTCTACATTTCCAACGTAGGGCTTGAATCCCAAATTGGAGGCGGACCATCCAAGAAACCTTAAACCCCAAGCCGTAGCACAAGCAGAGGACCAAGAAAAGACACAAATAAACAAATCAGTTTATTAGAAAAAGAGCGTAACAGTACTGTGCATATTAAGGAAGTACATGTTACAAGTATCAGTCTAGGGTCCTTAAAAGTGCCGCAGCAGGGTAAGAAATAGGTCATGTCGACCTGAGAATGGCACACCAATCTGGGAAGAATGAAGTCAATTGTACATGAAGGTATGGCACAGTAGGTGGATGACCTCCAAGGACACTTTAATTACAAAAACCGGGTATGAGGCATAGACATACCAAACAAGACCCCTAGACAGTAGAGTCTATATGTAAAGAAGGAAGAGATATATCCTTAATACTAAACAGGGATGACATACATGTAAAATGAAAGAGAGAAAGGCATTGTACAAGTATACAAAATTACCCCCCCCCCCAGTGTAGGGAAAGGAAGAAAATACAGTATGGGATGAGAAGAGATACAGGATGGAGATGAATCACGTGCACATTGGCCTAACGCAACACAAGGCACACCTGGCCTGGCAGTGGACATGGACAGGTACGATGAGACAAAAGTGCTGTGGGAGGACCATAACCCTGTGTCTGCTATGTCCGATAGTGAAGAATTGTTTAAAAACCTCACTGTCCCCCGCACAAGAGCGGACATCATGTGCACAGCCCTTCGTAAGGGGATTACTAGCAGTAATGACATGGCGTAAATGAAGTCCCACAGCACGGTTTGCCTAACCGTGTCCCTGTCTTAGGGGCCAACCAGAGCGCCGTCCCCGACGTCGGCCACAGCGGCACGCACATACGTATGCAAGGCTCTTACCGGGCATAGCGGATGATGCGTGCTCCCACATTTTAAAGCCGGTACAGTAAATGGCTTAAAAATGTGCGCCTCACATTCATTCTTGGCTACAAAATGAACGGAAGGGTCCAAAGTGACTGACCCCAAGGAAGGCGAAAAACTCATGCAATTCGGGGCCCTCGACATGGCAGCCAACTCCGAGACCCTCTCTCCTGTAGCCAACGCTAAGAAAACAATGTTTTATCAAGCAGAGGAACAGGTGTTTGGTTAGTGGTGTAGATGGGTGAGGTAAGGAGGCTAGAGCCTTCGCCAGAGACCATTGAGGCGGTATCTGGCGCGGGGCGGTCTGAGCCTAAAGCAGCCCTCCATGAACAAAGAGAGCCCCTTCTGAGGCAGCACCAGCCTCGTCAAGGTCTCAAAAGGCGCCCTATAGCGGACAGGTGGTTCTTAAGGGTGTTGTACATGTATGTGCGTGTCGCAAACAAGTGATTAAGGGAATGGAAGACTAAAGCAACCGACGGAACTGTTTGTTCAGTGTGATTGATCCATTTAGTGAAAGTAGTCCAATGAGACTCGTAAGTCTTCCAAGTAGCATTAGTCCAGTGCCGATTAAGCATATCAGTCAAGCAACGTCCATATTTCGGTAACCACCCTGCCTCACAAACATCCACGATGCGAATGCCAACGAGGTCAACTAAAAAACGCCCGTCAACATTCACAATCTAGTCCCAAGTAGGAAGTCATGAAAAAAAGACAACCAATATCACCACTCAAAGGGGAAAGGGACTCGGGACAACCTACCCATTGTTAAATCGAAAAAGCTGAGCGTACCAGGATTGGGCCAAGGAGACAGAGGGGCGCGATTAACCAAACCTTAAGCCACGCGTACTCTATCAGCCTGTCGGTAGGACTTTGCACATAAGTAGTGCGTCGGGCGATGGAAAAGAGTAAATTGCGACTGCCGCCTGCTCCAGCGCGATCGCTGACGGGGGGTGCATCAAGGCCGGCCCCCGCCGCCTTGAGTACAAGTCCAGCGGGTGAGGTAGTCCGGCAGTGTTCTTTCTGTTCGTCCATGAGGAGGCGAACAAGTCCACCTGCGGATGGGCCCAGGAGGCTGCGAGGGGTCCGTCGAAGAAGCTTTGTCTTAATGACTATTCTACCTTGGTGCTGCCTGTCCTCTCGACAAAGCATCCGCCCAAAGATTGGCCGTCCCGGGAAGGTACAGTCGCACTGCAGGGTGATGCTGTAATGATCGGACAAGGTAAAACCATCTGGCTTCTCCGCCAGGTCTTGGAGAACAACCTAGACCTGAAGGAGCCCTGCTTTTGGATACAATGGACCGCGGACGGAGACAATGGTGTCAATCCTGAAGGCCACCCGTACTTCCTCGTGAGGGCCATGTCCCCGATGATCCCGCAGGGAAGAACAAACAGTACCAACAGTTCCAGGACATTGAGTGGTTGAGAATAGTGTGAGCCAGCCCGCGACCACCCTGCCGTCGGTTTTGATGTCCCATGTTCTGATTGATTTAGCCCCACCCCACCTCGCTCGATGGGGAGCGCCATCATGTGTCTCACCCCAGATAGGTCACGGCGGAGGAGCAGTCCAAGGGCACAGTCCAGCAGAGAAGCGTGCCCCGAGCGACGCCAGTGTGTCAGTCTCAGATGTAATTGAGCGCGGTACCGTCCACAAACGGAAGGGGGGCGAAACAGGGAAGTGCCGTTTGCCCAGCTGAAATGAGGCTTATTTAGTTTTGGAGCCGGCCCAAGGGCACGTTCCGAGACGCTCATTCCAAAGACCCTAGTATGAGTCCCAGATTTTTCGTGTTAGCGCGATCGAGTGCAACACGACAAATAAGCTTCCTTCGAAGTGGCGCCAGCATTCACTCGACTCTGGGAAACGGTGGCGCTCTAGGAGATCCCAGTGCAAGCCCACCCACGTCAACTTCTCGGGACGATGAGAGGCAGGACTTGGGAATGTTTAGTTTGAACCCCATGTTTTGTGATATGTCTGACTACAGTTTGCGGGGTCCTTTACACAGTGTGTGAGAGAGTCTGCTGAGATGAGCCAATCGTCCAGGTAAAACATGATCTGAAGCCCTTGTAATAGCAAGGGGGTCAGAGCACTGCTTTACCATTTTGGTGAAGATCCGCGTTGCTATATTTGAGGACGAATTGTAGTCGGGTGAATTGGAACACCCGTTGATCCGACTGCAGTGCGAGGCAGCCCTGGTACCGAGGGGCCAGCGGCACATGCCAATAAGCATCCTTCAGATCCAGGGTGACCACCCAAGACGGAGGGCTTGAGTGCCAGCCGTACCTGGTTGAATTGGTGAGCATGCTGAAACAGTGTTCACAATGTGAGAGTTTAGGAGTGATGAGATCTACCACCGGCCCTCATAGCAGCTGCAGTCCTTATTTGGGACCAAACACACGAGAAAGAAATACCTTTTGTGTATAAGATATTTCCTTGATAACGCCTTCCTCGTGCCTGTACATGATCACTTGGGCCACTTCCTGCTACACGGGTCGCTGTCCGGGGAGGGCACCTGAGAGGAGGCCTGGACTTCCCCACTCCAATTCAGACCGTTCGTGACCACCCCGACGCCCCCACTACCGGCGGGGCCATTGCCGGTAGTGGGGGCGGAAGAATCCAGTGCGGGCGCCTTGTGTCCGGCCCATCACTGCTTCGACGAGATGGTCTGGCCTGAGGGAAGAGGGGACCGCACAGGATGAACTCACGCGTTTATTTTTTCTCGGAGCCCCTCTTGGACTTATCGTAGTGGGATGAGCCACCATGTCCACCCCCATCGTCCCCAACCGCCTCGCCGAAACGATGGACGGGTCCTCGCAGCTCACTGCCTACCCCCATCCCAGGTTTTTGTCTGGCAGCGGAGGAACTGGGGGCCCTGGCGCCTGCCACACGCCGCATCCCATCCTGACGGGGACGGCGATCTATGGGGCCCCTCGACGTCCACGGAAGGTCTAATTACACGTGAGCCACGCCCCCTTGTCGCCAGTCCCCCTGGCCACGACCTTTCGCCTGGCTCCCTTTGCCGGCGACAGACCTGCCCCCAAGCGTTCGCGGGTGGAGCGAGGATGAAGTGGGCTTCGCCAAACCCAGTCACCTTCCGTTGAGCAGTAGTAGGTGTCCCTCTGCTCCAAAAGGAAAGCCCCTTTGCCAAGCCTCCTCAGGGAACAGACAATGGGTCAGAAGGTCAGTCCGGCGGAAGCGGTTGCGGCCGTCGGCATGGGCCTTCTTACAGAAAGCCACCCGAAGTTTTTGACGGCAACGAGTGTTCTTCATGGAGGGAGTGAGCGGATGTCCCGAACAGGGTTTAATGGCAAGCTTGCAGGGCGACTCCGTCGGACATGCTCAAAACCTTAGTCGCTGATCAGCTGATCTCCAGCGACTCAATAAGGCGGGAGGTGAACCCGCGCCAGTTCCCAACTGAGCAAGAAGAGTTGAAAGTTGGCTGCTCCAGCTCTCTAGGCCGAACTTAAAGTCCCGGTCCAGTGGTGCCTTCTCCGGGCCCGTGAAAAAGGGCGCGGAAAGGGGCCTCCCCGACAGTTTTGGGAGCATTGAGCCACTCCCACACAGGCAGAGGGAAAGCCCGAGGACGGTAAGGAGCATGCCCGACAGAAAGGATGATTCCATTGACGGATGGCCGCCCCAAGGTCTCAGCAATGGGACTGACCAAAACTCCACACCCGCTTCAACGACCCCATCACCCCATGGACCTCGGAACAGACTTGCTCGTAGTTCGAGCATCAGGACCCCGTCCCTATCTCGCACATGCCTGAGGTACGGCGTCCCTGAAATGGCCAGAGAGGGAGTGGACATCCTCAGACAGGTCTTGGCGGGAGTAGTCAGCCCAGGGCTATGGTGGCAAAGTGTAAGGCCATACTGCTTGGATATTAAGTGAAAATACCTCATGTCTTGCCGGTTAGGGTGACCCGCACATCGACCTGCAGGGACCAGACCATTGTGGAGTATAGGCCCGGAAGATGTTTTTCTCATTTACCTGGAAAGCCCAGCCCTCCGGCACAGCCCGCTCTCCACCGGCAGGTGGCCCGCTCCCTCATGTTGGAGGCGAACCACGGTCTCGTGCCAAGCGACAGAGCCCATACAGGGATGGCATCTTTGACCTTGGGGATCTTAAACTTGGAGAGAGGTCGGCACGGATGGGGGTGAGATGACAACCCCAAACCCTGGCCCGGGATACCAACGGGCCAGAGAGGAGTCCGTCAGTGGCGTCGAGAAGGTTCAGGTGATCTAGCATATGATGTCAAACGGTAAATCGACCTGTAGATGCATGCCCGATATGGGATGTTGGTCCGGCTCACAGGCCGAAGAGGAGCCACAGTCTGAGTCTTCAGAGGTACCGGTTTCGGAGTAGCACCCAACCGGGATACCAAGCCTCCATGGCCGCCGTTACAGAGGGAGAGGATGTCAGCCTTAGTGGAGGCCATCTCTAGACGAATGGATGCCAACTCCGCGGCTTAACTCCGTCTCACCGCAGCAGGTGGATGGACGGGGCCTGTAGAGGAGATATGGAACCAGCCTCCCTGGGCCGCTCGGCCATCATGGTCCGTAGAGCGGGGAGAACTCAGGTGACGGGGGGGAGTAATGTGCTTCCACGGCTGTTCTCCTGGCCCTAAATCTGTGTGCACCGTCCGAAGACGAGTCCGCCCCCACATCCTCGTCCTCCAGCCTATCCCAGTCCGCAACCTCCATCTCAAGAACATCGTCTAAATGGTCAGGGAGATGGGGAGGAGACGGCTGCTTGCCCACAAGGGATCGAGACGTCGGAACCCTCACAGGTTGAGGTAGTGCGGGGAGGGCAATCGCGCGCCAAGGACCAACACACAGCCCGGCCCTCCATAGGGAAAGAGTCCGGAACTCCCTCACAGGGAGTCTTGTGAGGCAGAGCAGCACTCGAACAGCCACCCCACCAGTGGCTGAAGATGGCCCTGGATTGGAGAACGACTTCCTCGGCATGCGTAGCTTACGGCGTTTGGCCCTGAAGACCGTGGAACCCTGCGGAATAGGGGGGCTCATCCTTATGTGAGGTGAAGCAAGACGGGGTCGATCATCAGGTGGAAGGTGATCGGCGTCGTTTTCTCCTGCCAGCAGCTCCTGAAGTCACGGATAGGTCGGGAGGGAGGCACTCGCCGATCCTGACGCCTGTGGGCCCGCTCCCTGGGATGCTCATCTCCCGCCCGCCTGACCCGAACTCTTGGTCGGGGAGTCCCCGAGCCGTAGAAGGAGAGCGAGAGTGAACAGACAGTATGGGAGTGGGAACGGCGTGCAGCCTCGGATGTAGGTGGGCTCCCCAACAACACCCGGACGTTTCATCCTCACTAAATGAATGAGCCCTGTGCAGGACCTCTCTTAAAGGGACGGTATATGACGTCCCATGACTGGCTGAGATACGTCCTGGCCCGTTGCCCTTCCGCCGAGGTAGGTATCTCCTCCAGCAGTTGACGAGTCCTGAGATACACACCCCACATCGCGGGGATCTGTAAACATCCGTCCCTTATGCAGTCCGTGTGGAGGCAGCATTCCCGATGATCCCGCAAGGCCGTCCGCTGACATGTCTGCCGAGAAGCAGTGAGGAGCCGGCAATCACAGCACTGAAAAATGGGTGGTAAGCATTAACCACCCGTAGAGGTGAGACAGGCAATATGAGGCAGTATAGACCAATACAAGCGTGTTATACTCCGTAAGACAATATCCAGTAAGAAGCTAAGTAGCGATTATAACAGGAAAGTCAAAGAAACCACCCCCCACCGATACCTCACATACACCTCTTCTTGTAGCCAGCCCTCTTAGCGAGGCCCAACCCTGGGAACAGGTCCAAACCAAAGTTCGGAAATATGTCCCATCCGAAATACCTGAGAACCCTCTTTGATAGCTGAGGGAGGGTGTTCGAAAGTGCGGCGGCGTAGGGACAGCCGGCAGTAGAGCGGCAACCAGCTGGAAGGAAAAGGTCAAGTGAGAAGCAACCCAACATATTGTACCCTATAATTTTAAATAGGGGCGGGGAGGGTATCCAAAACACACAGGACATCGCCACTTTGGGTCGAGTCCCTATGACTTTTTCATTGGCGCCTTGTATCCACCCAGTATACAAGCATGCCGCCTGTATGGCGAGAACTCATGTACAGAAGGAGGACACAAGGACCAAGACATAAGTGATAGTGATAACAGCCAATCAGACCGTTGTCCCAAGCCCTGTCCAGGTAGCATGAATAGGGGGCAGAAACAGGGCGCATAAACCAATCCAAGTGAAGAAAGCTATGTGGCCTAGGCCTTGACAAGGCACCAGTGCACATCAAAAAGATAAAGGCGTCTGTAGGGCGGACTTAAAAAGATGAAGGAGCTGAGGACACCAGAAGACCACTTGGCTGTGGTGGCGAACAAACGTGAGTAAACACGAAAATTAGTCAACTTGTCCAAGCATATCCTCCCCTGTAAGCTGGGGCTCCTATCGCGTACGAGGGCCAAAGAAAAACTCCCACCCTTATTGTTGATCAAGTAACCACAGGCAGGGGAATACAACATTTAACATGGTACTGTAAGAAAAACAAGGATGTTAAAACCGTAGCTACGATA
>CM064482.1:45126687-45195925 GCA_032716605.1 Paralithodes platypus | reverse complement strand
CCTCAGAGACACCCCAATGTTTCGATCCAAAGACACGACTGCTGTAAGGTTGGTTACTAGGGGCAGGGACGTGGCAAAATGGCCCCTTTTTATGACACTTTAAACACTCTACTTCACCCTTGGACTTACCCCTGAGGTTGTAAAGGTCCCTGAACCTTGTTTTCTTAAACGGGACGTTTTTTGGTTTGGGATCAAAAGTAGTATCATTGCTCTTACTTTTGTTATTAAATGTTGCATCACTGACTCCTGGGGGTGGGAGTGTGTGCACCCCTTGTTACCTGCATCGGTCCGGTTGTGCAGACCCCCGCCCCCACGAATCAGCGCTAATCTCAAGATGTCAGCCAACTCAGTCTGCCTTTTGTAGAATTTTAGGCTGTTTCTCTTTGAGGTTCACAGTCAGGTCGCCGCCTGGGCATTTAAAAAATTGCTCTAGAAGGAACTAACTGCTCAAGTTCTTTCGAACGTCGTCACCTTCTCTGACCTCAGCCAATTTCTCAAAGCATCAGACAATTCCGGGGCATGTTCTAGAAAAGTGCACTCACGACCCTTGCGTACACACCCCCCCGAAACTTCAACCTATGATGTCTCTAGGTTGTACGCACTCGTACGCCCGCAGGCACAGCTTCACTTCAATCCATCATAAGTCGGGAGTGCCAAAGACTCCAAGGGCAACGCTGCAATTATGGGCCTTGAGTCCTTTGCCAACCAATTAGAGGGAAAACAAGGGCTGCCCCACTTAGGGACGCTGGCGGCGCGGCATTGGTGCTACCCGGCACTTATAAAAAAATCATCTTGCTGCAAAACCACGGCAGAAAAAGAGACTGCGGTGGACACCCAGACTGCGTCAGAATGCTAGGGACCTACTTAAGAATGGTGCGATAAAAGTACAGCCCCCCCCGCCCCCCCCCCCCCCCCCCAGGACTGATCAAGGAGCATCGATTCCCAGGAACGCGAGGACGCTGCCCTGGTCCGAACTCCACCCTGCTACTTCTCAAGCTCTATGTCTGCAACAGTACTTCGTAAGCCTCAAACCTGAAGCTCAGCCTCACGTATGGCGCTTTCTCCTAGCGTCAAGCCTGGAATCCCTGAAGCTCAGATTCCCGCTGCTGGATGCGTGCTGCCTCGAGCTCAGCCTCATGCTTCTGCAGGCTAGAGATCTTAGCAATCTGCAAGCTGCGAGAGAGCATATCTGGAGTTAAGACCTTGAGGGAGGAGAAAAGAAGAGTTCAACAATTGGAGACCCACGGGGCGCCAGTGGGATCCACCCAGGGGCAAGACCACATGCTGTCCAGTGACTAGTTCGCGCTTGTGTGAGAACGTCCTCGGATCCGGTGTTCTAGGAGAGCATGGGTAGTGGGAGTTAGAGTGGAGGGGGGGGCTGTGGCCAAAGGTGCCAAGAGCACGTCCGCTCCAACCCTGTGCGACCACGCAACCAGCCCGCCGCGCAGCACACATGGGCCACCAGGTCACTTTCCTCTGTCATGCTGGCTTAGTGCCCATGCCGCCGATGACCGTGGCCAAAACACTGGAGACACCTACCAATCAATCCCTGAAACCCGGTCAGACAAGCGTAATAGGCCATCTCCAGAAACTTCCTTGCATCCTTCCTCACTATGTTACTAGCTCTAGAGGTCACTCTAACAAACCCAGCCTCCTCGCACCTCAGAGCCTGCTTCCGTACTGTGTTCCTCACTGTGCACTGATCCGTCGGTTCGACATAGTGTCTACGGAAATCCTCAACGTTTATAAAAAAAGAAGTACCTAAACTCTCATGTAGCACTATTCACTCCAAAAAATGCTTGAAGACAACTCAAGTGCTATACTACGTTGCCAAAAAAAAATCCCAACGTGTCCAAAATATTCCTCAAAAACAAATGTCCACTGCCAGAAATAACAATCGACCCCCAAACGGTGATTACAAAAAAAAAAAAATCTCCACAAAAAAATCCTGCAATTAGTTCTTAGTTCACTAAATCCTAGACTAAGGTCACCATTAGTTATGACGACTAAGATAAGATACTAGGCAAGGTCGCCAGTTGTTACGACCGGGACTACGAATAAAACAAGGGCACTCAATGATTGGACTAGTAATAGGGCACTATGCAACAACGGTACGCTAGATCCAAACCCTCGAACTTATATGCCGGCGAACAAAAACACCTATACCCTCCAGAGTTAATCTGCGATAGCGGGGTATCCTTAACTGGGCATAAATGTACTCTACTTCAGGCTAACCCACACTGGTATAGCCTGATAACAAACTAGATGCAAGTTACGTTACAATGCATAAAAAGGAATCTATGGAAAGATCAATTAAATCACTGCAAGATTTAATACAATAAAAAGATGCTTCAATACAGTTACTCTAAACAACAATAAACTCTTCACTCCTATCTGAAAGAAAGTGAAGTATAGTCCTACAGCATAGACCTGGAAACTTCTGAAGAAAGTCTGATGCTCATAAGATGCTCATATCTTAAACTATATAAAGGCAGGAGGCAGGACACCACACGTGTAAATCGAATACACTAAAAGATAGGACATATAATGTTAACTGACACGAGAATACTATAAATGCGCAACAGTAGCAATGCTCGACACTAACACCTTATTGGCGGGCTAGGCGGTCTATTTATATGTACCGCCCAGCGGGGTGTTTTTAGCCAAAATAGGGCTGTTTACGTGATCATTTTCATGCCTAAATAAGACCCAGAGCGTAAAACAAGCGTCTATCCCTGAAAGTGCATAAACAGAGCTTTCCAATGACACCACAACGATCCTTGTATGACCGCTAGTTTTCGTGCAACAACCGCGCAACACGAGTGCAAAAACCCATGTAATTCGGTACTTTCCCCATACATTTCAGTATGTAGCGAGTGTGAGAGGGTGGAGGAGGGTGGGATTCATGTCAGTAGGCCCGCCACGGTGGTCTGGAGCAGTCATACGCTCGCTACTCTCCTGCCACCACTTGTCTCTCTCTCTCAGCAACATTACGTGCTGAAATTGCCACACGACCTATGTCGCGCGCCGCCACATAGTCCAAATTTATTTAACTCGACTTATGTTGCGCGCCACTAATAGAGGGTTAAAAGAAGTACTTCCTCATCAACGAAACAGTCTGCTATGGTTGTGCGGCTCAGCAACAACCTAGTCTAATAAATGCTGTGAATAATAATGCACACATATCAAAGAGCTTATATTAAATACTAACAAGTGTCTACTCAATTAATAATGTCTAGCTGGGATACTCTAGGTAAGGAACTGAGGTTGAGCAAGACAGGCTCGTAGCCTAGCAATGTCCTTAAGACTGCATCCTTTAAGTTATGTTAATTGACCAGGGGGGCTCTCTTGATAGATCCAGATCACAAGTATCTGGTTCTATCCTGGCGACCCTCTAAAGACAAGCAAAGAGGCAGCAAAGTGTGGAACGGGTACAGGCCAAAACCCTCAGTCAACACAATGCTGCACTTGTAAAGGACGCAACCGAAAAGACAACCCAGGCTACCACAGGACCGGTCGAAGTCGTGTAGGTATAAGCAAACCGTACACACATCGGAGACAACGACTACAGTTACCTTATCCCAGTCTAGCATTAAATAAAAGAACAGAAACACTAAATCAATAATGGAGACACACACAAAGTTCTTAACCTATACTAACTAAGAACCCTCAAACCTATTCTAAGTACATGTAAATATCTCTGAGGACGGCGCATGCAATACAATGGGCCGGCTATGAAAACCGTATGCAGAACCCAAGGGAAGTGTTGTGCAGTTAATAAAGGTTAGAGTAGGGCAAAAAAAAAAAAAATAAATAAACACATTTTTTTTTTTTTTTTTTCGGTGTTTTAAATTGATTTTTTTCCCCCCTGACTCTTAAGAGTCTTACTGCAGTCCGCCGGGGGAACTCTTAACCCGGGAACTGCGGGAAGACTCTTAAGAGTCAGAGAAAAAAAAAAAAAACTTTAAACATCAAATTTTTTTTTTTTTTTGCCCCTGGGCCTTGCAAAATATCACTCCTCTACCTCCCCTCCTTCCCCACTTTCCTCCCTCCTTCAGTTATCACCTATTTTCCCTGTTATTCCCTTATTCTGAGGTATATTTTTGTGCTAACATTAGCGAGTTGCAAGCAGGGCATTGTCATCTCTGTTAGCAAGCGAGTGCAAGAGAGAGAAAGAGAGTATCGATCGACTGTGTCTCAGTGGCCTTGGGGGAAATTGGTGGGAAAGCAGGTTGCCTCACCCATACATTATATAACTCGCGGCCTGTATCTCTATTTTGACCATCCAAACGCTGTTTTCACTCGTTTTATTGTTGTTTCAGGTTAATACCTTTATAATCAACCCATAATAGGCGCGTATTAATGCTATTTATGGTAAAATGAATATTTTAGTGATGGAAACAGCTCAAATACATCAGCACAGGCGGACGTTTCTAATTACCCCCATGCGCAGTTCTTAGGTTAAGAGTCTTCCTGCAGTTCCCGGGTTAAATATATTTTATATTGTCACGATAAAAGGGAATATCAGACACACTTCACACAGAGACTTCGTCCCGTTCACAACAAACCACCAGTTGCTGCCACATAACATCAGAACTTCCCTGATCTTCACCTACCGACATGTCAATCACCTAACCTACACTCTTTGCATCACAGCTAAGTTCCTTTAATACTAGAAGTACTTCATAGATATTACTGGGACTACCACAGATAGCCTACATATACAATTGAACACGTAAGTCAAACGCCGGTATCATATGTATAGCCTAGGCCAATTCATCTTTCCAGGTTTAATTATTTAATTTATATCCGTTTCTCCTCTACCCCCTAGGAATAATAAACAGGATAGCCCCTTTAGTTTTGAGATTTTAAGATGTTCGCCCCATTAGTTTGTCCATTTTAAGACTTTTTGTCCCATTTCTTTGTCAATATTAAGATCTTTCATGCCATTTATGTGTCGATTTGTTTTTCCTGACAAGCGATCGCGAGCCTGTAATTAAAGACCTCTTCAAAACTAACAAGGTGCCTCCTCAACAACTCCTTCAGGATAAATAATATATATATATATATATATATATATATATATATATATATATATATATATATATACTGTATATATAAATTATATATAAAATATCCCAAGATCCCTCTCAAGCTTAAGAAACAAAAATCCCCCGAGAAAGTAGATAAATAAAAATGAAGAACACCTCCCCCAGCTCCCCCTCCAAGTGAAATATGGAGCCGGCCTTTAGTCTGCTTCTCCTAAAGTGCAGGCTCGCTATAGCTCGCCAGAACAAAACCTGACACCTGCATGTATTACTCACTTTCCACCATCTGCCATATAATGTTCAATGAGTTTATTTAATGACTAATATAATAGCTAGGGCTAGGATTCGAACCCTTACAGGCAGGAGGTCTGTCACCATTACCACCACGGAGGTTAAAAAGAGAAATCTGGTACTTCTACCTGTGTTCCTCCCCAACCTCAACTCGAGTGGGGGACAGACAACCTTTTAATAGAAATCCGGCTCCCCTAAGCATGACAAGTTGTTTATTTGATGACAAATATAATCCTAGCCCTGGCTATTATATTTGTCAACAAATAAACAACTTGTCATGCTTAGGGGAGCCGGATTTCGATTAAAAAACTGTCTGTCCCCCACTCGAGTTGAGGTTGAGGAGGAACACAGGTAGAAGTACCAGATTTCTCTTTTTAACCTCCGTGGTGGTAACGGTGACAGACCTCCTGCCTGTAAGGGTTCGAATCCTATTATGTAATGTTCAATGTATTACTAACTTCCAACCTCGTTTTTTTTTCCTTCTCCCTCTCTCTGGGTTGTATCCATTTGGCCCCATTCAGCCTACTGTTTTTAGACGTATATCCCCATCCAGGTGTCAATTTTTTCCTGGCGAGCGGTAGCGAGCCAGCATATTAAAAAAAAAAAAAAATTGACAGCAGGCTAAATTTGTACATTTTTCGATAGAAAAATTTCTGCGGCGAAGCCGGATTTCTTCATAAAATGCTGGCTCGCTCTCGCTCGCCAGGAAGAAATCAACACCTGGATGGGGATAAACGTGTCTTGAAACAGTAGGCTGAATGGGGCTGAATGGATACAAGCCAGAGAAAGAGAGAAAAGGAGATAAAAAAGGGCCCATTCCCCCTTAAAATCAGCACTCACTTCCCACCATCTTCCATATAATGTTAACAATGGCCACAGTGAGGGCGTGAGGTATGGGGGCTGGTCGGTCGGCTTGTTTCTTCAGTTCCTTGATCAGACTATGGGCTTGGGTATGGACGGCATCCACCAGTGTAGACTTCCCCATCCCCAGGTCCCGCAGTTGTCGAAGAGCGAAGCGGCGGTTACGGTGCCAGGTCTCTCCGCTCGTACCGGCCACACCTGTACAGATACCAAACTATAACAATTACAGTCTGATAGAAATAAACTTAGAACAGAAGACAGAAAGGAAAAAGAGGTGACAGTAGAAGAACACATATAACAGTTATCCCACAAAAAGAGGTGACAGTAGAACAAATTTTTTTTTAGCCCACAAAAAGCAACAACGCAAGGATTCAGAAACACAGTCTGATAGAATTAAACTTAGGACAGTAGACAGAAATAATATATAAGCCATGGGAGGAGAAGCACTTTATTGACAACATTTTGCATTAACAGAAGTTAGTTAGAAGGGGAGATCTTTAGAAGATTCCCCTCGGACCAAAAAGGACTAAGACGTTCCACCCCCTTTATCTGGCAATTTCAAGTCGTTTTGCCCCAGTCACGCGTCAATTTTTTCGACAGGGAACCTGCAGAAAAATCGATCTGTGGCAGGGATATTTTTTCCACCGAAAAATGTATAAATTTAGCTTGAAAGTGGGTCTGTGGTAAGCTAATTGAATATATAGTTAACAGGGGAGTGCCTAGCTATATTGTTAGGATACTTATTTTCTGGTATGCTAATCAACAATTTGTGTAAGATGGGGCAACATCCTGTCAGGCTCTTTCGCCGTAACCAATGGTGTTAGGCAGGGGGGGATATTGTCTCTGTATCTTTTCAATGTCTACATGGATGATCTTAGTCTGGAGCTGAACAAGACTCGCACTGGGTGCTGCATTGGCAGCACCATTGTAAATCATCTCATGTATGCTGATGACCTAGCCTTAATCGCGCCCTCTGGAGCAGGACTGGATAAATTATTAAGAGTATGTGAAAAATTTAAAATCGAACATTCAGTCAAATTTAATCCTATAAAGAGCAATATCATAATATTTAAATCTAACCTTCTATTGAAATCAAAGCTACCTAAATTCCATTTGTATGAAGAAATTATAGAAGAAGTAAGTAAAGTAAAGTATCTAGGACACTATAATTTCAAGTGATCGCTCAGATGATGAGGATATGGGTCGTCAGCGAAGGCAACTTTACATGCATGGAAATTCAATATTAAGAAAATTTCATATGTGCACATGGGATACAAATACTATAACATTGTTCAACTCCTACTGCTCACCAGTGTATACAGCACAACTATGGTGGAACTATAAGAAAATGACGGTGAATAGACTAAGTATCTCATATCACAATATCATGAAAATGTTTCTGGGGCTCTCAAAATATGAGAGTACAAGTACGCTATGTGCCTATATGAACTTACACTGTTACCAATCACTCATTAGAAAGCTAACATATAAATTCATTCAGCGCCTTAACACTTCTGAGAACAGTATCATTAAAATGCTACAAACTCCAAGCATAGTGTACACCTCTAGGATCAAGGCACACTGGAGGAAGTTGCTCTATATTTAACCTTAAGTAATGATTTCAGGTCTGCTACTCTACAGAATTAGCATACCGGTACTGAACCTCATAGTGCAGTACAGTACCGGTATTCCTATATTGTACTGTAGCAATATACTGTACCGGAAGCTAAATGATGTGAGGCATGGTACTGTACACAATTAGGACAGTGGTTTTGGTAACACAGTAGTTTGATGACCACTGTTTTTGGTTGAGGCAGTGCTGTGAACTACATGATAGCAAGCTGGGTATTATTTAATTTCTTTTTATTTTATGTAGACTATGTACAGTAGCTTATATATTTATGTTACTGTAAGGTATATATGGACCCCAGTATGGTCCCCTCTGTACTGTGTGAGTCTGAAATAAAGTATTATTATTATTATTATTATTATATATATATATAAGCCAAGGATTTGGCTTGCTTTTGTTATTTTCGAGCAAATTTGTTAGACTTGGGGAAACAAAACAGCTTCCCAGACTTCCTCCAAGCTAAGAAAGTGCTCTCCCAGGACACCTTTAAGGTAAACATGTACATTTTTCGATAGAAAAATTTCCCGACTGAAGGCCGATTTCTTTTAATATACAGTACATGCATGCTCGCTATACTGTAGTTCGCCCAGAAAAAAATCAACACCTGAATGGAGTGAAGCGTCTTATTATTGCCAAACTAATGGGGTGCTACTTCTAAAATCTCCAAACTAATGAAACGAAGCAGGAGAGGTCCAAAAAGAACTCCCTCCGAACAAATTAGGTTAAGGGGGGTGACCTGCTTTTTTTCTCCCCCTTTCTCTTTCTCTGGCTTGTATCCGTTCGGCCCCATTCAGCCTACTGTTTTAAGATGTTTATTTCCATACAGGTGTCGATTTCTTCCTGGCGAGCGATAGTGAGCCAGCATTGTATGGAGAAATCCGGCCTTGCCGGAGACATTTTTCTATCAAAAAATGTACAAATTTAGCCTGCTGTCAAAAACGTATTAAATAATATGCTGGCTCGCTACCGCTCACCAGGAAAAAATGACACCTGGACGAAGATGAACGTCTTAAAACAGTAGGTTGAATGGGGCCAAATGGATACAACCCAGAGAGAGAGAGGGAGAGAGAGAGAGAAATAATAACGAGGTGGGCCCCCTTAACCCGGGAACTGCGGGGAGACTCTTAAGAGTTCCCCCGGCGGACTGCGGGAAGACTCTCTTTTTTTTTTGCCCCTGGGCCATGCCAAATATCACTTCTCCACCTCCCCTCCTTCCCCACTTTCCTCCCCTCCTTCAGTTATCACCTATTTTCCCTGTTATTCCCTTATTCTGTGGTCTATTTTCGTGCTAACATTAGCGAGTTGGTAGCAGGGCGTTGTCATCACTGTTACCAAGCATGGGAAAGAGCGAGAGAGAGACTATTGCGTAACAGTGTCTTTCCAGACAAGGGGAGGGGAGGAGGGCAGGGAGGTTGCCTCAGCCATACATTACGTAACTCCCGGCCTGTATTGCCGATTTTGACCATCCAAACGCTGTTTCCACTTGTTTTATTGATGTAACAGGTTAATACCTTTATAATCAACCTATAATAGGCGCATATGGCTAAGTATTAATGCTATTTATGGTAAAATAACGATGTTAGTGATGGGAACAGCTCAAATACGTCAGCACAGGAGTGTGGTGTCTCATACCCCCCATGCGCACTTCTTAGGTTAAGGTACTCACAACCAATTAACGTTATATAAAACAAATGACACAGAAAATAGGTTTACCATTTGGGATATTCTAATCTAATAAATATCCAATAATAGAAATAAGGGAAGATTATCCAATTAAAGAAATATTAAAATGTTATCCTTAAAACAAATAAAGATACATCATCCATTAAAAGATATAAGAACATTGCATTCATTAACATAAATGAGAACATTTTATCCATTAAATGAAATACATATATATTAGCCATTAATAGAAATATGAAACTATCCATTAAAAACAAAAACACATTATCCATTAAAAAATAGAATATCCATCAATAAGAAATAAGTAGCCTAAATTTTTACCCATTTAATGAAATAATAACATACTTTTTCCATTTAAATCATTACGATGAAATACAAAATAAGAGTTAAAAGATCGTCTACTTTGGCAACGTGACACCAAAATCTCTTGGAAAATGTCGACAGGTTCCGGGGTGTGACTCAGCTTGAAATAATCTTTTACGTAATCATCACCCGGGGTTGGAGAAGGGTCACAAATATTGAAATAAGACGGCTGCGGAGCATCCGTCAACTTAAAATAATCCCTGGCGTAAGAATCTGCTACGTCGTCCCCAGAATCGAAAAATTTAACCATGCTAGAAATAATATCGAAGAATTCAGCGGAATTTTCGTTTAGGGTAGGGTTCGTCTTATGCGGGCCCTGAGAGTTAAATCTATCGGGTTGAAATCTCTTGCCCCCTTTGAGGCTGTCAACTAAATAAGATATAATTTTTTCACTACCCTTGATATCTGGTTTAAGATTTTTCAATTCGTGCATAGATTGCATAACAGTCGCCATTATTTCTTTTAGATCCGGCTCACTGGGGGCCTCCATCTCATCTAGCGACCGCCCCTGCGACTGTTTAGGGAACGGATCTTTCTTCTCGTATTTTCGTGCCGCCTGCTCCCAACCTGCCAGCGGACTGACCTCATCAGATCGGTCAATAGTCACGCTATACTTAACGAAAAAATCTGGGGCCGATTCCAAGGGGGCACAGCCACCGACGAGTGCCACGGCCTTCTGGCATGTTCTCCTGCCAGCCTTCAATTTAAACTTAATTTTTTGGAGATGATTGACAGCAGAGTCGGGGATGGTTACCAACATTCCACCATGAAAGTTGTATTCTGCATATGGCTTAGAATCCTGGGTCAGTTTATACTCCCAGTCACTGTTTTTGTTCACTAACAGAGTCCGCCGAGTTCTGTATTTTGTGCACAGGGGCAATTTGCCAAACCTTAATTTTAGTTTTCGCCCATTTTCCGCTTTCACTTTTAGAGTCGTTGGCCTGATTCCAGACGAAATCCGAGCGATTATAGCAAAGACAATAACAGAAACCCGCCCCATTGTATTTATTGATAAATGAGTGAAAAGTTTTATAAGAACTTTTATGCTATATTATTTTATCTAACAGACGTATTTTGTTAGTTATATTTTGATATAGTCGATTCTAAATAACTCAGTACAACACTTGTAATACGTACGTGCTTTACTCAGGAGCCTCTAGAGACTTATGACTTGTCGATCTCCAGTCACAATACACAAAGGGCATCTCGATATTTTGGAACATCTCAACTTCTCAAGAATGTTTAGCAATCGCGTTTGCAGTAAATTACACTTACTTAATTTATAATATATCATATACAAATAGTTTAGAATAAATAAATGTAGAAACGTTCAATATTTATAGTAATAAATTTAACTTGGCGGATATCTTATATTAACTAATAGTTACTCCAATAATAAAATACGTTTTCTATTATATGTCTAAATCTAAAGAAAACTAGTAAAAATGGGATACTATACCTATTAAAAAATTAGTACTCTTGGATGACTTACTATGCAGTTTTTATTTTTGTGCTTTAGTTTTGGGACCCGTAGATGACTGCACACGGGCAGCATGATATGCAGGGGTTGTGTGGGGAAGCAGAGGTTTATGAGAAGGTAGAAGGAATTGGGTTAGGAGAAAAAGATTGGGTGATAATTGCTTCAAATGTATCAGGAGTGGGATTGTTACTCATGGTTAAGTACGTTTTCCGGACATCTCAACCAGTAGACCATTTCAACCAGTAGCTCTCAACCAGTGCCAAATAAACCAAGACCAACCAAACCAGTGCCAAAATATAGTACTAACCTAACCTAACCTAACCGTATTGCTTGATTTGGTACTGGTTGAGAGCTAAAGGTTGAAATGGTCTACTGGTCGAGTTGTCCGGTCACCGTTTAGGACAATTACGCAATGTAGGCTACACTGTATTCTGGCTATCATTAGACGATGTTTTGCAGTTTATGAAGAGCCTGTGGTAAATATAAGGGTATATGCCGGGGAGCCTAGCGCCACTTTAAACACTTTGATACGGCAAAAACTACGATGATTTGCTTTTCCTAAATTTGACCATAGATAGTTGAGGTATTTCGGTTTCCGTTTTTCTTCTTCTGTGTGTGTGTGTGTGTGTAAAAAGTGTTGTTCCATGACTGGCAGCAACTTTTGTCGTTCGTGCGACCAACGACAGCAGGGCGTGGGAGGCCATCGCTGTCTTTGGTCTAATCACTACTCTATTTTGATTTATGTTTGCTTAATTTTATTGTATTAACTAATCTAACCTAACTTAGATCAGCCTAACCTTAACCTAATTAACCTTACCTAAACAATTTTTTTTTTTTTTTTATGTGAGTGAGGGAGGCAAAAGGCAGAACCGCCTGTAGCGAGTGCCTCCTCCATAGTTGAAAGAGTGACAGGGCCAAAATCAAGGGACGTTCGAACCAAAATGCCTGGACACACAGAGTTTGAAGCAATTTAAGTCATAGGAGGAGGGAAAGACTGATTCTGGGAGAGAGTTCCAGAGCTCAGCTGTTAAATAGAAGACACTTTGAGAGTAACATTTCACTCTTGGGTTGGAGAGTTGCACAGAGTAGGGGTGGGATTGTGTAAGGTAAGGTAACGTTAGGTTAAGGTTAGGTTAGGTTAAGGTTAGGTTGATCTAGGTTAGGTTAGGTTATATAATACAATCAAATTAATTAACCTGACCTTAGCCGAACCTAACCTTAACCAAACAGCCTTAAGGGGATCGATCGACATGGGCCGGTTTTCTGGACCACTTTCTCCCTCGTGTTTAGCCCCATTAGTTTGAGATTTTAAGACATTTGGCCCATTATGTTGACGATTTTAACACCTTTCGCCCCATTTCGTAGTCAATATTTAGACCTTTCGTGCTATTTAGGTGTCGATTTTTTCCCTGGCGAACGATAGTGAGCCTGTAATGTTGGAAGAACCGATTTTCGGCCGGGACATTTTTCTACCGAAAAACGTACAAATTAATCTAGAAGGGGGATCTAATGGATGTTTTGTTTTAATTTGATGGAGGTCTAGGGAGGAAACTAGAAAAAATAATGAGTACATGCAAAAATTGCCCAAAAAGTGAATCATCCCCCCTTAACCTAACTTAACCTAACACCTAACCTTATCTAGTCTACCGGTCATTCGTCTATACATTAGGCTATATAGCACAGTTGGAATGTAGGCTTACAGTATGTACATGCTCAGATTAATATGCAGGATTCGAAACTGCATAATAAATCGTAGGCTTGTGCATAATTCTTTAACTCTCTTGATAGTGTAATGCATAAATGCGCGGAATTTCGGTGTGAGTATCCTAGGTTCGAGTCCTTGGAGTTCCACATGTATTTGTTGATTTCATTAATTGAGTTTAGAAGTAAAGCTGGTTGGTGAAAAATTATGAATTATTAGTGGGAGCTGCCGACCCCACATTTGACATAATAAATTTGATCAATGACTTCCCACATTACTTAGCCCTATATACATATACTCTATATATATATATATATATATATATATATATATATATATATATATATATATATATATATATATATATATATATATATATATATATATATATATATATATATATATATATATAATATATATATATATATATATTTTGTCACGAATTCTCTTCAGAACTCATACAAAGTCTAAATAAGCATCGGACACAACAACGCGAATCTGACTACTTCAGAAGACAGGTAGGCTACTATATAGTAGGGTCATTTGCTTGGAATCCGTGACCATTTTGTTCCTACCCTTTTCTCTCGATGGATTTGACAACCTGAACCATTTTAAAGGAAAATTAGCTCCTATGCCCCTCTGAAAAATGACGGCTAACTCTGCTAGAGCCCAATATTCAAAATGGCCACCAACGCCATCTTGAAAAACATGAAATGTAATATCTCTGGCATCAGATGAGCTACAAGGACGAATGAGGTGTCCTTTTTCACTAATTCTGGCATTACAAATCCACTGGAATGGTTATTGTATTGTATTGTATAATGTATTGTTATTGTATTTATTATACTAATTGTACATACTAATCTGCCACTTCACTGTCACTACATGATTCACTGAATGAGCCACTATCAGAATCACTGTCCTCACTTTCGCTGCTATCATCACTGTTGTTCTCTGCCTGCGGTGTATATCTAATATTACTTTTTTACAGTTTCAGATGGATCGCATGCCCATCTGATGAAAATCTCCGACTTGTGAAGTGACCGAAATAATGGATAATAGAAGAGAGAGTGAAGAGTTACCAGACAAGACATTAAATTAATACGAGTGCATTTTACTCTGTGGTAAGCGATGTACCGCAGATGATCGTTTGGAAAACATTACACCTGAGAAGTGGGAATCCATCCGGGAAAAGTCTTTACAATGGAAAGAACTTGATAAGTTTCAACATATACATAAAAATATGGATTGGGAGAAGGGACCAAAGGGTCACCACATGCATAGCACTTGTTATGCATCATTATCCAGCAAGCGCAAGCTCTCTCAAGCCGAAAAACGCAAACACAAATCCGAGGAACGTCTTGAAAGAGATGAAGCATCAGAACAACAAGACCCTTCCCCAGAGGCCAGTGCACCTAAAAGGCTCCGCTCCAGTATGGGTGTCCTTCACGATAAGACTCTATGTGTGTGGTGCATGAAAGGGGCATACAAGACTAGTGATCGTGACAAGCAGATTTTACTCCTATCAACAGTAGATGCCTGGACTAAATTCAAGTTACATACTGTCCGTCTGGAAGATGAGGTCATGAGATTGAGACTTGACACTCTGATTGCATCCATCCCAGATAGTCAAACAGCATTTAGGTTGGAAATCCGCTACCATCGTGCGTGCTGGCGCAAATATGTAAGCGACCACAAGCCCCTTTCAGATGAAAGCACTCAACATCTGCAGCGTGTAAACCTCCGAGAGGCCCAAGCTCTCTTCTTTCATCATATTCGTCAAGTCATCTTCAAAGACCATGAAATTCGCACACTGCAAGGCCTGCTGCAGGACTATAAGCGCATTATCTCAAATCACGGACATAACTCAGTAGTAAAATCCATCTACTTAAAGGAAATTCTCGTCAATGAATTTGGGGAAGACATCGGATTTCATGAACGCATTCAAAAGAATGTGAGTGAACTGGTATATGATACAACAGCAGCAGGTACATACATCGAGGCAGCAATATCTTCATTGGGTGTCAGCAATGATCAGTTGGTGATGAATGTTGCGGCACGACTCAAAGAGCAAGTCATCAGGACAAATACTATTCCCTGGCTCCCATATATACACGAGTTGGAGAGAGAAGAAGACCTCAGTGAGCTCCTGCTGAAGCTGCTCAAATGGCTGAAACACCCAAATAAGTCTGCAATTGATGACAGTCCATCCGTCCGATCGATTGCATCTATCCTCACAAGCTACATCACTGGAAAACGCACTGCATTTGAGATAAATCTCTCTGTCTTGCTACATGGACTGACCAAGAGTAGGGAGATAGTCGACATAATGCACAAAGATGGACTGGGCATCAGTTACAATGACGTACTTATGCTGCGAGATTTTTGGGTGGTCAATGACCTCAAGTGCTCATCTGATTGCCCCTGTCGGGAATAGGGTAATGATCCCGACAGGTTTTGGTCCAATAGGACATTTGAATTTGGCGGTATCGTATCGCTTGTACGATTTCGGCTGGTTCTTTGTGTATTGTAGTTTATTCTTAAGTTAGGTTAAATATTAACTGTAATGTATAAATATCTACATCAGCTCTAGATGTATTATGAAACCAAGTTATGGGTTATAATTATTATGAGCCGGCAGCCATATGTAATTTCGCGAAGCGATCGGACGCCGGCCCTTTAGTCTCTCAATCAACACCATACAGCCAACATCTCCTCCCCCGGCTCTGACTCAACCCACAGTTCACCATGTGCTACAAATATTAATCTATAACTATATTAACAACAGTCCTACATCACCAGTCCTCTAAGCTAAGTTCATTGTATCGATATTGTATTATGTGAACATTCCTACATGTCATGCAATTGAATTAGCCGTATGTGGGGGACTGGATTACACCCATCGACGACTACATCGTTGGTAATTATATTATAACTATTTGTTGGGTTATTTCATGTACCAGTGATATGTAATTTAACCTCTTTATCTAAATTCCCCACAAATAATGGTCCTTCGTGCCCTTAGGCTTCCTTACCGTAGTACCGTTTTGTTTGCTTCCTTGACGCTTGTGGGCTTACAGATGGCTGCCGCCTCGCGCGTTGTTGGCCGACTGCCGTTCCCTAGTTTAGACCCAGCTTCTTCCCTCGTGTTTTTTACCATTTAGGCGCCGTCCCTATCTTTTTTGGGGGCTAGTTTCCAGGTTTTTTTGGGCGTGTGTTCCTTGGCGTTTTTTGGTGGGTTAGCTGGGCTGGAGTTTGGGGTAGGGGTAATTTCGTCGGGCACCATTTCGCGCTCATAGGCTCGGCTAGGCTAGGCTAGGCAGTCTAGGCCTGCGGGTGTCTGTGGTAGCTGTTCATTTCGCTTTGGTGGTGTGCCTGTGGTGTTCGTTGTGTTTTATCATGAGAGTCATTTAATTACATTTTGCCGGTGGGGAGGGTTCTCATGTGACTCATTTAATTAAATGTTATAGCCTAGTTGCCTAATTACGGTCATGGGGTTCGGTCTCTGTTGATTCCTAAGCGATTGACAGCCAACAGACCTCATGATTGTGGGATGGGCAGCTGGGCTAGGCCTAATACCTAATACTAGCCTAGTCAGTTCTTTTCATTTACCCTTCTTTCTCTAGCCCTAGTTTGTTTCTGCTATTTGTCGATTTGCTCCATTAATTCATCCTACTGCAGCTAGTAGCCTAATGACCGTTTCCAAATTGGGAGTGGCAATGCTATTGCCACATTTTTTAATTTAAATTAATTTGTGTAATAGTTGCTTTATAGTTTAGAGAGTTAATGGCCTAATAGACTTAACGATGACAGATTTAAAGAAACTTAAGATTCTTAAAAGGGAGGGATGAAGGGAAGTTTAAATAGGTGTTTAAGAGATCTTGATGAATTTTTATTAAGTGCCACGGCTGATCAAATAAAGGGTAAATTCGCTACTGTTACTAAATCGCTAGCTACTTATGATAGTTATGCTCAGCAGGTATATGGTTTATTGACAGTTACTGACGATGTGGAAGAAGAAATGTCGGCAGATCTTGAGTACTTTGAGGATGTTAATACAGCCTTAGCCAGACTATCTTCCACCCAAGAATCAACCTCTGTTAAGGATACCGGTACACCAAAGGCGACTGGTTTTAACCTGCCGAAGCTTACTTTGCCTACCTTTTCCGGGGATTCGGCTACCTGGACTGGATTTTGGGATATTTTTGAGTGTTCCGTCCATCATAATATAACACTCACATCCATCCAAAGGTTCACATATCTCCGTGGTCAATTGAAAGGGGAGGCATTGAAGTTAGTCGATGGGTACAAGCTAGAAGCTACCAGCTATGAGTCTGCAGTGGAGTTGCTGAAGAGAACTTACGGGAGAGTGGAAGTCATCAAGACCGCGTTAATTACTAAGTTCTTCACGCTAGATCCTCCATCCTATGATGTGACGGCCCTAAAGGAGTACTATGCCTCCTTTGAGAGCCTCCTCCGATCTATGGAGACAATGGCCGTCACCAAGGAGGAGATATTTAGTGTGAATATCTTGAATAAGATACCCTCTCCCCTAAGGGAAATCTTAAGACGACAACTAAGCGACTCTCCACTAAACTTGGAAGCGTTGGTGCAGGTGTACCAGACTGAAGTCTTCAATATGGAGAGTACTGGACACTACCGACAAGTGGAGATGTCGCCATCTACTGCAGCTTTCCCGGTACAGACTTCTCCTAAACAGAAAAGGCCAATATCATTAGGTTGTAAGTTGTGCAGTGTCCACGGTCATCTGTGGTACCACTGTCCTAAGTATCCTAAGGCTACACAGAAGATTGGTCAGGCTAAATCGCTTAAGTTATGTACCAGCTGTCTGGCAAGAGACCACTTCAACAGTACTTGCACCAATTCCTACATCAAACCTTGTAAGTATTGCAAGGGGAAACATTGGTTTTCCCTTTGCACCCAGTCTGATCGGCACGACGGCAAAGAAAAGGGGAGAACCCCCAAAGAGTCACATGAGAAAAGTAAGAGCGAGGGTGATAAAGTATCTGCCATGTCCATTGCTTCTCGAGAATGTCAATTGCTTCCTACTATGATGCTGCCAGTAGTGGGGAGTAATAATAATACTATAATGACGCGCACCTTACTTGACCAGTGCTCACAGAGGTCATTCATTCTGCGGTCATCATTACCCCAGCTCAAGTGTACCAGCAAGGGTCAAGAGAATTTGCGTCTCCATGGTTTCACTGGTGAAATAGATACCAGTGACTATGATATAGTGGAGATTTCCTATGTTTATAGAAAAAAGGTATGTCCCATCAAGGCTGTTGTGGTCGACACACTACCCAGTTTCTATATAGCATCAGAGATTCAACCACATTTGAAATATCTCAGAAGCAAGGGGTATAAACTGGCTGATGATCAACTCTCTGCTAACAATGGTATTATGCTACTGGTCGGAGCTGATTATTACTACGACCTGGTTCACCCTGGATATCGGCGGGTAGATAAGCTTATAATGCTCCCCACGATCCAAGGGTATGCCATTACTGGATCCTATGCCACTTCCTCTCAAGACACACAAGTGGAGGTGGTTACGGTCCTCACGGTAGCAGTAAGCCCCATAGATAAATATATTAGGCCAAATGTGCCTGATAATACATGTACTGATATAGATAAGCTATGGGACTTGGACAATATTGGAATTGACCCACATGAACTTTATCGTGAGTCCAAGCTAGCGTTAAGCTCGTATGAAGAGACTGTAACGTATGACTCTGGCAGAGGTCAGTATGTGGTAAGGCTCCCTTGGAATGATAACAAGAGTAAATTACCTACTAATTTCCATCTAGCACTTGGTAGGTTACGTGGCCTTCAGAAGCAATTTGTCAAGGATCCAAGTTATTGCGAGACTTATGCGGCAGTTTTAGCCGAGCAGGTACAACGTGGATTTGTGGAGAGAGTAGATCTCAATGAGTATGGGGATAACATCCATTACCTTGCTCACCATGGGATTAAAAAGGACAGTTCCACCACTCCTGTTCGTATTGTGTATGACTGCTCTGCTAAATCCAGTGATCGCTCCTATAGCCTGAATGATTGTCTGTACACGGGTCCGTCCCTGGTCTCTGATCTAGCGCAAATTATGTTGCGCTTCAGATGTCATAAGTTTGCATGGGTCGCCGATATTGAGAAGGCCTTCCTGATGCTTCAACTCCATCGTGAAGACAGGGACTCGACAAGATTTTTATGGCCACGGGACCCAAAGGATCTAGATTCAGAGTATCTGGTCTACAGGTTCAGAGTCGTCTTATTCGGGGCGACCTGTTCCCAGTTCCTTCTCAACGCTACTATCTTGCGTCATCTTGAGGAGGCTGGACTAGATCCTGACTTCAAGAATGAGATCAAGCAGGGGATCTATGTGGACAATCTTCAAGGCACCGGAGACAATGAAGATTTATTGCTCAAGAGATGCTGGGAGATCCGCGATATAATTGCCAAGGCTCATTTATACTTAAGAGAATGGGCCACTAATAGTGATCTTTTGAAAGGTCAATTTGCTTCTGACGGTGTAGCTACTGAGAATAGTGAGGTGAAGTTTTTAGGCCACAAATGGGACACTACCACAGATTGTATATCCTTCTTTCACACCCCATGCGGCAGTGAGCTTATGACCAAGCGAAACTGCTTAAGCTTGTCAGCGAGGTTGTTTGATCCCCTAGGTTTTTTGCTGCCTGTAACAATCCGTGCTCGTATGTTTTTACAGCAACTGTGGCGGCTAAAACTAGATTGGGACACGCCCCTCCCGACTGAGTTACAAGATACTTGGCGGTTGATTCGGTCGGACCTTTCCACATATTGCAAGGTCCAACTTAATCGTCAGGTTATTAGTGGTCAACCGGTGGATCTACATGCCTTTTCTGATGCTAGTAATAGTGCGTACGGTACTGCCATATACATATGCAATGGTAGTGAAGCGACGTTGGCTATAGCGAAGGCCAAAGTAGCCCCTATAAAGAAGATTACAGTTCCTAAATTAGAACTTACTGCATTGCTTCTGTCTGCTCGTATAATAACGTTTACACTGGATGCTTATACAGACATACTACAGATTAATAACATCTATGTCTGGAGCGACAGTCAAATAGCGCTTTCATGGGTACACAGCCAGAAAGTGTTACCTGTTTATGTTTCTAATCGCACTGATGAAATTCATAACTTAGTTCCTACAGCTACATTTCGCTATGTGAGCACCAGGGATAACCCCAGTGACATAATTTCCCGGGGGATTTCGGCGCAGCAGTTTATGTCGTCCTCTATTTGGTGGCATGGACCTCCATGGCTTACATCTCCAACTGAATGGCCTCAGGATTTCAGGGAATGCATGTCTGATCCTTCAAGTCGGCCCCAAGATGATGTGTTAAGTAGTTCGAATGTGAGTACTACACATCAGGATAACAAGTTGGTAGAGTGGGTACGTTACGGCAGCTATGATCAAGTAATACGGGTATTTGCATGGATATACCGTTTCATTAACAACATGAGAAGTCGGGCTCACGGGTCTTTCCTTAGGGAAGATTCGAAGCATATCAGACTCCATAAAATGAGATCAGCAGAAGCAAAACTAATATGTTTAGTACAAAGGGAATCTTATCCTACTGAACATCAAATCCTGAGCAAGGAGTCAAAGGCCAAACTCTCAAACTTAATGAGGCAGCTAGGATTATATATGGAAGGAGGCATAATTAAGTGTAGAGGCAGGATACAAAAGGCGGACATTATTGATTCTGCGAAATATCCTGTCCTCCTTAGCTCCTCTCATTTGATTACCAAACTGTTGATTCGCCAATGCCATAGGACCTGCCTACATTTTGGCGTAAATTATGTTCTGGCGTATATGCGACAACGTTGGTGGATCCCTAAGATGTGACAAGCAATTAAAGGGATCCACAATAGCTGTACCATTTGTAAAAGATTACAGGGTAAGCCTTACTCCCCAGTTGATCTACCTCCCTTGCCTGAGTTCAGGGTACAAAGGACTGAACCATTTCAGGTAACCGGGGTAGACTACACCGGAGCGATTCATGTTAGAGAATCGCCCGGTAATATCATAAAGGTATATGCCGTCCTATTCACATGTGCGGTAACCAGAGCGATTCATATTGAATTGATTGACGACCTATCCAGTGAGGGGTTTTTGCATACTCTAAGATGCTTTGCAGGCCGCAATGGTTTCCCTCAAATTATTATGAGCGATAATGCGACTTGTTTTGTCGGGGCCTCTAAATATCTCCAGAGTTTAATGGATGACCCGCAGGTTGTGGCTACCCTCACTGGAAAGGGTTGTCAATGGAGATTTATACCAGCACGTGCACCATGGTTCGGGGCGATTTGCGAGAGAACTATCGGTATCGTCAAATCTGCCATGAAGAAGGTATTAGGAAGGGCACTGGTGACCAGACGGGAGTTGCAAACCATCTTAATAGAAATTGAGATGTCAGTCAACGACAGGCCCTTGACCTATACCTCGGCAGATGTTGATGACCTCTTACCCATTTCGCCTTCTATGCTAACACGTGGACGAACCCTTAATACCTTTCCTAGATCGTCCGTAAATGACAAAGATCTGCATGACCCTACGTTCGGCAATGCTGACGCCATACGTCGTCGCTTCCAGTATGTAAACAAGGTGTCCGACGATCTATGGAAACGGTGGACCCAAGAATATTTGCTGTCTCTTCGCGAGCGTCACTCTCATAAGATCAAAGGGACGAATCGACGATGGCCTCGTATCGGGGATATCGTCCTGATTCATGATGAGCGTCCTAGGTTATTTTGGAAGCTTGGAAGGATTATCGATTTGTTCCAGGGCATTGATGGTCTTATACGGGTTGCTAGAATACGAACTTCGACTGGGGTTACTACTCGCCCAGTCGTAAGGTTATATCCCTTGGAGCAGGATGTAGAACTGCCGGATGATCCTGGCGTCTCTACTGATACCCCTCCGTGGGAGAGTGCTGGTGACAGTGCTCCTCAAGGTGGGGCAGCTGATGATGAGAAGGATGATCCTCCTCAGGCTTCAGGTGGCGCTCGTCCCAAAAGGAGGGCGGCTATGAGTTCCGTGGATCTTTGGAGATCAAAGATCAAACAAGGTGATCTTTGACTTCGATGTCCTTTTTTTGTTCTCTGTATATAGCTCCTGTATATGCAATATGTCGGGAATAGGGTAATGATCCCGACAGGTTTTGGTCCAATAGGACATTTGAATTTGGCGGTATCGTATCGCTTGTACGATTTCGGCTGGTTCTTTGTGTATTGTAGTTTATTCTTAAGTTAGGTTAAATATTAACTGTATTGTATAAATATCTACATCAGCTCTAGATGTATTATGAAACCAAGTTATGGGTTATAATTATTATGAGCCGGCAGCCATATATAATTTCGCGAAGCGATCGGACGCCGGCCCTTTAGTCTCTCAATCAACACCATACAGCCAACATCTCCTCCCCCGGCTCTGACTCAACCCACAGTTCACCATGTGCTACAAATATATAACTATATTAACAACAGTCCTACATCACCAGTCCTCTAAGCTAAGTTCATTGTATCGATATTGTATTATGTGAACATTCCTACATGTCATGCAATTGAATTAGCCGTATGTGGGGGACTGGATTACACCCATCGACGACTACGTCGTTGGTAATTATATTATAACTATTTGTTGGGTTATTTCATGTACCAGTGATATGTAATTTAACCTCTTTATCTAAATTCCTGACAGCCCCTTCGAACTAGCTGAGGGTAAGCCTGCTATCGCTATAGTCGACAACGATGACTTCAAGAGCGACACACTGACCGGTGCTGGCCAGTCACACCGCACTAATGTCATGTTTGTGCAGCCAGATTCATTTGATACAGAACTTCCTTCCGAGAATCACGAGGATAGACCAGTTCCCGGTGCCAACTTTGCATCAAACCTCTCGACAACTCTCAAAGAGCTCGGAAGTGAAATGCAAAAAGTCAACCCATACAAGACAGCGAAGCGTGGGGAACCTCTCAGGAAGCCACCAGCTGATCAAAGTACTCCTCCTCCTGACACATCGGTGCAAAGAATTCGTGGTGATCCATGCATTGGCCAGGGCGCAAGATGACCGAACGAGACCTAAGCCAGAAGAACAGACTGTGCCTGGGTTTTCAGGGTTTCACGCCAGCATGTCAAATGCAGATGAGAAGAGTCGAGCAATATACCACATGACCTATCCAACCCACCCAGTAAGACAATTCTCAATGATGTGATGTGTAAGCTTGCAAAATCAATCGAAGAAAAAAAGATGCCTTTTGCAATAATTGTTGGTGATCATCCTGTCTACGTGCTCATGCTAGAGTTGAAAAGTGAGAATGCTGAGCTGTTCAGCAAAATCTTACCATTCATGGCACCCTTCCACATCCAAATGTCGTTCATCTACACTATATACAAGAGGTTTAAAGGATCTGGCACATCAGATGTGTTGGTGGCAGCTGGTGTTATAGCAGACGGGTCTGTTGATCAGGCCCTTCGTGGAAAACATGTTAAGCGTGGTGTTCGCTGCTTGCGACTATTCTACTAGACTCTGGTCCATCATATCATAGACAAACGTTTGGAAGATTCCCCTCTATCTGAAGAAGTAAAGGCATCCCTTGCCAAGCTTCGACATCCGATTGATGCACAGGAACTTGCAGATGAACATGCAGAGCTAGAGAGAAATGCTGAGCTGAAGGACCTCGTTGATGCTCTCTTCAAGGACTTTGAGGGTGCCCCACAAGCAGAATACTGGATGTCATTCATGGAAATGGTTGAGGTTCTAACTCAAAATATCCATGCAATCAGAACAAGCAACTGGACTGAGTTCAAGTCCTCACTCAAGCTCATGCTTCCTTTGATGCAAATCTATGATAATGACAAGTATGGTCGGCATCTCCCCGATTTCACCGCAGTGCTTGATACCCTTCCTGTCGATCAGGCTGCATTCATGGAGAGTGGTATGTTTGCACAGTCAATGACAGGAAAACCATATTCGTGTGTGAAGTTAGTGTCGCCCTCGACATATGGATAGAGTCAACAATGAATAAGGGCTCTAAGCTGAAGTCTGGTTGGTTGGCCATTCTGAACAATGAAAGCTCCTTTCAAACACTCGGAATGTGAATAACATCAATCGGGTGAGAACAAAGGTCCATCGCCATGCTAATCGCAAGAAACAAGGAAAAGGGAAGCATGCTGATTGCTCGTCGAGTAAAATGAAGAAGGATGAACAAGCTGTACAGGATATAAGCGCATGTCTCACTGAATTCAAGTGTGATCCATTTGACCATACAAACAAGACACTTCGATCCCTACAGTCAGGAATCCCAGCCTCAGACAATCTCGCTGCCGACTTGAAATCGGCAAAGGAGGATGTCACAAGCAAACTGAAGCAGTTCTTGAATGAGAGAGTGTATTCCAAGACCAAGTCTCTCAACGACAGAGTTCCCCGTAGCAAGCGTTTGAACTTTTCAACTCAGGAATTGAAGAAAGCAGATGGTGAGAACCTGAAGGGAAAGACTGAGGAAATGGAGCGTAATGCCTTGGCCTCTGTTCTCGGACTGGTTGAAACGAGTGGTGCCCTCAAGCTTCAAGAAGTCCTGCAGCATCGTGTTACAGCCGAGTGCCTTTCCATCTTCAACGTCAATGGAACCATCCGTAAGGCACAGAAAAGCAAGCTTCAACAAAAACTAACTATGACTGTCATTCCAGAGCCTGATGTATACACGTCTATTATTGATATGGGCCTTATCTGGCGCCTAACAACTCCTACCATTGAAGACAGAGAGAAGGGAGACGGTACCAAGTATACCAAGGAAATACCATTGCTGCTACAACAGAGTGTAACAAAGAAGAAAAATATGACACAATTAAAGTTACAAGTGAAAAAATCAAGGCTGCAATAAGTAGGCTAGATGCTAACAAATCCTGTGGTTTTGATGGTATATATGCTGAACATTTGAAGTACTCCTCCACTCTCCTCTTGGAGAAACTCAGCAGTTGCTTTACCAGCTTTCTAATCCATGGTTTCCTACCAGAATCTATGATGTCCGTTACCTTGATACCAGTAATTAAAGACAAGGCTGGCAAAATTACATCATTAAACAACTATAGACCTATTGCCCTTGCCAGTATTGTAAGTAAGATACTAGAGTTAATCATTTTAGACAGAATCTCAGTGTATATCTCAACTAATAGTAATCAATTTGGTTTTAAAAAGAATCATGGTACGGACCAGTGCATCTACACTCTGAAGGAGCTAGTGGATGGGTACATCAAAATGAACAGCTCTATTTTTGCATGCTTTCTTGATGCTAGTAAGGCATTTGACAGAGTCTGCCACAATATCCTGTTTGATAAATTAGCAACAAGGGGAGTGCCATCCTATATACTGAGAATCTTGAAGTACTGGTACGCCAATCAAACATTTAATGTAAGATGGGGTAACATTATTTCGGATTCCTTTACAGTAACCAATGGAGTGAGACAGGGTAGTATTCTCTCACCTTACTTATTCAATGTATATATGGATGAATTAAGTGATAAATTGAATAAAGAGCAGATTGGATGTTATGGTGGGAATAAAATCATCAACCATCTCATGTATGCTGATGATCTGGTCATTATTGCACCGTCTCCTGCGGGTCTGAGCAAACTTCTTGATATATGTGAATCTTTTGGTAGTAAACATTGTGTTAAATTCAACCCACTGAAAAGTGCTGTTCTTATATTTAGATCAAAATTACTGTATAAAAGTAAACTGCCAAATTTCTCACTCAATAATCAAATTATTCAAGAAGTAAACAAAATAAAATACCTGGGACACATTATCTCAAACGATTGATCAGATGATGCAGATATCGGCCGTCAGCGCAGACAGCTATATTTACGTGGTAACACCATCTTGAGAAAATTCCACATGTGTAATTGGGAAACTAAAGTCACTTTGTTCCGGACATATTGTTCCTCTATGTACACGGCCCATTTGTGGTGGAAGTATAAGAGAGCCACCATAAATGGTCTGTGTACATCCTATCATAATATACTCAAGATGTTCATTGGTCTCTCTAAATATGAAAGCACTAGTATGGTGTGCACACTGTTGGATGTGCAGTGCTGTCGGGCTGTCATCAGGAGACTGGTGTACAGCTTTTCGCAGCGACTGCAATCCTCCAGTAACACGCTGATTGTAGCTCTTTGGTCTAGTGATCATATCTATGAATCCCGTATTATATCTCACTGGCAGAAGCTGCTGCACACATAGTATGTACTGTAATGTAATATATAGGTCTAATTGAACTATGAGCAATGATCTGTGCAATAGGTGTTAACCAACATTGAGCAATAGCCTTAGTTAGCCTATCTGTGTTATATTGTGACAAAATGTGATATGTGCTCTATTCTGTAAATAGGCCTACTGTATTTTTTATTTTATTGTGTCTTTATTAATATATCTTTGTGTATAATTATTATCTGTGCTCTGACGAGAAGTGTATGTGATATGGACCATTAGGTCGTACTGTATTTATACTGTATCTATCTTATGTGTCTGGAATAAAGAATTATTATTATTATTATTATTATTATACCTGGGGAGATTATGCAGAGAAGTTGGTGCACTTCGTTCTAACGAGACACAAGCATGCTGAGCGCATCATTTGCGTCAATGATTCATATGATCAGAATTACACGATCAAGGACAGTGAGAGAATACTGCGCCAAAAAAATCTGCCAATCAGCAATGTCTTCATGAAGATAGAAGATAAATTTCCTTCTAGTAAAGTTTTCCATGCTCTCCTGGGTAAACCTGAGAACAAAATCCGCCTTCAGGCATTTATTCAAACGGAATTCCAGAGAACAGCAGCAACAACTAGCACAGAGATCATCTACTATGTAGTTGGCAGCACTGCAAAGAATCTCACCACAGGCAAGCTTGTGCCAGAGCTCACATGCTCCCATGCAGAGGCAGATACGGCAATGCTCACCATATATAGTGTGCTCCGGTCAGACAGCTACACAGCAGCTGTCGTTCTTGACACAGAGGACACAGACAACTACGTGCAAGCGGCATATGTTGCTCAGAAGACAACAGGAATCCTGTGTGTGAAACACAAACGTCAGCTTATCGATGCCCGATGTTTGTGCAGTGAGGCAATGGCTGCATCCATCATACCACTTCATGTCCTCACTGGGTGTGACCACAACTCTGGCTTCTATGGAGCAAGCAAGAAGCTCATCGCAGATCGTCTGGAGAAGTCTAAAGAGGCACACGACCTGCTAGCAGCATGTGGTACACAGCTCCTAGTCACAGAACAGGTCATTAGTGATTTGGAGCGGTTTGTCATTCGATATGTCTATGGTGATACCAAAAGCAAGACCCTGGGAGATGCGAGGGCAGCGAAGTGGAGAGCTCAGAAGAAAAAAAGCACTATCCGACTTGTGCCTGACTTTGGACAGTCTTCGTCCACACTTGGAGTGTGCAAACTATCTTGCATATTTGCAAAAGCATTACCAGCTCCAAAGTCACCCCTCACCGATCGGCCATGGATGGCATCTTGTAAATGGCCTATGTCTGCCTGTCCGTTCAACCCAGCCCCCACTTCCCCCATAGTCGGGCAGATATGTCAAATAGATGTTCACTTCCGGAAGAAAGCATGAAAATTTGTCTATAGGAGTTTTTGAGTATGCTGAATCCGATGTTAATGGGATCCACGCTGGCAAACCAAGGGTTCCCACTCAAAATTGACATTGAAAAAAATATATTAAAAAAAAAACGTTTGTCATAGTCAACCTATATTGTTGTGGTCTAGCCACGTTAATCCGTTCATATTTATGTGCAGTATGTGCCTCATGTATTTGACAATAATGACATATCCAAGGATATCAAAGGAAGGATATAAGGGTGAACGATTTTATTTAAAATTCCATCCGAACATTAATGAATATATCTCTTTTCATTTATTTTTCAGGAAAATCATATCCATTGTGCATGCATACATATGCATTAATATGATGATGTGTTTAATTTGCAGAACTTGCCAACGTTCATCATGATTAGCCTTCAATAATTAATCAGGTCTAACTAAACCTTTGGTATAGATTTCTGATTAATATTGAAACAAACGTAACAAATGTTTCTAATCTTTTCAGGAATCGAGATGGATGGTGTCTAATACAACCAAGCTATATGGAGCGATGGCGACCAAGAAAATAAAGCTTGACAGTACTTCTGCCCATCACCCGGTATTAACTGAAACAGACTGGACGCTATGTGCTATGTGCCAGAAAAGTTCAACTGAACCCCTGAGAGACCCGTCCCAATGTAAGAATGTAAACCAGTCCAAAGGCTATGAATCGTTAGCTGAGCACATCCAGGAGCTACACTCGCTTCGTGCACTGCCAATGAACATACAGTTGTCACGTTTGGATGACGGTCAAGGTATCGCTGCAACCCTCTTTCAGCACAATGCAAGATGGCACAAAACATGCTACATGAGGTTTAACCAAGCCAAAGTTGAGCGTGCTCGCAAGAAGGTTGCCAAACTAGCAGATCCTGAACCGAAGACTTCTCCACTCAAAGGTAGACTGCGTTGTGCGTTTCCTGGAACCTCCTGCCAAGCTAAAGAAAGTCTCTGCTTCTTTTGCGATGAATAAATGGAGGACACTTATCACAGAGCAGCCACACCACGAATGGACGCAAATGTTCGGAAGATGGCAACTGAGCTTTGTGATACCCGGCTACTAGCAAAGCTGTCCTCTGGAGACATGACTGCAATAGATGCGATATACCACAAACAGTGTTTGACTGGCTTCAGCAATAGATATCGTGCATTCACCAGGAAAGTGGAATTGAAGGAAGATTCAGATCTAGCCCCTGATGCTATAGCCTTCGCAGAATTGGTGTCCTACATTGAAGAGACTCGTCAGGTAGATGAGCATGCGGAACACATATTCAAGCTGTCAAGCCTTGTACAACTCTACAGATCACGACTTAAGCAACTTGGCGGCGATATGTCAGAGCGCACAAACTCAACTCGTCTGAAGGAGAAGCTTCTCGCACAAATTCCCGAGTTGGAAGCATATAAAAGCAAGTATGAGGTCATGCTCACGTTTAAGAATGACGTTGGAGATACCTTGTTGGAGGCCAAGAAGCGGGACCCTGAGAGTGATGCTGTTGTGCTCATGAGAGCTGCAAACATAATCAGGAAAGAGATCTTTCAGAAACGCTACACATTCACGGGATCGTTGCTAGACGAGCAGTATAAGGATAATCCAACTTCCCTACTTGCTTTGGTTCAGATGATTCTTGGAGGTACAAACATCCAAAACCAGACGGAAAACAATCAGGTCGTGAAAACAGCTGTAATATCAATAGTTGAGCTGCTCACATTCAACACTCTGAAAAGTAGCAGGAAAGAAGCCACTGCTCTACAGACTCGACACAGCCTGGAACGAGAAACTAGACTTCCTTTGTACCTTGGGTTGCTGATCCACAACAAGACCCGAAAGCGTGACTTGATTGACACTCTTTTCGAGAAGGGATTGTCTGTATCATATGACCGAATACTACAGCTGTCCACAGATCTAGCAAATAGTGCATTGACCTCGTTTGAAGATGCTGGGGTTGTGTGCCCAATAGTCCTGAGAAAAGATCTCTTCACAACAGGCAATCTCGACAACATAGACCACAATCCTACATCGACTTCAGTACAAACTGCGTTCCATGCAACAGCCATCTCTCTGACGCAGCATGTTACGAATGAATGTGCAGGCACAGAGCTCCAGAACAAACCTCTCATCCACAAGGACACACCAAACGCAACGAAGATCAAGCCAATCATGGACTCGTACAGTACTGTCCCACCAGCTACATTCCCAACCGATAACCCTACACCATGCAAGACTGAGGGACAAGCTGTCCCCGAAAACTCACCAGTCGACTCAGATGAGCTGCAAATCTCATGGGCACAGGCAGTTGAGAAGCTGCTGGAGAAACCTGAAATGAATTCAGATGATAACATCTCTTGGTCTGCACATTTTGCAGCGTCACAAGATTCCTGCCCCAGACCACCAGCGATATCCGGGATCATGCCATTATTCCGTGATAATGCATTCTTTGGCAATGGTAAAGCATGGCATGGATGTAATCGCTAAAGCTACCGAACATGTGCATCCAGGACAAGTCCCGATATTGACTGTTGATCAGCCGCTGTATGCCATCGCCAAGAAGATACAGTGGACCTGGCCAGCTGCCTATGGCGAAGACAAGTATGTGGTGATGATGGGTGGATTGCATATAGAGATGGCGTTGCTGAAAGTTCTGGGAGATTGGCTAGATGGCAGTGGATGGTTGATTGTACTGACGACTGCAAACGTTACCACAGATGGTAGGGCTGATGCTCTTAGGAAGGGATCATTCACAGCACGTTCTCAGTGGGCTCATCAAGTAACAGCTGCTGCACTGTTTTGCTTACGTAGCCAAGCCTACAATTCATACAAAACAGAAACAGAGGCAGACGTGAGGCCTGTGATGCCATTCGAAGACTGGTGCACACACATGGAGACGCAGCATCCGCAGTTTCGGTACTGGAACAAAACCTTCAAACTTGAGGCGCTCTTCCTCCAGTTCATGCAGTCACAGCGTGAAGGAAACTTTGAGCTCTACATTGGCACACTGGGAAGAATTGTGCCATGGATGTTTGCCATGGATCACTTCCACTATGCGAGGTGGTTGTCTGTTCATGTGCGAGATCTGCTGCAGCTACAGCGTGAATGCCCAGCAGTGTGCAACGAGTTCAAAAAAGGACACTTTGTGACACAGAAGACAACTCATCGCTTCTCCATGATGGCACATGACCATGTACACGAGCAGCTCAATGCTGTGTTGAAAGGGGATGGTGGAATAATCGGCATCACTGAAAATGAATCAGCACTCAGGCGGTGGATGAATGCCGGCCCCGAGATGGCCAGGATCATGCATGAGGTGGAAGTGAACACATCTCAGAAGACAACCCACAATGATCGACACCATGAACAAACTCTGACCACACAAAAGAGATTTGCAACAAATGTCCAAAGCGTGATAGATGTTCTGAATGAATTGGGTAATCCCTTCACAGAAACGAGCGCTGATCTCCTCACACTGGACACGAAGGTCATCATGGCTGGTCAAGTCATCAAGAACTACTCAGAAGCTGAGGAAATAGGAAGGACTCAATACAGCACCTTCGTTGATTTGCGAGTTGTGAAGATGGAGAAGCCTTTCAATGACACTATTCCAAAGAACAAGCTCCAGATGTTCAAGTCAGGAGAACGGAAAGTGTCTTCGAAGATAAAGTCCAAAATGTCCAACATAAAGAGCAACCTGCAGCTATTTTCGCGAATGTACATCTCTTGTCAAGCACGAAATGGTGAGATGGACGTTTTCTTCCAGCATGAGAACCACTCGTGGCCAACGTCTCTGGCTGTAAACAACCTGATGCGTCTCGGAGACAAGGCTGACTTGCTGAAGTGTCTGGAACCGCTAGCACCACGTGCACAGACCACACCTACTGTGGACGTGAAGATCTTTGATGGTGCCGCCCTCGTCCATAGGTTGGATCCGAAGACTGCCACAACATAATATGTGAAAACGTTCAAAGACTATGCAGAGTATGTCTTTGTCCTGTATCTGAAGAGGCAGCTTGAACATGCTGCACGGGTAGATGTTGTATGGGATACCTACATGGCTGACAGTCTGAAAGCGCACACCAGAGAGGGCCGAGGTACAGGAGAAGCTCTTCGTGTGTCTGAGAAAACACGACTCCCACACAACTGGAAAAGTTTCTTGCGAGTTGACAGCAACAAGACAGAACTCTTCAGGTTTCTAGCCACAGCCATTGAATCTGAAGCAACAGCAACAGGGAAGATGCTGATCACAACCAAGGGTCAGAGTGTTGCCTCATCCGCAACATTTTTTTTTTTTTTTTTTTTTTTTCTATGTGATTGAGGGAGGCAAAAGGCATAACTGCCTATAGCGAGTGCCTCCCCCATAGTTGAAAGAGTGACAGGGCCAAAATCAAGGGATGTTCGAGCCAAAATGCCTGGACACACGGAGTTTGAAGCAATTTAAGTCATAGGAAGCGGGAAAGACTGATTCTGGGAGAGAGTTCCAGAGCTCAGCTGTTGAGTAGAAGAAAGTTTGAGAGTAACGTTTCACTCTTGGGTTGGAGAGTTGCACAGAGTAGGGGTGAGATTGAGTTGCAAGACGGGTACCACGTGCCCTACGTAAAGGAGGTGGTATGCACTGGGATAGCTCTGAGGAACACTGATTATTATAGTAGCGATAGAATAGCGAGAGAGATGCAACATTGCGGCGGAGAGAGAGAGATTGCAGAGAGTTGGTGAGTGTACGGGAGTTAATGATACGAAAGGCCTTCCTTTCAACCTTGTCTAGAAGAGTGGTGTGAGAGGAACCTCCCCACACATGTGAACAATACTCAATACAAGGGCGCACTATGCCCCTGTACAGAGCAAGAAGCTGTGCAGGGGAAAAGAACCCCCAAAGGCGGTTGAGCACACCCAGCTTCTGGGAGGCTGCCTTAGCAAGACTGGTAATATGGTCCTTCCAAATGAGAGCAGAAGAAAAAGAGACACCAAGAATATTGAGAGAAGATGAAGGGTTGATTTTTGTATTGTTGAAGAATAAGGGATAGTCCGCTGGGAGATCCTGACGGGTAAATAGATGGAGAAATTGGGTTTTGGAAGCATTAAAGTTAACAAGGTTTTCTCTGCCCCAATTGGAAATAGTATTTAGATCAGAATTTAAGAGTTCTATGGCTTCATTACGTTTGTCGTTGAGGGATTGCTGGCTGGGGCGTTCTGAAAAACTAATGGAGTAGTGTAAGGTTGAGTCGTCTGCGTATGAATGGATGGGAATTAAGGTACAGTTAAGGAGATCATTTATAAAAATTAGAAAGAGAATAGGAGATAGGACAGAACCCTGAGGAACATCGGAGTTTATAAGGTGAGGAAGTGAACAATGGCCGTCCACAACCGCGGCTATGGAATGGCCGGAAAGGAAATTAGAGACAAAGGCACAGATGGAGGGATAGAAACCGAACGAGGGTAGTTTAGAAATTAAAGATTTATGCCAGACTCTATCGAAGGCTTTCGATATGTCTAGTGCAATAGAAAAAGTCTCACCGAAGTCCCGAAAGGAGGATGACCAAGAGTTAGTAAGATATGAAAGAAGATCACCAGTAGAGCGACCCTTAAGGAAGCCATACCGGCGATCTGAGAGCAGATTATGAGAAGAGAAATGCTTAAGAAATTTGGGAAGCAAGAATAGTTTCAAAAACTTTAGAAAGACAAGAAATGAGAGCAATTGGACGATAGTTGGAGGGTTGAGAGCGGTCACCCTTCTTTGGGACAGGTTGAATGTGAGCAAACTTCCAGCATGAAGGGAAGACGTTAGAGGATAGACAGAGACGAAAGAGTTTGCCTAGGCAGGGAGTCAGCACGGAAGCACAGTTTTTGAGAACAACAGGAGGAACACCGTCCGGACCGTACGCCTTATTAGTGTTAAGCCCAGAGAGGGTAGAAAGTACATCTTTAGAAGAGATTAGGATATTAGGCATAAGTAAGAGAGAGGAGGGCGGAGGAGGAATAGCACCGGAATCATCCAAGGTGGAGTTTCTAGCAAAAGTTTGAGCGAAGAGTTTAGCTTTGTCAGAGGAAGAAGTGATGGTTGTGCCATCAGAGTGGGAAAGGGGAGGGAAAGACGAGGAAGAGAAATTGTTGGAGAGGTTTTTGGCTAGATGCCAGAAAACTTGGGAAGAGCTAGAGTTGGATAGTTCAGTGCATTTATTATTGATGAAAGTGTGTTTGGCAAGTCGAAGAACAGATTTGGCTTGATTCCGGGCAGAAACATATGAAGAATGAGTCTTGAGTTTTAAGGGGTCGGTACCGTTTGAATGCTTCCTCCTTATTGGAGGAACTACATTCATGCTCACACGAAGAGGCAGACTACCGAATGATGCTCCATTGCTTCCATGCGTACAAACTTGGCATGAAGAAGATAATGTTGCATGCCACTGACACGGACGTACTGGTTCTTGCCATTGTGACTGCAATCGACATGGCAGATTGTGAACTTTGGCTAGCTTTCGGACATGGTGCCCACTTCCGTTATATTGGAGCTCATATTGTTGCCAGTGAGATGGGCAATGATTACTGCAGAGGCTTGCCATTCATGCATGCATTGTCAGGCTGCGACACGGTGTCGTCATTCAGCTCCATCGGTAAGAAGACCGCCTGGGAAGTATGGAAATCACTTCCACAAATCAACGACGTATTTCATCGGTTGTCAGATACTCCGGATGAAGTGACAGAAGCTGACATGAAAGAACTCGAGAGATATATGGTCCTGCTCTACTGTCGCACATCATAGCTCACTGAAGTGAATGAAGCAAGGAAGCAACTCTTCTCCTACGGTAATCGGAATCTGGAAAACATCCCGCCATCACGTGCAGCACTGCTACAACATGTAAAGCGAGCGGCTTACCAAGCAGGACACGTCTGGGGACAGGCTCTGAAGGCCAGTCCTACTCTTCCAAGTCCTTCCGAGTTGGGATGGAAACTAGACAGCGAAGGAATCTGGGTGCCCTTATGGAGTACCCTCCCTGAAGCATCAAAGGGGTGCAGAGAACTTGTCAAGTGTGCCTGCAAGAAACGCTGCACAGGATGATGCCAATGCTCCAAAGCCAGTCTACCCTGCACACAGCTCTGCTTCTGTGGTGGACAGTGTACACCAAGGGACATGTTCTAATTGGTATATAGATGATCCAATAATGCTTATTGATTGTTATATTGCTATGTTTAGTCGGGAAGATATGTAACAATATGTTTCATTGACGAATATTCCTACTTTGTCTATAATATAATTAAATTTAATTTTCACTATCATATGTGGCACGTAAAACGAATCAAAATCTTATGGAAAGCATATTTGTTGTTTACACAAGTATACTACAATACTCTTTTGCATGATACATATCAAAAAATTCAATTTTGGAATATAACAAGCATCTAATAAATATTCAATGTTGTTAAAAAAAGTTGCGGTCGCAAAGAAATGGCGATTTGACCCCTTACATGTTCAATGTCAATTTTGAGTGGGAACCTTGGTTTGCCAGCGTGGATCCCATTAAAATCGGATTCAGCATACTCAAGAACCCCTATAGACAAATGTTTATGCTTTCTTCCAGAAGTGAACATCTTGGTCTTATATTGTTACATATCTGCCCGACTACTCTCAAAAGAACAAGGTGACGATATGCAACACAATCTAGATAAATTGTCACATTGGGCCCAAATTTGGCAAATGAGTTTCAATGCGGATAAATGTAAAGTACTACATATCGGATACCTAAATGAGAAAGCAAACTATTCGATGAATGGCACTCAGCTTAAGAATGTAAACAGAGAAACCGATCTGGGAGTAACTATATCAAGTAACCTAAAACCGAGTCAACAATGTTCAGAAGTTGTTAAGAAGGCAAACAAAATAATTGGCTTTATAGGCAGGTCATTTGAGCATAAATCCAAAGAAATTATCCTAACCCTTTAAAATTCCTTAGTCCGCCCTCTTCTGGAATACTGCGTTCAATCCTGGTGCCCTTATTACCAAAAAGATATAAACAAGCTAGAACGAGTTCAACGTAGAGTTACCAAAATGATACCTAGCCTAAAGAACAAACCATACGAAGAGCGTCTTAGAGAATTAAATCTATTTCCTTTAACCCAGCGCAGATTAAGAGGTGACTTAATTCAAGTGTTCAAAATCATCAAAGGCATCGACAATATGAACTGTAGTAAGTGCTTCACTATCGACCAATCTAATTACACGCGGGAAAACGGTTGCAAAATTATTGGTAAATCTTTTAACTCACACGAATCTAAGAATTTCTTCTTCAATCGAGTGGTCAACTTGTGGAATGGGCTTCCCCGAGACGTTATAGACTGCAGCACCGTTGATTCATTTAAACTCCACATAGACAAATATCTCGCATCAAACCCGCGACTGACTGCGTTTGTAAATGAATAACTTTATTTTATCCTCCCCTCAGTTACTAACCCACATGTCCCCTACTAACTTCCTAGTCCTGCCACGGACATTAGTTCCAGGGCAGTAGTTCCCATTCCAATGTTCCCTTACCCACTCTAAACCACTGTTTGGACACTTGATCCTCAGTGTTTTGGAGGACAAGCAGCCTAGAAGGGTCACTAGACCTGTTGTTGCTTGATTTCCTTTGTAGTCCTTGACCACCTCACTTCCCTTCTCCATCTCAAGTGATATCGAGGTCACCTTACGCTTTGGGAGGCATGATAACACGGGAATATATGTGGAGGAGATAAAAATCACACAAGATGGCTACCCACTCAAAAATACTGACACCCGTGACGTCACTTCTCGTCCAAGCGGGTGACTCAGAGCCAAACCTGTATATTGGCGCTCCGACGGATCCCCGCTTTGACGGACATTCACCGGGGATGGGCGTCATCCGGCACTGTTAGAGGCTGTCGGAACGATGACGGAAATGTCCGAAAAACGGAAGTACGTGTCCGGGAGGTGACGGCGATCCGGCTAGTAAGGGTTTCCTACAATTAGGCCCGAAATGGCGAGGGGTTACTGTAATAGGTTAATATTATTAGTAGTAGACTTAGTATGGTTTGATGATGCGCGGAAATGTACGATATATTTGACTTGAAATAGATACTGTACATTGAAGTATTACAAACCTTCGGCAAAGTGAGACTCGTCCGCCGCGGTTTGTTTACCTGGATGTACTGATGCACTGATATGGTCCGAATCAGCCTCATTGTGGGCCGAATCGACCAAGGTCCGAATCAGCCATGGTCCGAATAAGCCGGCATTAAAAAAATATGTATATTTACTCTGAAAATTACTTATATCTGAGTATTTTAAGATCGTTGGATAATGGGAGAAATAACATTTTCCAGGGATTGTAACTAATTTCAACTACTGTATAATGATGAAAACTACCGTACTTAAAACCGAAAAGAAAAACCATGGAAAAATTAGTGGTAGTTTCGGATATATTTTCCCAACTGAGACTAACCATAGTGTCACTGGATAGACTGCTTGCAACTCTATACAGACCATTATGCTAGTTGCCATAACCCTCCCATCAGCCAGAATAGCTGGTGTTCACACTTGAAGCTGTGTGCAGTGATCGGAGACGACCAGGTCGGGTTCCCCCCTTCAGGAAGAGGACTAGCTTGTGCAACCCACTTTGGGCCCCACCTTCCTGGCCTTCGATGCTGTGCCTAGACCAAGTAAATAAGGATTCCTGTCTTGTTCCTTTCAAGGGATTATAAGGATAGTGCAGTACTTAGAGACGACCAGGTCGGGTTCCCCCTTCAGGAAGAGGACTAGATTGTGCAACCCACTTTGGGCCCCACCTTCACTGGCCTCTATTTACTGGATTAGTCCTGTGGTTCCAGAGGAGATTGCAAGGGAGTAATTTAATTGTCCCAAACCTTAGACTAACCATAGTGTCACTGGATAGACTGCTTGTAACTCTATACAGACCATTATGCTAGTCGCCATAACCCCCCACCAAACCCTGTAGCAGAACTCCGGCATACTCCCGACGATTGTTGTATCAGCCTTCCGCATCTTGCTAGTTGCCACACAAGTAGTTTTAGAATAAATAATCTTGCCAGGTGAGATCTAGCACACCTGTAGAATTCAGTTCATTTGTGAGCCTTTCAGAGCCCACCTTATTGTTGATGACCACTTGGTCATTGTTGCTTTAGAGTCAGTTAACGTCACTATTGCCGGGGACATCATAGTATGATCCAGACGACATCTGCCATTACTGCACTCTTGTTACCTTGCTGAGATCTTGCTTGAGATCTAGTTGAGTGGGAGGTAAGCCTCCACTATTTTGGATACTCTATAATTGTATCCGAGGAGTTATTGTTAAATTGAGTCCGGACCCATTGTTCGACTCTTGCCTTATAATTGCTAATCATATTATTATTTGTATGCTCTATTTACCATTGGTGCCATTTTGATGATCTCAGTGTTCCAGAATTAAATATATTGCTCCTCCATGAACCAGGTGTAAAGCGAATAAAACCCATGTTACCTTGTCACCTGTGTACTTATTTTCCTGCCGTGTTGGCTCTTTATTAAAGTTAAAGGTATACTTCTCCAGTTAGAGAGTTAATCATTGCACTCAGAATATCTCGCGTTCCAATTTGGACCGGGCATAACACTGGTGGCAGCGGTGTCTCTTTCTCGAGGGTAGCCTTTCAGGGTTTTTTTTCCTGCTTAAATATTTCTGAGAGTAGCACGACAGGGGTAAGTAGTCAGGATGACGGGGGGAGCACTGGATATTATTCCTTTCAAACCGGAGGAAAATGACATAGCCACCTATTTAGAAGTCGTCAAGCCAGTTCTTGACATCATATTTAAAGATGAAGTGGCCTCTAAAATTCATACAGTAGTAATGAAGCTAGGACGACACATGGCCCTAGTTTCCAGTTATGTGAAAGAGAACCCGGGGATGACCTGGGAACAGTATGAGACCTATACTAAAGCTGCCATTAACCCCGTCTTAGGTACCGTAATAGCTGACCAGCAGTTCCACGCTATCACATACGACGGGGACCTCGACGCCACCATCAGCAAGCTCAACAGGCTGGCTTCCACCGCTTTTACGACAGCTACAGCTGCGGAGAAGAAAGAAAACGGCCGACGTACCCTCATGAGGATCCTCCCTATTGCAGTCTGGGACCACTTCGCCATTACAGAACCGGCCGGATATGACGCGGAACTCCCTGTCATACGCCGCCTTCTGGCCCTGCAGAAGTCCCGGGAGCAAGGGAAAATCGCCAGCATCAACAGAGCTCCGACTAAACCCCAAGGAGCTCCTTCCGGACCAATTTTCCACCCCAACCGCAGCCCAGATAAACCAGAAGAGTGGGCCAGGATCAAGCCTGGAGATTGGAAGCCCTGCGGATCCCAGTGCCCTATCAACGGGCTGAAACGTTCCTTCTCCGAATTGTTGGCCAAGCGCTCAAGGATTCCTTTATTCTGGGGACAGATTCCCTGATTGAAACCATCCAGATGAGTTGCCACAATCCTGGAGGACGGCACTGCAGGAGCTCATGACCACGGCGAGGAAGCTGCAGAGGTTGGTGACCCGGACGACCACAGCACAGTCGAGCCGGAAGTCATCCGACCGGGTTTTTAGACCGCCCCCGCCCACCAACTTGGAGACTGGCGGGGTCTCGAGATAAGGGTAGCTCTACTATGATGAAACCTCCCATTTACACCCACCTCACCATCCAAGGAGTCAAATCTCGACTACTCGTCGACACCGGAGCCTCAAGATCATGTATTTTTTCCTCATATCACCAGAGACATCACAACACTTTTGGACCTCTTCAACACTCTTCCACCACCCTTATTGATGCCAACGACAACCTCATTCCAAGTACTGGCATCACTGCACCACTATATGTGGCCACCCCTCAACCCAACTACGGCCATCACCACGCTTTCATGGTATTTCCCTCCCAAGAGACCACTTACGACGGATACCTGGGATTCGATCTTCTCACTGTCCTTCGCACTACCATCCAGTGTGTGGAACGAAGATTGCTATTTTCCACCGACCACCCAGGACTCACCACTCCGAAGACTACAATACCGCTCCACAACCCCCCTCAACCTTTGAAAGCCATCCATGTTGCATCGGCCATCACCACTCAACCCATCACTTTGCTGCCACATCATGAACATTGGGTATCCATCCATCCAACCCTGACAGGAGAACTCATTCACACTCCTTCTCTTCAGAGCCCTTTTAACAGGGATTGCCTCACTGCACCTGCCATCTTAAAACAAAACGCAGTACGTATAGCCAACATCTCCGACCACCCTATCACCTTACCCAGGGGTCTCACCATTGGAGAACTGGAGACCTACGATGACCAGCCCTCACCTACCACCACCACCATTCCTTCATGAACTCTATCACTCCCGGAAATTCCTGCTCACCTCACCCCTCAGCAAAAGGACGATCTGTGTCAGTTAATGACAGAATACCAGGTGTGACGCTCACCGCTTCCCCCAGAACCGCATGGCTTACTCGCTAGGACTCGCCAGGGCAGAGAATGTAGCTACAGTCTACCTATCATTGTGTATTTTCCTTCTCGAGAAAGCTTGTGTTGCAGACAGTTCAGAACTGTTCTTTGTTTTCGTCTGTCACAATCCTTTCTATTTTATTTAGTCAATTGAAAGCATTGTGTTAAGTTGTGGAATGATGGGAAGGCGAGCGGGAGAGAGAGAGAGAGAGAGAGACCAGGTGGTGTAACTTGGTGGTGAGTGTGGCGCGTGGCTGGCCCCCTTACATAGGCCTCGCGGGATTCGTTGCCTACTGCCTAACACGGCCTACTAGGTGGCTGCTTACTGGGCGACTGTCGCGTGCCCTCGTGCCATTCCTGCGAACTGGGACTCCACCCATGCGGTCCCTGGAAATATCCTGGTCAGATCCGTCCCAGACAGCATACTCTAAGCATCTCCCTTGAACTGTTCCACACTCTTGTCTTAGAATCTTTCTCTTCTACTGCCTCTATCATTTCCAATACTTCCTCACCTTTTATTAATATCAAACCCCCTCTGGTTCCCTGCATCCACACCTTGAATTGGTGGCCAGACTGTATTATATGCTGGATCTCACATTTCTTATGTACTAGGCTAAGGTTGAAGATAGTCATTGTCTTTTTGGGAGATTGTATTGCTCGGACTGTCTCCATCAATCACTAATGTTTCTACAGGGTTAAATAATGCTAGACTAGGGATCAGGTACCTTGCTGTTGGTGTTTTCACTGTGTGTAGGCTACTTTTGAGCTGCACGACACTACGGATTCTGTGGGTTACCTGGGTGGATCTTTTGTCTGTGTACCTTGGAGTTTAGACTGTGTAGTGCGTGAGGGCTGCTTGCCTAATCCACCCAACACTGTTCTAACTCTATTTGCTTTTACTTTTGAGGGTCGCCAGGAGGATACTCGATACTTGTGATCGAGAATCCTCAAGAGAGCACCCCTTCATATTAACGTAATCAGGCCGCACAGACCCAAGGTCCACACTAGGCTAGGAGCTGCCTTGCTCCACCAGAATTCTGTACCTTTGCGCATCCCAGCTAGACTTTATTAACCCGGGTAGACATTAGCTGGATTTTTTTTTTTTTTTTTTTTTTTTTTTTTTTCTATATTCCAACTTACTTCCTCTCGGGCATAGGCTGAGAGCCTTAACATTCACCGCTTTACAATGAACAGTGAAGCCCGTGAGGTCTTGTTCCAGTCTAGGGAGTGAGACATGTGAAGCACGTAGAGTACAACGAGCACCTGCCATCTTGCCTTCACATGAGGCACGGTGCTCACTCATGGCCCGAAACGACCCCATCTCTGAAGCCACCTCGTTCCCATGCTTCACGGTCTAACCCCCTACACTCGGACTCTCACACTTACACACACACACAACGCCACCTGTTGAGCAGATAACTCACCAGGCATTGCACCCCTGTAGCATATTTTGAATATGGGAATATTCATACAGTGCTATTTAATCAGGGAACAATGAGGGTATTTTTATTGACGTGTCGGTGGGCTTGTGGTAATGCACTGATACTAGGTACAGCACAAATTCCATCCCAATAATATCTTCCCATTGATACATCAGGATTTGAACCCGGGACCTTTGGATTACCAGGCCAGTGGCAAGACCACTCCACCACACCTCCCCTAAGATTAGATCATATACTCTTTTATGCATACCCATTATTTCTACACAAGCATTTTGAGGTCTAGGTTGCTGTAGAGAGACACAACCAGCATAGACCGGTTTTGTTAATAGGAGTACTACTTTTTCGTGGCGAGCATTATGACTGTTGCACCGCTCATAATATTCTTGTGTCCAATAACATTATAGGTCCAGCCTTTTTGTGTATTTAGCCTACACGTGCATTGTCCTGCCTCCTGCTATTTTGTGGTTCCATTTCCGATACGTTCTTCTTAGTAGCATCCGACATTATTCAGAAGATTCCTTGTTCGGTGCTTGAGGACTTTACAACACTTTCTTTCATAAAGGAGTGACAGATATTATAGATTAAAGTAACGTTAAGTAAACCTTCTTCTTGTTTGCATTAGATCACTCTTGTGATTTAATTAAGTTAACTATCTTTTCCTTGTGTACCATAACTAAGCAACCATATGTTATAGGTAATAGGCTGTTTCAGAGAACATCAGCCTATAATATCAGCACATAGATACTGAGAGTTAAGATACCCCGCTATCGCAGATATAACTCTGGAGGGTATATGTGTTCTTTGTTCGACGGGATTATATATCAGGGGTTGGATCTAGCGTTTCCGTTGTTGCATTTATGCCAGTCTAGTCCAATGTATAAGAGCCACTGATTTATACGAGACCCGATCGTAACAAATGGCGACCTAGCTCAGGATTTGGTGAACTGACATATAATTGAAGGTTATTGTGCAGATTTTTCTCACAGTTTAGGCAGTGAACATTTGTTGATTTTGTGGAATATTTTTTGAGGACATGCAAGAATTATTTTTTTAGCAAAGTAATATAGCACTTAAGCGGTCTCCGAGATTTTTTTATTGTGAATATTGTGGTATAAGAGTTTGGGGTACTTCTTTTTTGTGTATCAAAGTGAAAAATCTTCAGTGAGGATCATGTCTTATAGCGGATCAGTGCAGGATGAAGACACAGTACGTGATGTAGAAGCTGAGGAGCAGCAGCATGGGCAGGTTGTTAACTTGGTGAACAGTGAGGAGGATGCAAGGAATTTTTTACAATGGCCTGTTACTTCCGACCGGTTGGTGGGTGTGAATCGGTACGGTCTCCAGTGCTTAGCCGCAGCTATCGGTCATGCATGTACTAGTGGCATGACCAAGGATGACCTGATGACGTGTGTGCTGGGTGGGGTGACTGGCGTACGAGGTAAGGTGAGTGCTCAGAGCCCTTTGGCCGAGCCTCCCCTTCACTCGACTCCCAATCCTCCTATTGGAGTACCGACCCTGAGCACGCTTCCGCAGGTGGGTAGTGACTGGCAAGGTGGTTTGTCCCTGGGGGGATCACCGGGTATTTCTAACATCATTGCATCTCCTCCTCCTCCTCAAGGTTTGACCCCGGAGATGCTCTTTCAGCTCGAGATGGCAAAGATGCAACATCAGAGTCAACAGCAGACAGAGCTAGCTAAGATAGAAGAGAGAAAAGAGCTAGCTAAGATAGAAGAGAGAAAAAAGCTACCTAAGATAGAAGAGAGAAATGAGCTAGCTAAGATAGAAGAGAGAAATGAGCTAGCTAAGATAGAAGAGAGAAAAGAGCTGGCTAGGATGCAGCAACAGACGAGGGAAGCTGAGCTTAGGACTGAACTAGAATCTACAAGATACTGTGCCGACATGGATTTAGAGAAGTCTCGTGTTGAGACGACGGGACAGCGACTCGGTACTGGAAACCGTGCGCATGATCAGTCTCTGTCGCACCTTCTCAAACTGGTCCCTGTATTTGACGAGTCTGGTGTCACAGAGTTTTTCAATAGATTTGAGAAGAAGTGCTGGGAGCATCAGTGGCCTGAAGTTAAGTGGGCGGCCCTTGTGTCCTCTAGACTCGTAGGTAAGGGGCTCAAGGCTTACGATGCACTGCCTTTGGAGTCCTGCGTTGTTTATGAGGAGCTCAAGGAGGCTGTCCTGCGGGCATATGAGCTACAACCCGAGACATATAGGTTAAAGTTCCGGGGTGTGACTAAGGGGCGAGACAGTACCTTCTTGGAGCACGCCCGGGACCTGTCCGACGCTATGGGAAACTGGCTCAGATCAGAGAAGACAACTACGTTTGATGAGATGAAACAGTTGATGCTTCTAGAGCAGTTTTATAAGTGTATGGGCGGCGACTTGACTTTAAACCTTAAAGAGAAGAACCCAAGAACTCTCGTAGAAGCAGCAGAGATGGCTGATCGTCGGTTGTCACTAATTCGGGGGTGCGGCTCTGCACAGAGAAACGATGTAGGCGTTAAGGAGCGTTACCCTCCCCCTCCCCGGAATATGGACACACATAAATTTAAAAGCAATGACACCAAGACTGATCACAAACCTAGCACCGCCCCGTTTAAGAAGGGTCAGGGGACTTTTACACCTCAGTATAAGTCCAAGGGGAAATTTGAGTGTTATCACTGTCACGAAGAGGGGCACATGGCAAAAGCTTGTCCGAGCAGACCTCCCACGGCGGCTGTGTCATTGGCTCGCAGCATTGGGGTGTTCCAGAAGTCTTCTGTGTTTGCTGGAGGCATAAGATCAGAGGATGGAGCACCGCCAGTGAAGAAGGATCCGGAAGGCTCGAACCCTGTCCGCGATGCCTTTTGCGACCATAGAGGGCATGGCTGCGTGAAGTGGGGGGGCAAGAAGCACGGGGTACAGCTTTTGCGTGACACAGGTGCCTCTCAGACACTCTTGAAGAATTTCACTGGTAGACCCATAAACGCGGCGCGGGTAGTTGTGGTGCATGGAGTTAATGCAACTAGTTCATACCCGCTTGTTAGAATGGAGCTTGAAGTTGACGGTGTGACTCGCGAACTGGATGTGGGAATCGTGGAGAAATTGCCTGTTGGGGGCGTCGACCTCCTTCTCGGCAATGACTTTGCGGTGCCTGCTTCTAAGGTTTCACCCTTAGTCGTTGCCGAGGAGCCGGCCGACATGAGTGGGGAGGAACAGGAGTGGGTTGAGAGGTGTCAGGTGCAACCAATGGCGTGTGTTGTAACCAGATCTCTCGCATCCAGGGAGTCGCAGCCTAACCAACAGTCTTCAAATAAGCGGAGGAACGGTCACGAGAAGGTGCTGAAAGCTGATACGGTGGAGAGTCTAGTACCAGCAGCGCTTCTCGGGGACTCAGTATTAGCACCGTTATTGGAGTCTGGAGAAGCACCACCACCTGTCACTGAGAGTGTAGAGGCAGGGCTTAAAGAGACTCAGAGGCAGCAACGGTATACACGGAGAGAGCAACGGGATGCAAAGTTCGATGTTGGGGGAGGGCATGAGTTGTTTCGCAAACACTTAGACAGGCTAGCTCCCTCAGATATTCGCAAATTGCAGCTGGAAGACCCGGAGGTTCTGGAGTGTAGTGACGGTGCTGTCGATCTTGAGAGGGGAGAACGAATGTTGCGTGGTCTGGAGTTGGCTGGCCGCAATCTGGTAGGCTCTCAGGCCCTCATGAAGGACAGGTACGACCACAAGGTGAAACTCAGGGAGTTTCACGTGGGTCAGGAGGTGTTAATACTACTTCCTCTTGTAGGTCACCCCTTATCCGCAAAGTACGCTGGTCCTTATAGGGTAGCAGAGAAGCTCTCGGACTTAGATTACCTGGTGGCCACTCCAGACAGGCGTAAGAGGAATCAGTTATGTCATGTCACCCTGATGAAGGAGTATGTGAGGCGCCCACCTGAGCCTCTCACTGTCCCCGTGATGACTTTCAGCAGTCGAGGTGGAGAAGGAGAACGGGACAGTCATGCGCAGGTGGATGACAACTGGCATTATCATGTTTCTGCAGATCAGTGGGCGGGAAACACGAGACAGGCGGCTCATGAGGCTTTGCAACACCTACCTGAGCAACAGCGTGTGGCTGTCGAGCGCCTATTTTGTTTATACCCTACTGTATTTGCGGAACACCCAGGCCTCACTACTCAGGAGGTGCAAGACGTTGACGTCGGAGACCACCCACCCTTCAAATCAGTGCCCTATAGGGTGCCCCCTATTAAACTTCCCGGAGTTGGAGTATATATTGCAACAGGGATTGATCGAGAAGGGGGCGGTAAAGTGGACATCTCCCGTAACGCTGCAACCTAAGCCAGATGGCAAGGTGCGCTTCTGTGTTGATTACCACAGGCTAAACGGCTTGACTCCCACCAACCCATATCCTCTTCCCCGGGTCGATGACTGTGTAGACAAGATTGGCAGGGCCAAGTTCTTGACCAAGGTGGACCTGGTAAAAGGTTACTGGCAGGTGCCTTTGTCTGAACGGGCGAAAGAGGTGTGTGGTTTTGTGGTGGATGGTGCTACATATCATTGTAATGTCATGCCGTACGGTCTAAAGAACGCACCAGCGACCTTCCAAAGCTTGATGAACGAGTTAGTGGCTGACATTCCGAACTGTACCGTGTACTTGGACGACGTCATTATCTACGATGACGATTTCAAGAGCCACTGTGAACATGTAGAATCCCTATTTAAGAAATTAAGCGAGGCAAACTTGGTGGTCAACCTGGGAAAGTGTGATTTTGTGCGGGCTACCGTGCAGTATCTGGGGTTCATGGTGGGTTTGGGCCAGGTGTGCCCCCCACAGAACAAGATATTGGCTATTAACCACTTCCCCAGGCCGTCCACCAAGAAGCAGATCATGAGGTTCTTGGGCATGATTGGTTACTACCGCCGCTTTATAAAGGGCTATTCTACTGTGCTGGCTCCTCTGACGGACCTATTGGCCAAAGATAGAAAGTTTAAGTGGGTGCCTGAGTGTGAGAGGGCTTTTTTGCTAGTAAAACACCTGTTGTGTACTCACCCAATCCTCAGGGCCCCGGACTTTAGCCGACCATTCCAGCTGGCAACTGATGCCAGTGGTGTGGGGGCTGTTGCCGTTCTGATGCAATCAGACGAAGATGGGCTGGAGCACCCAGTCAGTTTCTTCTCAAAAAAGTTCAACTCGGCGCAGAAGAACTATTCAGTAGTTGAGAAGGAACTGCTGGCGATTGTGCTAGCGCTCAGGCACTTTGAGGTGTATGTTCCAGCCTATGGACCAGTTGTGGTGATCTACACCAACCATCACCCCCTCAAGTTCCTGAATCAATTCCATAACCGGAATATGAGGCTGACCAGGTGGTCATTAATGTTGCAGGAATACAACCTAGACATACGCCATATTGCCGGTTCTGAGAATGTGATTGCAGATTGCTTATCGAGGGTGGAAGACCCGGGGTAGATCATCACAAGGGTAGCCTCCTACTTTGGTTTGATTAGTATGTTTACGTCTGGTGCTTGTTGGCTCGCGTGGGTAGCCCAGCGTATTGGGTCGTAAAGTAGGAGTTGCTGTGTTGGTATAGAAGAAAAAACTAGGCTTCCCTGTAGTGCAGCCGCCATAAACATATTAAAAATATAAAAATCCTATCAAAACTCTTTCTTTGATAGTTAAATTTTTTTTAAGTATGTTATAGCAGAAATTCTGAGTTGTACTCCTCTCAGAAGGCTGGGCTAGTGAAGCTCGCTCTTATGAGCATAACTATGTAATTTAATCTATTGTGTTGGGAGGGGTTGTTCATTTTTATAATGTGTTATTTTGAAGAGAACTATGCTTTACATTTCATTGTCGCTGGGTGACTAGGAGTGGCGAATTTTGTATGGGTTCTGCGTGTCAGATTTAGAGCTCATAGTTGGAGCCTCTTAAAAATCTTGGGTGGGGTGTGACGCTCACCGCTTCCCCCAGAACTGCATGGCTTACTCGCTAGGACTCGCCAGGGCAGAGAATGTAGCTACAGTCTACCTATCATTGTGTATTTTCCTTCTCGAGAAAGCTTGTGTTGCAGACAGTTCAGAACTGTTCTTTGTTTTCGTCTGTCACAATCCTTTCTATTTTATTTAGTCAATTGAAAGCATTGTGTTAAGTTGTGGAATGATGGGAAGGCGAGCGGGAGAGAGAGAGAGAGAGAGAGACCAGGTGGTGTGACTTGGTGGTGAGTGTGGCGCGTGGCTGGCCCCCTTACATAGGCCTTGCGGGATTCGTTGCCTCCTGCCTAACACGGCCTACTAGGCGGCTGCTTACTGGGCGACTGTCGCGCACCCTCGTGCCATTCCTGCGAACTGGGACTCCACCCATGCGGTCCCTGGAAATATCCTGGTCAGATCCGTCCCAGACAGCATACTCTAAGCATCTCCCTTGAACTGTTCCACACTCTTGTCTTAGAATCTTTCTCTTCTACTGCCTCTATCATTTCCACTACTTCCTCACCTTTTATTAATGTCAATCCCCCTCTGGTTCCCTGCATCCACACCTTGAATTGGTGGCCAGACTGTATTATATGCTGGATCTCACATTTCTTATGTACTAGGCTAAGGTTGAAGATAGTCATTGTCTTTTTGGGAGATTGTATTGCTCGGACTGTCTCCATCAATCACTAATGTTTCTACAGGGTTAAATAATGCTAGACTAGGGATCAGGTACCTTGCTGTTGGTGTTTTCACTGTGTGTAGGCTACTTTTGAGCTGCACGACACTACGGATTCTGTGGGTTACCTGGGTGGATCTTTTGTCTGTGTACCTTGGAGTTTAGACTGTGTAGTGCATGAGGGCTGCTTGCCTAATCCACCCAACACTGTTCTAACTCTATTTGCTTTTACTTTTGAGGGTCGCCAGGAGGATACTCGATACTTGTGATCGAGAATCCTCAAAAGAGCACCCCTTCATATTAACGTAATCAGGCCGCACAGACCCAAGGTCCACACTAGGCTAGGAGCTGCCTTGCTCCACCAGAATTCTGTACCTTTGCGCATCCCAGCTAGACTTTATTAACCCGGGTAGACATTAGCTGGATTAGATCATATACTCTTTTATGCATACCCATTATTTCTACACAAGCATTTTGAGGTCTAGGTTGCTGTAGAGAGACACAACCAGCATAGACCGGTTTTGTTAATAGGAGTACTACTTTTTCGTGGCGAGCATTATTACTGTTGCACCGCTTATAATATTCTTGTGTCCAATAACATTATAGGTCCAGCCTTTTTTTGTATTTAGCCTACACGTGCATTGTCCTGCCTCCTGCTATTTTGTGGTTCCATTTCCGATACGTTCTTCTTAGTAGCATCCGACATTATTCAGAAGATTCCTTGTTCGGTGCTTGAGGACTTTACAACACTTTCTTTCATAAAGGAATGACAGATGTTATAGATTAAAGTAACGTTAAGTAAACCTTCTTCTTGTTTGCATTAGATCACTCTTGTGATTTAATTAAGTTAACTATCTTTTCCTTGTGTACCATAACTAAGCAACCATATGTTATAGGTAATAGGCTGTTTCAGAGAACATCAGCCTATAGTAGAAGCACATAGATACTGAGAGTTAAGATACCCCGCTATCGCAGATATAACTCTGGAGGGTATATGTGTTCTTTGTTCGACGGGATTATATATCAGGGGTTGGATCTAGCGTTTCCGTTGTTGCATTTATGCCAGTCTAGTCCAATGTATAAGAGCCACTGATTTATACGAGACCCGATCGTAACACAGGACATCTTCGCCACCAACTCCCAAGATGTAGGCCACACCCATGTACTAGAACATCACATACATACTGTCGGACCCCCAGTGAGACAAGCTATACGAAGAAAGAACCCCCTACAGCACCAAGAAGAACAGAAACAAGTTGCAGAAATGCTAGAAGCAGGCATCGTCAACCCCTCAACTAGCCCTTGGTCCTCCCCAGTGGTACTGGTCAAGAAGAAGGATGGGTCCTCTCGTTTCTGCATCGACTATCGACAACTCAACGATGTCACCATCTAGGATGCCACCCCTCTGCCCCGCATCGACGACTCCCTAGATTCCCTACTAGGGGCCAGATGGTTCTCCACTCTGGACCTGCAATCAGGGTATTGGCAAGTCCCCATGGCCCCCGCAGACCAAGAAAATACGGCTTTTTCCATCAGTCAAGGAAAGTTATACGAGTTCTCTGTACTACCATTCGGATTGTGTAACGGTCCCGCCACCTTCTCCCGGCTGATGGAATCCGTACTTCAGGGATTAACTTGGGAAACATGTTTGGCCTACTTAGACGACATCATCGTGTTTGGCCGCACCTGGGCAGAACACCTCCAGCGCCTCCGCCAAGTTTTCCAGAGGATCCGGCAAGCCGGATTGAAACTGAAACCCACCAAATGTACCATGGCTCGACATCAGGTACAATTCCTAGGACATTTGGTATCCAAAGAAGGACTCACCCCCGACCCAAAGAAACTACAAGCCATCCAAGAGATCCAACCCCCGAAGTCAGTGAAAGGAGTGAGGGCTTTTCTGGGGTTAGCATCCTACTATCGGAGATTCGTGAAGAATTTTGCTACAATTGCCAGACCCCTGCACGACTTAACCCGGAAAGAAGAACCTTTTGTGTGGACCCCCGACCGCATCCAAGCCTTCAACTCCCTCAAGGACCTGCTCGTGCCTGCCCCCGTCGTCTCTTTTCCGGACTACCAACTTCCATTCCGACTCTACACCGACGTGTCCCTCCTCGGCGTCGGTGCAGTCCTCTCCCAAAATCGAGAAGGACGCGAGCACATCATTGCTTGTGCCAGCCGGACCTTAACCCCTGCAGAGACCAACTACCCCGTAACCAAGAGAGAATGCTTAGGCATCGTTTAGGCCCTCCAACACTTCCGGGCCTACCTAGCGGGCGTCAAAATCACCATCATCACGGACCACCAAGCCCTACAATGGCTCAGAAGATCAGACACTAAAAACGCCCTGACAGTCCGTTGGCGAGAGTCACTGGACGAATTCGACTTTGAAATCTCCTATCGGCCGGGAAAACTCCACACCAATGCAGACGCCCTATCCCGGCTACCTCTTGCACCAGAACAACTCAAAGCCATTCAAGACCCACGACCCCCACCTACCACCACTCCCCCTCTCATACAGGCGTACCTCCGGAACGAAAAACCTAATTGGATCTCCACCCGACTATTTGGCCTCTTGCAAAGAAGGGGAGACGTACTCTTCACACCCGAAGGTCAGATTGTACTAGGCCCCGAAGATGCAGAGAAAATGATGTCTTTCCTGCACACCAACAACGGGATCCACCTAGGACAGAAGAAATTGGTGAACACCTTCAAGGACACCTACTGGACTCCTCGCCCATACACCACTGCCAAACAGATCACCGAAGCCTGCCGCGCCTGCACCCTGGGAAAAGATCAAACACACACTCCAGGACCCTCCGGCAAACTCATCGCTTCTAAACCTTGGCAACTTCTGGCAGTTGACGTCATGGGGCCTCTGCAAAATGACAGGGGATACCGCTACATCATCACCTTTGTGGATACGTACTCCAAATACGTCATCGCTTGCCCTGCCCGAGAACACACAGCTATGGCCGTAACAGAGGCATTATTACAACATGTGTTTCCATACTTTGGATTGCCTCAGGCAATCCACTCCGACAATGCCCCTGAATTTACCGGACAAATTTGGACACAGATCTCAGAAATATTCGGGTTCCACATTAGCCATTCTTCACCTTACTGGCCAAAAGGGAACTCCATATGCGAGCGTTCCCATCGAACCATCGCCAATCAAATCCGGACCCGCCTGCAACAGATGAACTCCTCGGACTGGACCAGCCAAGTTCGCATCATACAATGGGGAATAAACACCTGCCCCCGAGACAACGGAATCACCCCTCACGAGATGGTTTTTGGAAGCCCACCTCTCCTAATACCTCTACGTCACCTAGCTGCCCCTACTGAGCCCTCGCCAGGTCTAAACACCAACCTCGTCCATCTTAGAAACTGCCTACGTCAGCTCCAATTCACGCAAGATCTCCAGCCTGATGAAGTCCCCAAAAACAACCCTCACCGAGTAGGCGACCTGGTAATGGTAGCCATCTTGCCTGTACCCTCCAAACTGAAGCCACGGTACAAGGGTCCATAATTATGAGGTCCTCAAAATTCCTAACTGTTTCCAGGTCATAATTAACTATCACGGGGAATCTCGCACTTATAGGAATAGATTTGTCAGAAGGTTCCAACCTCTTAACAAAAATGTAACTTTAGTCGCTGAACCAGACCAGGATGTTAAATGTACTACCCCTGTTTCAAATCTTCACCCTCAAACCTCCCTTCTTCCCAGACCTGACCCCCTCACCCATTCCGTACCTCCTCCTCAGCCTCCTTTCACACCCCCTTCATTTCTCCTTTGCCTGCCTTTAACTCTCCTGTTCCTCAGCCTCCTGTCGCCCTCCCCACTCGCCTCACCCAGTTCACCCCTTCTTACCTCCCTAAACACCAACCTCCTCCTATCCTCTCTACCCAAACTCAAACCTCCCCCTCTTCTCCTTTACCTCCTGTCAGCCACCTCCCTCTTCTACCCCACTTCACCCCTTCCCGCATCCCTAAGCTCAAACCTCCGTCCTTTCCCTCTCTCCAAACTCAAACCTCTCCCTCTCTCTCTGCCCTCACTTCACCTCAGCAACCCCTTTCTGACCAGTCACCATTAACCAGCCATACCTCCTCTAGCCTTCCCCCATCTCCACCAAAACTCACCAACATACCCCCCCGCTTTACCTATCACCCCCAGTCTTCGCCCTAAAACCCCTTTCTGTAATCCCTCACCTGTCCCTCCTGACTCTAAAAACCTACTTTCCTCTCCTAAATCTATTTTCCCTCCATCGCGTAAAACCATACATAAATTTCGCCCAATGACACCATTAACCCCCTCTCCCCCCTTCCCCAGACTGCCTTCTCATACCCGCTGTGGGAGACCAGTCAAGCCACCCACCAAATGGGAACCAGCCCTTTCCCAGCCAAGAACAAGAAAAGGGCAAAACTCAGCTGCCCGGAGCCACGTCACCAAGCCGGTTCCAAGCTCCTCCCCCCAGCCTGGTACCTCGGCGTCCGCACCACCGAATGACAAGGGCCCAGCCAGGATCTCTGTCCTCACTCACCACCCACCTCCCACCACGACGACACCCTCGCTGACCTCTCTCACCAATATGAGAATTGACCAGATAGCCCTAGTGCGGAAGGACTCCACCATCCTGATCAGATCACCTCACCAACTTCTCGACCAGCTGAGATACTACGACTCCTCTTCTCTCCTCACCCTCACCGGAGACCAGAGGGCCACACCGAACAACAGGGGGATTATCAACCACCACCTCCTCCAACACCTGACCCCCGTCTTCCAGGATGCTACCTCTAGACACTACCACCTTGAGTCCCGGGGTCGGGACTTTTCTCTGCCCAACGGTAGTGAGATGCGGTCTAGGAACGGTGTTACCGCATCTCCAGCTTGTCACAGCCATGCGACAAAGCCAACTAAGCCTTCGGACAGCCTTCCCCCTGCCATCCAGACCCACGACAAACCTGCCCCTGCCCGTATCGCCAAGATAACGGTGGAACGAGTGGGACACGTCCGTCCCGAGTGGACCACACCAGTCACCCACGGCAAGTAATTTTCTTTAACCACCAGAGCCAAAGAAAATGACCATCGCAGGGGTAACCATTACAAACCCCCATCAGCCAGCCCAGTAACTCCTCAACCTAGCTACACAACCACAGGTGGTACCAGGTTGTTACCTAAATTACCTTACATATCCCCTATCAAAGAACCTAAAGCTCTTTCAGAACCAAAACCTCTCTTCCCCAGATTGCCTTTCATATCCCCTATCAAGGAACCTAAAGCTCTTGCATCCATTCAATCTAAACCATTGTCCAGGATTAAACTCACTCATAAACCAAAACTTGCCTATCCTTCCAGCCAACAATAAGTCTTAACCCCCAGAATAAGTCATCATCCATTGTAAGAAACTCATCCGCTTCCTCTCCCACCAGGAAGCCATCACCCCATAATGTGTACAGATCTGCCCTGAGGAATCTTCCTCCAGCTACATCTACAAGGGCCAGCCAAAAGTCCAGGCGCACCACTCCCAGGACTACAAGGACCTAACCACCACGCGCGGACACCACTCCAACGCCTTTGATCCTCTCAAGCCGGGCGCCTTAAGTCTGGGCAAGAATATTCACAAGTACTCAGCCAGTCTGGACATCAGTAACTAAGCTTGCCTTTGGTATCTTTTTATCTGGGTAAAAGCAGCCAGAATAGCTGGTGTTCACACTTGAAGCTGTGTGCAGTGGTCGGAGACGACCAGGTCGGGTTCCCCCCTTCAGGAAGAGGACTAGCTTGTGCAACCCACTTTGGGCCCCACCTTCCTGGCCTTCGATGCTGTGCCTAGACCAAGTAAATAAGGATTCCTGTCTTGTTCCTTTCAAGGGATTATAAGGATAGTGCAGTACTTAGAGACGACCAGGTCGGGTTCCCCCCTTCAGGAAGAGGACTAGATTGTGCAACCCACTTTGGGCCCCACCTTCACTGGCCTCTATTTACTGTATTAGTCCTGTGGTTCCAGAGGAGATTGCAAGGGAGTAATTAATTGTCCCAAACCTTAGACTAACCATAGTGTCACTGGATAGACTGCTTGCAACTCTATACAGACCATTATGCTAGTCGCCATAACCCCCCACCAAACCCTGTAGCAGAACTCCGGCATACTCCCGACGATTGTTGTATCAGCCTTCCGCATCTTGCTAGTTGCCACACAAGTAGTTTTAGAATAAATAATCTTGCCAGGTGAGATCTAGCACACCTGTAGAATTCAGTTCATTTGTGAGCCTTTCAGAGCCCACCTTATTGTTGATGACCACTTGGTCATTGTTGCTTTAGAGTCAGTTAACATCACTATTGCCGGGGACATCATAGTATGATCCAGACAACATCTGCCATTACTGCACTCTTGTTACCTTGCTGAGATCTTGCTTGAGATCTAGTTGAGTGGGAGGTAAGCCTCCACTATTTTGGATACTCTATAATTGTATCCGAGGAGTTATTGTTAAATTGAGTCCGGACCCATTGTTCGACTCTTGCCTTATAATTGCTAATCATATTATTATTTGTATGCTCTATTTACCATTGGTGCCATTTTGATGATCTCAGTGTTCCAGAATTAAATATATTGCTCCTCCATGAACCAGGTGTAAAGCGAATAAAACCCATGTTAATTTGTCGCCTGTGTACTTATTCTCCTGCCGTGTTGTCTCTTTATTAAAGTTAAAGGTATACTTCTCCAGTTAGAGAGTTAATCATTGCACTCAGAATATCTCGCGTTCCAATTTGGACCGGGCATAACACTCTCTCTATCTCAAACTCTCTTCCTCCCCTCACCCTCTCTCCCTTCCTCCCTCCTTCACATTCTTCCTTCTCTCTCTCTCTCTCTCTCTCTCTCTCTCTCTCTCTCTCTCTCTCTCTCTCTCTCTCTCTCTCTCTCTCTCTCTCTCTCTCTCATTATCTACCTCCTCTCTTTCTTTCTCTTAATTACTACTTGATGTCAATCTCATGTACCTTAATCTGAGAGATAGAGAGAGAGAGAGTGAGTGTGTGTGTGTGTGTGTGTGTGTGTGAGAGAGAGGGAGTGATAGTGTGTGAGTGGGTGAGAGATAGAGAGTGTGTGTGCGTGTGAGAGGGGGTGATAGTTAGTGTGCGTGACTGGGTGAGAGAGAGAAAGTGTGTGTATGTGTGTGAGAAAGAGTGATAGTGAGTGAGAGTTTGTGTGTTTATGTGTGTGTGTGTGTGTGTGATATATATATATATATATATATATATATATATATATATATATATATATATATATATATATAGAGAGAGAGAGAGAGAGAGCAGTAGGACACAGTAATAACGAAGCTGCTCTGAAGGTTTTAATGAAGCAAATTAAGGGGGGTGGGCGTATTTATTTCTCATTTATGGATATTTTAATTACTCTTAGTTTCCTCCATAGACTTCAATCAAGCTTAAACACACACACACACACACACACACACACACACACACACACACACACACACACACACACACACACACACACACACACACCAAGACCCTCCTTCAAGATAAATTTGTACATTTTTCGATAGAAATATTTCCCAGCCGAAGGCCACTTCCTCTCAAATTACAGGCTCGCTATCGCTCGCCTGGAAATAAAACCGACATCTAAATAACAGGAAAACTCTAAATATTGATAAAGAAATGTGGCGAAATGTCTTAAATCGCCAAACTAATGGGGCGAACATCTTATCTAAAAACTACTGTGGCTAAATAAGAAGAAGAAGGGGGACCAGAAAAACAACCCATCTCCCCTTAATCCAATCCTCATTTACCCATCCTTTCTCTCTTGCAAATCTATCTTTATTGTTTGTTCTCATTGCTCAAGGTGTACGGTCTCTCTCTCTCTCTCTCTATCTATCTCTTTATCTCTCTCTCTCTCTCTCTTTCTCCCTCTCTCTCTCTCTCTCTCTCTCTCTCTCGTAAGGTCTGTGTGGTCAGTGTATCTATGTAAATCTCTTTGTTTATGTATTTGTATTATGTTGTTTTCCTCCCTAGACCTCAATCAACCCTTAACAAAAAAATAATAAAAAAATACTCCCAAGATCCCACTTCCTTCCTTCCACTGTTCCTTCCTTCCTTCCTCTCTCCCTCCTACCTTCCTCCCTTCGCTCCTTCATTCCATTCTCCCTTCCTTCCTTCCACTTTTCTTCCCATCCTTTCTCCCTTCCTTCCTTCCACTTTTCTTCCCATCCTTTCTCCCTTCTTTCCTTCCTTCCTTCTTACCTACCTACCTTCCTTCCTTCTTACCTTCCTTCCTTCCTACCTTCCTACCTTCCATCCTTCCTTCTTTCATATTTCCTTCCTTTCTTCCTACCTTCCATCCTTCCTTCTTTCATATTTCCTTCCTTTCTTCCTACCTTCCTTCCTTCCTTCCTCCCTTCCTTCCCTGCTTAATTCTACTATTAATTCCTTCCTTCCTTCATTTCTCCCTTCCTTCCTTCCTACCTTCCTTACCTGCTTAATTCTACTATTCCTTCCTTCCTTCCCCTCTTATTTCCTTCCTTCCTTCCTTCCCCTCTTATTTCCCTCCTTCCTTCCTTCCTTCCTTCCTTCCTTCCGTCCTTCCTTCTTTTCCCCTCCCTACATTCCACTCTCCTTTTCTTCTCTCCCTCCTTCCTTCCACTCTCCTCCCTCCCTCCCTTCCTTCCTTCCTTCCATTCTTCTGACTTCTATGCATTTCTATTGGGAGCTACATGTTATTGTGGAATATTCGAAGACTTTCTCTTTTCCCCCAATCCTCTCTCTCTCTCTCTCTGAGGAATATTATGCACAACAACCAAATTTAAGATTCAACAACTGGTTTAAAAGCAGTCTAAATAAAATAAACACAGAAGATGAACCACAGCCAATTTATTGGGGGAAAAAAAAAAAAAAGAGGAAAAAGGAACAGGGAAGGAAAAAAAGAAAATAAACAAACAAACACACAGTTTATATTCAGCATATTAAGTGTTGGTTGACGACCGTTTGACTTCAATGTTCTCTTCGAGTGGTAGTCCCTGGAAACGAGTGCATTATTTGAAGCTTCATTCGGTGTTTAATCAATTCTACCATTGCCTATTTTTGTAATAATTGTATTCAGCTAACTATGATCTCAATAACCATTGATGTAATGAAAATATGAATAGTCTCCTCATACGATTGCACTAGTTCTGTAGTGCTATTATTTACAACCTGTCAATTAATAATTCAGTCACTACAAGCTTGCTTGCTTTTTTTTTTTTTTTTTTTTTTTTTTTTTTTTTTTTTTTTATGAGATACGTATATACAGACCATGTGACAATTAAATGAGGAAACTATAATAACACATCTGAATAATGCCAACCTGATTTATAAACACAAATATGAATGTAACCAGACGACGATGCTGTTGTTTCAGTGGAATAATGGCTCTTTGAGCAGTATGTATCGCCTTACTAGTGGTTGTCCCCTCACAGGATGGGGGGCGCTGCTCAATAAACTCGCCCCTCGGGGCAAAATCAAAATCAATCTCTCTCTCTCTCTCTCTCTCTCTCTCTCTCTCTCTCTCTCTCTCTCTCTCTCTCTCTCTCATATATTTATATACATTCTAGAGAATTTAAGACGTTCGCTCGATTAGTTTGGGTGATTTAAAGACCATTCGTCCCATGTGCCAATATTTACAGTTCCATAATTCAATTTTTTGTTTCATAAAGGTGACAAGGGAATTTCTCTACCCAAAAATGTACAAATGTATCTCGAACAGAGGTCTCGAGGGTGTTTTTTAAGGCTCGATGGAGGTCTAAAAATAAATGACAATAAATTAATACATAATATATACAGTATTTTGCCTAAATATTTACCAAGTCTACACCATACCCTTTAATTCCTTCCTTCCTGCCTCCTGTCCTTCCTTCCTCCCTTTCTTTCTTCTATACTTCTTTCAGTTATTTCCTTCCTTCCTTCCTTTTTTTCTTTCTTCCATAATTCCTGCATTCTTTCCATCCTTCCTTCTTTCCTTCCTCCCTTCCTTCCTTCCTTTCTTTCCTTCTTTCTTCCATACTTCATTCATTCTTTCTTTCTTTCTTTCTTTATTTATTTATTTATTTCTTCCTTCCTTCCTTCCTTCCGTACTTCTTTTCTTCCTTCTTGTCTTCTTTCCTTCCTTCCTTCATTCAATCATTCATTCATTCAATAAGGGAGAGGATGGGGAGGTAGTTGCTTTTTCTGGACCCCTTTCTCTCTCATGTTTAGCCCCATTAGTTTTGCGATTATAAGACGTTCGCTCCACTAGTTTGTCGATTATAAGACCTTTTGTCCCATTTCTTTATCAATATCAAGACCTGTCGTGCCAATTAGGTGTCGATTTTTTCCTGGTGAGCGATAGCGAACCTGTAATTTTGAAGGTAACGAGGAGGAAATATTTCTACCGAAAAATGTACAAATTTATCTGGAAGGGGGATCTTGAGGATAATTTAATAAGCTTGATGGAGGTCTAGGGAGGAAACTAAAGCAATAATAAATAATAAATAAATAAACTAATAAATAAACCTTAACCCCTTCAGAACCATGACGCCTTTATTACCTTTGATTCTGGCTGACAATAGATGACCTTATGCAGTTTAAGAAGGACCTATGTTACAAAGAGGGTTGATTGAGATCCTATTTGAGTCGCATAGGTAGATTAATTATAGACCAAAGAAAATTGTCTACTGGTAACCAGAATATGATGATAAATATGTAATGGTGGTGAAAGAGATTATACATTAATTAATTTATTTATTAATTCATTTATTCCTTAGTTAATTGTTGCATTCATTCCTTAATTAATGTACGTATTCATTGTTCATTCTTTCATTAATGCTTCATTCATTTATATTTCCTCCTTTATTTCATTCATTCATTCATCGATTCATTCGTTCATTCATTAATCAATTCATTCATTCATTAATCAATTCATCCATTTATTAATTAATGTATTTATTTACTAATTAACCAATTAATTCATTTAGTCATTCATTCATAAATCAATCCATGCATTCATTCATCAATTAATTATTTAGTTATTTAATTAATTTATTCATTCATTCATTCATCAAATAAGTCATTCGTTCATCCTTTGTATCATTCCTCCATTCATTCATCCTTCCTAACTTCATTCCATCCATCCTTCCTTCCTTCAATTACTTCCGTCCCCTCTTCCTTGGCCCAGGGGCAAAAAATAAATAAATAAATAAATAAATAAAATCCCCCGGTGTTTTAAATTGATTTTTTTTTTTTCCCGACTCTTAACCCGGGAGCTGCGGGGAGACTCTTAAGAGTTCCCCCGGCGCACTGCGGGAAGACTCTTAAGAGTCAGAGAAAATAAAAATCAACTTTTGACATCGAAAAAAAAAAAAAAATTTATATTTTTTTTTTTTTATTTTTTTTTTTTTTTTTGGCCCCTGGGCCATGCAAAATCTCAGTCCTCTACCTCCCCTCCTTCCCCACTTTCCTCCTCTCCTTCAGTTATCACCTATTTTCCCTGTTATTCCCTTATTCTGAGGTATATTTTCGTGCTAACATTAGAAATCCGATTGGAGGGTGTGGTCATCACTGATAGCAAGCGAGTGCAAGAGAGAGAGAGAGAGTATCGATCGACTGCGTCTCAGTGGCCTTGGGGGAAATTGGCGGGAAAGCAGATTGCCTCACCCATACATTATACAACTCGCGGGCTATATCTCCGATTTTGACCATCCAAACGCTGTTTTCACTCGTTTTATTGTTGTTTCAGGTTAATACCTTTATAATCAACCCATAATAGGCGCATATGGATAAATATTAATGCTATTAATGGCACAATGAATATTTTAGTGACGGAAACACCTCAAATACGTCAGCACAGGGGGACGTTTCCAATTACCCCCATGCGCACTTCAGAGGTTAAGAGTCTTCCCGCAGTCCGCCGGGGGAACTCTTAAGAGTCTTCCCGCAGTTCCCGGGTTAAAGGTAGATGGGTTTTGTAATGCCTTCGAAAATGTCCCGCACCCACAATAATACTAACCCGAGTTGACGTCAGGTATAGCGTAAAATAGTCGTAGATGGTAAGTCCAATATACTCATCTCGAGAGACTATCACCGTGGTTCTTAAAAATCGGACTAAGGTTGCTATACTTTTGTACGTCCGTGGTAGTACAGTGGGTTAGCGCGCGGGCCTGGTGGTGATGGTGGTGCGTCACTAACCAGGGTTCGAACCCCACCCAAGGCATCTCAAAACCTGTGGGTTTTTAGGGGGGTTAAATTCCCTTCAGACGTTCGTACCCCGCGCCAGGTACCAGGAATGGTTGATCCTAAAGGTAGTGTTACGATCCAGGTTCTCAAAGACACAGGGCTCTTCAACATTGGACTAGATAATGGCAAAATGCAACAACGGTAATACTAGATCCAACCCCTGCCTTAAACACTGGAAAACAAAACACCATTACCGCCCTGAGTCGTGCCTGGACAACGAGGTATCCTATGACTCGGTAACTGGTGCACACACACTAGGCTGACGCTCGATGAAACAGCCTATTCTCAAACAGTAAAAGATTACTCGATTAGGTTACACAAAGAAAAGATAGTTAACGTGATTAATTAACGTTACGGTAGATACTCAAATAACTGGCACTCCTGTATTAAAGAAAGTGCAATGCTAGTCCTGCAACATCAACTGGAAACTTCTGAAATAAGTCTGATGCTGGGAAGATGTTCGTAAGAATCTTGAACAATTATAATGCAGAATACGGGTCACAATAAATGCTAGGACATATAGTAATAATAGGCAGGCGAATAATAAAGACTGCGCAAAGGTAGTAATGCTCGACAACTAAAGAAATGCTTCACGACACAACGCAACAGCCTACTAGGGTTGTGCAACTCAACAACAACCTCGGCTCAAAAGTGCAGTGAATAATAATGTGGCATACATATAATAATGGAGCTTATCTCTAACCAGTGTCTGCTTAGTTAATAAAGTCTAGCTGGGGTATCAAGGCAGGGCAACAATGGGCGAGCATGCGGCTCGTAGCCTAACGTTGTCCGAAGGTGGTATAATGAAGATTACGTTATATGACGGGGATGCTCTCTTGATAAATCTAGGTCTCTAGTACCTAGTTCTATCCTGGCGATCCCTCAGAAGTCAACACAAAGAGGCAGCACTATGTTGTGAGGGATAGGCTATGGCCCTCTCACACCACAGTGCTGTGCTCGCAAAGTAAACCCACCCGAAGACAACCTAGGCTCCCACAGTACCTGTCGATGTCGTGCAGGGCTTAGCTAACACTGCACACATCGGAGACAACGACACAGTAACCTTACCCCTAGTCTAGCTTTAAATAACTAAGCAGAATCACTCAACACCCTGCCAGGGAGACATATACCGGTCTACAACCTTCCCGAGAGAGGACACACACGGAAAAGTCTGTCTCTCCAAACCTCATTAAAGCCTAATACATAGAAATATCTGAGAGCTTTGCGTACAATACGACTGGCCGACGGTGAACGTCTATGCTGAAACCAGAAGGGATGTTGAGTTTAATAAAGATTAGAGAATGAGAAAGGAGAAGTCGAGAGAGAGAAATAGTATGCAAAGTGGCGAGTATGGGGGACAGAATTGCAAAGGATGTAGACGATACGCGTGTCAGGCCAGCTCTGAGCTTGGTAAAAAACCATGAGGCCGCGACGGGAAGGGACTAGTTGACCACCCGGCCACCAACGCCGTCAGCGCTCAAGCGAGCCGCGTCACAGCCCACCCCCCGCTGCCAGGTGTACCCCGTCACCCTCTCTCGCTCGCCTCTCACACAAGCAACATTTATATTATAGCGAATATAAAATACAAGGCGCGGTCACAGACCAAAACAAAGACCATTTCTAGACTGTCTGTGGCAACACGACACTATTAAAAGAAAGCAGATCATTCTAGGACAACTGTAGCCCATCCCCCCATCCTGGCGAGCGCTAGCGAGCTGCAATGCCCCACGCAACCATTCTGCTAGCGCCGGGAGGCGTCACACACCCCCCCAAGATATGGGACACTCAACCATGAGCCCATATCTGAACAGGCAGAATGTCGCTAGAATCTGCCACTCCTAACCACTCTGCCACTCATGGAATGCAAGCACAGTCTCCAAAAAAAAAATACAACAACATTTTATATATAAAAAATCTGATCACCCTCCCCAAACATAATACATTAATTCATAACATTGTGCTCCCAGAGCGAGCTTTAAGAAGCACAGCCTACTGAGAGAAAATCATCTGCACTCAGTACTCAGCTACAATATTATCTTAAAATTAATTATTAAAAAGAAAGAGTTTTTATTTAATTTTTCATATTTTATTTTAATGTTGTTTTTTGGCGGCTACTATAGATGTAGCCTAATTTTCGTCTAATCAAAGCCAACAACTCCTGCCCTGCGACCCTACGCTGATGCTACACACGCGAGCCAACAAGCACCAGCGCAAAATACACCGCGAGCCAAGACAGGAGGCTATACCAACATACTGTGGTAGCCTACCCCGGATCCTCCACCCGCGACAGACACTGACTGAACAGCGAGGGTTCTCCTGCAAACAAAGCCAAAACATTATCAGTGCCCTTAGCATGCCACACATCCAACTTGTGTTCCGGCAGCACAACAACACCTGACACTGACAAACTGCCCAGCTCATCGCAAAACTGGCACTTCTCTTCGCTCTTCCCGGCAACGGGGCCTGCCAATAACCCTTCACTAGTTCTACCTTCGTGATGAGCGAGGCAGCCCCGAAGCGGTCTATGGTGTCGTCAACTCTGGGTAATGGATAGGCGTCTGTCAGGGATAATGCTTCCACACTCTTGCAATCAACACACACACGGACTCTGCCACCAAACTCAGGTTGCAAAGCCACTGGCAACGACCACTCACGATATCCCTCATCCCTCAGACCCCCTCCCCACACGCTGTCCAGCTCCGCCTTCACCACAGGCTGTCGAGCAGGATTCACACGGTAGGGAACCAACTCGAGCCTTGCACTGTCTCCAGCCTCTGTGTCGGAGTCTACCCCGCACATCAGGCCTGGAGAAGCAACAAACATGCGGACGGACTGCCACAGCCTAGCAAACAACTCCTCTTGTCGCTCAGGAACAAGAGGTTGCAACTTATCTCGCAGAACAACATGCCCAGTGCCCTCCCACATCTCCTTCACCATGTGGAGAGGGCCCCTCACCCGATGCCCGAAAACAAGCTCATTCGGACTGAAACCGAGACTCTCTCCAGGTACTTCTCTTGCCGCGAACAAAACATACGGCAGACCAAGGTCCCAATCCTTTCCGTTCTCTGCGCAATAACATCGAAGCATGCTTTTCAGCGTGGCGTGCCACTTCTCCAACACCCCTTGACTCTCCGGGTGATACGCAGAAGAGACGACAGTGCTGATGCCATGCTGAATCATAGTTTGTTTGAACAGATTAGATGTAACACTAGAACCTTGGTCCGATTGCACCTCTTGCGGGTAACCATACCGCGAGCAATACCAGAGCAGGTTCCGGACAACAGTTTTCCACCGTGCCATTTCTCATTGGATATGCATCAGGATAACGAGTGGCCACATCCATGATAGTTACTAGAAATTTATTACCGGCACTAGTAGGGGGTAGGGGTCCGACCATATCAATGATGACCTTACTGAAGGGCGGTCCACTGACAGGAATGGGGTGCAACGGGGCTCTCGGAATTGTTTGGTTAGGTTTTCCAACCCTCTGGCACGTATGACACCTTGCTATCCAGGTTACCACCTGCCCCTTCAACCCCGGCCACCAAAACAATTTTTCTAAAGCCGCCACCGTTTTTCTCACCCCTAGATGTCCTGCCAGTGGTATGTCATGCGCCAACCTCAGTAGGCTATCCCTGCACTCCCGTGGCACCACCAACTGGTCCACTACTCCGGACCCCTCTTGCCAACTACGTTTAGGGTCTTGAAAACGCCTATAGAGGATGCCTTCTAAATAAAAAAAATCTCCTGGCTGTGCATCGCCGTCCTCGTCGAGCTCTACAGCTCCATTAGCACACGTTTGGAGCTCAGGGTCCTCTAGTTGCAACCGACGTATATCTGAGGGTGCCAAGCGATCTAACTGCTCCCGGAGCAATGCATGACCTTCCCCGATACTGGGCTGCTCCCTCTGTCTCTCTCGATGTACATAACGTTGCTGTCGTGGAGACTCGTCATGCCCAGCCTCGTCCCTCTCGATGACAGGCCCAGGGGCTACTCCAGAATTAAGTAGTGGTGCTAATACTAAATCACCCAGGAGAGCCGCCGAGTCAAAACTCTTAAAACCAACTCCAGCTTTAGCCTCCTCCTGTTGATCGTTCCCCCGCTGGTCTGAAGACGGAGGACTAGGCTGTGACACTTTAGCTGCCCGAGCTCGGGTGACAACACACGCCATGGGTTGTGTCCTGGCACCGCTCGAACCCACTCTTGCTCTTCCCTACTCACGTCGGCCGGCCTCTCGGCAACGACTAAGGGTAGAACCTCAGAAGCGGGCATTGCAAAGTCGTTGCCGAGAAGAAGGTCGACGCCCTCCACTGGCAGTTTCTCCACAATCCCGACATCCAATTCACGTGCCACACCATCCACCTCCAACTCCAACCGCACCAGCGGATATGACCGAGTTGCATTAATACCCTGCACCACCACCACCCGAGCCGCGTTTATAGGGTAGCCAGTCAAGTTTTTCATCAGAGTCTGGGAAGCACCTGTATCGCGCAAGACCTCTACTCCATGCTTGCGCCCCGCCCACATCACGCAACCCCGCCCTCTATGGTTGCAAAAAACATCCTGAGCAGGGTTCGAGCCTCCCAGGTGCTTCTGCATTGGCTGTGCCTCAGCCTCTGACGAACTGCCCCGGGCAAACTCAGATGACTTCGGAGACACACCAATGTTGCAGGCCAAAGACACAGCTGCTGTAGGTGGTTTGCTAGGACAGACTCTTGCAAAGTGCCCCTTTTCATGACAATGATAACACTCCAACTCCCCTTTGGGCTTCCCTTGGTACTGGGAAGGGCCCGGCCCCTTCTTAAATGGGACGGTGCTAGTCTTGTGGTCAGTCTTGGTATCATGGCTCTTGTACTTGTTTGCATAAGGTATATCACTAACTCGGGGGGGTGGGGCGTCACGCCCCTTGTTACCTGCCTCACTACGCTGGGCAGACCCGCACCCACGAATTAGTGATAGCCGGAGGTCAGCCATCTCAGCTGCCTCCTGTAGAGTTTTTGGTTGCTTTTCTTTAAGGTTTAACGTCAGGTCGCCGCCCGTGCATTTGAAAAACTGCTCTAAAAGCACCAACTGTTTAATGTCGTCAAACGTAGTAGCTTTCTCCGACCTCAGCCAATTCCCAAAAGCATCGGACAGCTCCCGGGCATGCTCCAAAAAGGTGCTCTCTCCCGACCCTTGGTAACACCCCGGAACTTCAACCTGTACGTCTCTGGTTGTAGTTCGTATGCTCTCAGGACAGCCTCCTTGAGTTCCTCATAGATAATACAAGACTCTATAGGCAACGCATCGTAGGCTTTAAGACCCTTGCCTATTAATCTAGAGGATACAAGTGCTGCCCATTTACTCTCTGGCCACTGGTGTTCCTGGCACTTCTTCTCAAAGCGTGTGAAAAATTCTGTTACACCACTCTCATCAAACACCGGAACCAGTTTCAATAAGTGCGAGAGAGACTGCTCATGAACACGGTTACCAGCCCCAAGTCGCTGTCCCGTTGTCTCTACTCGCGACTTCTCTACGTCCATGTCGGCACAGTACTAGTCGACTCTAAATCAGCTTGGATTTTTGCTAGCTCTATGTGCTGCTGACTGATAGTTTTTCTCTCTTCTATCTTGGCTAATTCTAATTGCTGCTGATGCTGAAGCTTAGCTAATTCGAGCTTAAACAATAATTCTGGAGATAACCCTTGAGGAGGTGAAGGTGCTACAATGTTTGAAATTACCGGTGGTCCCCCCAGGGGCAACCCACCCTGCCAGTCACCACCCAACTGCAGAAGCGTACCCGGGGTCGGCAAACTACTGGGATGGCTGGGAGTCGAGTGTAGGGGAAGCATGGCCGAAGGGCTCTGAGCACTCAACCCATCTCGCTCACCAGTCACCCTGCCCAGTACACACGTTATCAAGTTATCCCTGGTCATGCTGCTAGTAACCGCATGACCGATAGCTGTGGCCAGGCATTGAAGACCGTACCGATCCATACCCTCCAACCGCTCGGCAGTAACAGGCCATTGCAAAAATATCCTAGCATCCTCCTCACAGTTCACCCGATTAACCCTTTCATCATGCTGCTGTTCCTCAGTTTCGACATTACGTACTGTGTCTCTATTCTCCTCTGACCCGGTATAAGACATGATGCTCACAAAAATTTCTCACCACAATATTCAGAAAAGAAGTACCCCAAACTCTTATGTAGCACTATTCACTTGCCAAAAATGTCTGAAGACTCTCAAGTGCTATACTACTTTGCCAAAAAAAATTAACGTGCCCACTATATTCCTCAATAAACAAATGACCACAACAATCCTGCAATTATCTCTTAGTTCACAAGATCCTGAGCTAGGTCGCCATTTGTTACGATCCAGGTTCTCAAAGACACAGGGCTCTTCAACATTGGACTAGATAATGGCAAAATGCAACAACGGTAACACTAGATCCAACCCCTGCCTTAAACACTGGAAAACAAAACACCATTACCGCCCTGAGTCGTGCCTGGACAACGAGGTATCCTATGACTCGGTAACTGGTGCACACACACTAGGCTGATGCTCGATGAAACAGCCTATTCTCAAACAGTAAAAGATTACTCGATTAGGTTACACAAAGAAAAGATAGTTAACGTGATTAATTAACGTTACGGTAGATACTCAAATAACTGGCACTCCTGTATTAAAGAAAGTGCAATGCTAGTCCTGCAACATCAACTGGAAACTTCTGAAATAAGTCTGATGCTGGGAAGATGTTCGTAAAGAATCTTGAACAATTATAATGCAGAATACGGGTCACAATAAATGCTAGGACATATAGTAATAATAGGCAGGCGAATAATAAAGACTGCGCAAAGGTAGTAATGCTCGACAACTAAAGAAATGCTTCGCGACACAACGCAACAGCCTACTAGGGTTGTGCAACTCAACAACAACCTCGGCTCAAAAGTGCAGTGAATAATAATGTGGCATACATATAATAATGGAGCTTATCTCTAACCAGTGTCTGCTTAGTTAATAAAGTCTAGCTGGGGTATCAAGGCAGGGCAACAATGGGCGAGCATGCGGCTCGTAGCCTAACGTTGTCCGAAGGTGGTATAATGAAGATTACGTTATATGACGGGGATGCTCTCTTGATAAATCTAGGTCTCTAGTACCTAGTTCTATCCTGGCGATCCCTCAGAAGTCAACACAAAGAGGCAGCACTATGTTGTGAGGGATAGGATATGGCCCTCTCACACCACAGTGCTGTGCTCGCAAAGTAAACCCACCCGAAGACAACCTAGGCTCCCACAGTACCTGTCGATGTCGTGCAGGGCTTAGCTAACACTGCACACATCGGAGACAACGACACAGTAACCTTACCCCTAGTCCTAGCTTTAAATAACTAAGCAGAATCACTCAACACCCTGCCAGGGAGACATATACCGGTCTACAACCTTCCCGAGAGAGGACACACACGGAAAAGTCCGTCTCTCCAAACCTCATTAAAGCCTAATACATAGAAATATCTGAGAGCTTCGCGTACAATACGACTGGCCGACGGTGAACGTCTATGCTGAAACCAGAAGGGATGTTGAGTTTAATAAAGATTAGAGAATGAGAAAGGAGAAGTCGAGAGAGAGAAATAGTATGCAAAGTGGCGAGTATGGGGGACAGAATTGCAAAGGATGTAGACGATACGCGTGTCAGGCCAGTCTGAGCTTGGTAAAAAACCATGAGGCCGCGACGGGAAGGGACTAGTTGACCACCCGGCCGCCAACGCCGTCAGCGCTCAAGCGAGCCGCGTCACAGCCCACCCCCCGCTGCCAGGTGTACCCCGTCACCCTCTCTCACTCGCCTCTCACACAAGCAACATTTATATTATAGCGAATATAAAATACAAGGCGCGGTCACAGACCAAAACAAAGACCATTTCTAGACTGTCTGTGGCAACACGACACTAATAAAAGAAAGCAGATCATTCTAGGACAACTGTAGCCCATCCCCCCATCCTGGCGAGCGCTAGCGAGCTGCAATGCCCCACGCAACCATTCTGTTAGCGCCGGGAGGCGTCACAGTAGGCTGGGGATAATTCCCATTCCTATTTAACCCTGGTAAAACCTAGCATTTCATTGGTGACAGCTAAGGAACGTGACCAGGTAGCTACGTGGAGCACCCGTCACGCGAACCCTAAAAACCATATTGGCTAGCTAAGGCAAAAAGGCTACGATACCCTACGACCTTACGAGGCTAGGGACTAGCCTAACTAAAAAGGAATGTGGTGTAATGCCCTCGAAAATGTCCCGCACCCACAATAATACTAACCCGAGTTGACGTCAGGTATAGCGTAAAATAGTCGTAGATGGTAAGTCCAATAAACTCATCTCGAGAGACTATCACCGTGGTTCTTAAAAATCGGACTAAGGTTGCTATACTTTTGTACGTCCGTGGTAGTACAGTGGGTGATCGCGCGGGCCTGGTGGTGATGGTGGTGCGTCACTAACCAGGGTTCGAACCCCACCCAAGGCATCTCAAAACCTGTGGGTTTTTAGGGGGTTAAATTCCCTTCAGAGGTTCGTACCCCGCGCCAGGTACCCGGAATGTTGATCCTAAAGGTAGCCTGGGGATAATTCCCATTCCTATTTAACCCTGGTAAAACCTAGCATTTC
>CM064482.1:44938278-45126587 GCA_032716605.1 Paralithodes platypus | reverse complement strand
ATTACATTCATAAATCAGTTTACTTACATCTAACTTACTTGTAGAGCGAAAAATTATCATGATCCCCAGATTTTTAGGGGTGACTGTGCTTGTATGATTTTATTGGTGTTTCATATTAATCAAAAGCATAATAAATCTCTGTAATCACGGCCAGCTTTTGATAGTCTTAATAAATGACAGATGAATATATACATCAAAGATTTCAGCTACGACCAACACCAAGGCTTTAATTCATCAAAGGAGTTGGAAATTCCATTAGTTATTAGCTAGGTAAGGATAGTAAGGTATGTTTGCACTGTGTAAGAACATAAATTGTATGACTATAAATTGGTTGACAGGAAAACAAGAATGGGCTTTATTTTTGTATTTATTTATTATTTGTTGTTGTTTTGTTATTCTTAAATTATCTAACGCTTAGGGCTACGTGGAACCCATCTTCAGAGATACATAATAAAAGTAAAATATCTTGGATAATATTTCCACACTAGATATTTTATCCGGACTGGATCTCTCTAGGCTTCTCTGAGTTTATGTCGTGGTCAAAATAAAAATCGTTAGTCACATTTTCTAAAACTTCGCTGTCTTGCTTAAAATAATAACAAAGTAAAGAATAAAAACACAATCATACAAGTGTTCAGGGAATATTGAAGACCAGATTGACCCGCTGTTGTATTGGTTGGTGACCGGTTTTGCCTGTGACTGTTTTGGTCCATGGCTTGTTTGAGTCATTGCCATCCACTGAATACAGCCTCTAAATATCATTCACTTCCATTAAGGTATGTTTGATATAATGGCATGTTCAATTTTATCATCACCAAAATTTTTGTCCGAGATCTTGGGGAACCAGGATGTCTCCTATAGGTAGCGCCAGCGAACTTGACAATAACCTTGACCCCTTAACTTCTTATAACTCAAAATTAATGAAAACAATCGAGCTGACATATCTATCATTTGGGAAGAGTCCACCAGAAAATAGGTATGGATATATACAGCCAGTTTGCTCTAGGCCCTTTTGAGTTAGAGAGGTCAGGCATCAAGATTATTGTCAAGTTCGTTGGCTCTACCTATAGTGAGTATCGTGAGTGACGGATCAGGCACAAATACTTCATGGTCATCTCTGTTTTGTAATTTGCTTGTTTATGTTTTCCCTGGGTGGGGGGTGAGGGGGTTGTCAGAGGATTGTTGGTATTCAAGTACCAACCGAAGGTACTGGCGAAGTTTCATGTAAATCTGTTATACATTTTTTTGAGAAATCCTGTTTACAAACATACAGCAACGGCCACATTATTACATATCTCTGCAAAACGATAGGAACCTACATGTAACACACACACACACACACACACACACATACATATACAGCGACGGCCACATTATTACATATCTCTGCAAAACGATAGGAACCTACATGTAACACTCTCACACACACACACACACACACACACACACACACACACACACACACACACACACACACACACACACACACAGCGACGGCCACATTATTACATATCTCTGCAAAACGATAGGAACCTACATGTAACACACACACACACACACACACACACACAAGTAAATATTGTGTCTACATTATCTAGTGTAAGTTTATATAAAAAGGTCACATGCGCATGATGACATAACACTAGGAACACAATTCGAATATATTGTATGTTCAATAATATATTGTATGTTCAATAATATATTGTATGTTCAATAATATATTGTATGTTCAATAATATATTGTATGTTCAATAATATATTGTATGTTCAATAATCTATTGTATGTTCAATAATATATTGTATGTTCAATAATATATTGTATGTTCAATAATATATTGTATGTTCAATAATATATTGTATGTTCAATAATATATTTTTCAAACATAAATTGTCGTTACAGTGCAAAATGTTCGTACTGATAAGCTTAAGGGGAGGCTGACCGTTTGTTTGGTCTATTAATTCATTTATTCATATATTGTTTTAGTTTCCTCCCTAGACCTCCATCAAGCTTAGAAAAACACCCCCTAGACCCCCCTTCAAGATAAATTTGTAAATTTTTCGGTGGAATGTCCCGGCCGAAGGCAGATTCCTTTTAAAATTGCAGGTTCGCTATCGCTCGCCAGGAAAAAATCGACACCTAAATGGCACGAAAGGTCTTAAAATTGACAACGAAATGGGGCGAAAGGTGGGAAAATTGCCAAACTAATGGGCCGAACGTCTTAACGTCTGAACACGAGTGGGGCTAAACATTGAGGGAGAAGGGGGTCCAGAAAAACAGCGTCTGCCTTCCCCTTAATTGCAAAAAAGAATTTTGAAGTATTGTGAAAAAATTGGATTAGTAAGTCGCTTTTGTTCTCATTAGTCAGAACATTTTAAATTATCCTCTCTCTCTCTCTCGCGTCTCTCTCTCCTCTCTCTCCTCTCTCTCGCTCTCTCGCTCCTCTCTCTCGCTCTCTCTCTCTCTCTCTCCCTCTCCTCTCTCTCTTTCTCTCTCTCTCTCTCTAACTCTCTCTCTCTCTCTCTCTCTCTCTTTCACTGTTTAGAATGACATAGGTGTGTTGTTGAAATGATGGGTTCCAACGGTGCGAATAATCCGGTTGTGGGTCGGTGGTTATTTGCACGAGAGAGAGAGAGAGAAATAAATAAATAAAGCAAGAGAGAGAGAGAGAAATAGAAAGAGAGAGAGAGAGAAATATAAATATAAAAAAAGAAAGAGAGAGAGAGAGAGAGAGAGGCAGATTCTTATACATAATCTTTCTTGTCCTAATTTTTCACTTTCTTCTGCTCCCATTAATCACCTTCCTCCATTGTTCGATATCATGACATTTTTGTTTTCGTCTTAATAGTTTTTTCATTTGTCTGCCTTTATTTCTGTTTTCCTGTGTATCTTTCCAAGTCTCTCTCACTTTAGTATTAATCTTCATATGTTTTGTAATCTATGACTATACTGGTAAATTTTGAATCCCTTAGTAGCTGATTTCTCGATAATTAATGGAAATATATGAAACTATTATGGCTGTGTGTCGTATTAATGCCAAGTTTTCATAATTAACATCATATTTCACAACAAAATCGACCTTATAACTGAGTCATAAAGATAGAAACATGGCAATTTACCCTCAGCTGGAAACAAATAGACTATATATACTGTATAATATATGTCTATCAATTTAACTATTCATCTACCTTCTGCTCTCTTCATATTTATTAAATCTATGTCTATTTATCTATCTATCCATGTAACTATCTATATATCTGCTCTCTTCATATTTGTATTATCTAGTCTATTTATATGTCTATCTATTTAACTATCTATCTTCTGCTGCTCTCCCTTCCTTTACTTCTTCTATCTTTCTCTGCCTCCCTGTTTGTAGGCCAATTACCTTCCATCATCCCTCCCTACGCTCTCTTTCTCTATATTTCCTGCTTCATTCACAGTATGTAGCGTTCCTGTTTATTTTTACTTTCTCTACTCCTAGTTTGATTTTGTCAATTGTTTACATGCTCTCTGTTTACATAGCTATTGTTTACATATCAATTGTTTACATGCTCTCTGTTTACATAGCTATTGTTTACATATCAATTCATTACATGACTCTCTGGTTTACATGAGCTATTGTTTACATATCAATTGTTGTAGCATGCTCTGTTTACATAGCTATTGTTTACATATCAATTGTTTACATGCTCTCTGTTTACATAGCTATTGTTTACATATCAATTGTTTACATGCTCTCTGTTTACATAGCTATTGTTTACATATCAATTGTTTACATGCTCTGTTTACATAGCTATTGTTTACATATCAATTGTTTACATGCTCACTGTTTACATACCCACTGTTTACATACCCCATATATATATATATATATATATATATATAGAGAGAGAGAGAGAGAGAGAGAGAGAGAGGGACAGAGAGAGGCTACTTCCTAACCTTTAATTCGCAACTTCAACCCTTCTTCCTTTTTAATTTTATTCAATTGTCTTATCGTTTAACTTGATTGTTATCTTTGTTTTCAATTCTTTTTTGTTTCAACTTTAACTGCTTGAATTAGTTTGTCCTGTCTCTACTTACATCATTTTCTATAGCCTACTGTTCTGTTAAGTCTATCCCTCAAGTAGTTTTTTTTTTTTTTTTTTTTTTTTTTTAAAGCTTTATTTGCTCCCCATATTTAGCCAGGCACCGAGATTCATGCTTTTTCTTTTTCCTTTCTGTATAAAATATATTTCTCGTTCCATACTTCTTACACATTCTCTCTTTCTGTTCCTTTTCAAACCACACACTTATTCTTTTAGCAGTGTTCAACTCTTTTAATTTGTTATGTTCTCTCTATGTATATACTGTATTTCATGTTTTTGCTCTCCTACTTTTTCCTCCATACTTTATATTTCTATGTATTTATATATCTTTATATATATTTATATATTTATATATATATTTGTATATATATATATACCGTATAATATATGTATATGTAATATATGTTTTGTGACAAGGAAGAATTAGTAACCTTTTCTCTTGGACATACATTTACCTTTATATTCTGTATTATATATCAATTTATAGCATAACATAATTATACAGTTAAATGGATAATATATATAGGTACAAATCTATATACGTTATGTACTGTATATATATATTTTTTTTTTTAGGATCGTGTACTGACCTGATCCGAAATATTGCAATAAATATGAAAATGGGGATCTTCCTTGTTTTGGCTACCCCTTTCCTTTCAAAAATACGTTATCCTGGAGGACAACTCACTGATATTATCATTAATATATATATATATATATACCGGTATTATATAGATACTATTATATAGTTATATATATATGTTCTCTATGTAGTATATATATATATAATTATATATATATATATATATATATATATATCATATGCTATATATATATGTATAGGATATAGATATATATATATATATATATATATATATATATATATATACATATACCAAATTTCCTTCTGGCCCCTTATATTCTTTATATTCCTCCTCCTTCCAATCAAAAGGTGAGCAGCACAGGCTTCGTCCCAATATTTTCTTGTTTTCCAGTCAAACGAGTCCTTCCATTTTTACATTACTTTAATATTTATTTTACCATTCTTTTTTCCTTATTCTTTCATTCTTGTCCTTCTTTCCTATTGCTTCTTCCTTTTTAATATCTTTATTTTAGTTATATGTCCCTGTTACATTAGTGTTTTGTTTTCAATATTTTCCTTCCATCCTATCACCACTTGTCTCCGATGTGTTGTTTTCTTGGTATACTTGTTACTCCCCTATTCTTTCACGAAGAGAGAGAGAGAGAGAGGACAAGATGAGAGCCAGACGACGAGAGACCCGAGAGAGCTGAGGACGACCGGTGAGATTGATGAGGGAGAGAGAAGGTGTCTTTGAGAGGAACATACCTGTGACTATCCTTCTTCGCAAGTCGATGATGAGAGAGAGAGAATTGGAGATATAGAAAGATAAATATATATATAGAGAGAGAAAAAAATGTAGACGAGAAAGAGAGAGAGGCGACGATTGAGCAGGACAGAGAGAAGGAGACGAGCGACGATCCGAGGGTAGAAAAGATAAACTATATATATAGAGGAATAACAAAATAGGATAAGATAGATGAGAGAGACAGGGGGGGGGGGGGGGGGGGGGTGCCCACTGCTTCACCTACACTTTTCCTCTCATGTCAAACTGCTTATCAGCACCAACGTTATTATTTTCCCCCACGGCTTGGTCAAACTCTTGCCTGTCCGCTTTTACGTCACGTCCAGGCCCTTACGTATAGATAGCCTTTCTTATCTCGTATATCTCTCCACCTCTTCCCATTTTCTCTTGTATCTCTATCTACCTCTTCCCTTTTTCTCTTGGATCTCTCTTGTCTTTCCCCTCTTTTATCGGTTTCTCTTTGTACAATCGGGGGTATTAAGTGTTGCCATAGATTCCAGTAAGCCGTTTTTTCGGTCTTCTAACAAGTGTTATTGATATCTTTATAGTTTATTGGGAAAAGTGCTTATTCCCTCAGAGTATGAGATCAGTGTCCGAAACTCTTTTGTGAAATATACTTTAGGACAAGCACTTATTAACACGCGATTGCTACCTGTTCTCCTTTTGTTTTAAACTTGTATCTTTGTTCTTGCTTTATCTTTATGTTATTCCTTTTATTTCTGTTTGTCTTTCTCATTCTGTATTTCCATTATCTTCTTTTTGTATCTTTCTCTTCATCTACCCCTTTCTTTCTATATCTTCCTCCTCAGGTTCTTTGTTTCTACTGTTTCTATATACTTCATCATTTGCTGTCAACCCTCTGTCCGTATTATCTTGACTATAAGCACCATATGAGGAGGAACACTTTATTGACAACGTTTCGCATATACTGTAGCTTCACCAGGCAAAATTCTTCCACTTCTTCCTAACACTCTCTCATGTTTACTACTCACACACTCCTTCCTTCCACTCACGTGCTCTCCTTTATTCCACCTACACACTCCTTCCTTCAACCCACGTCTCTCCTTCCTTACACACACACACACACATACACACACTCACTCACTCACTCTTTCCTTTCTTATTTACACCCACGCAAACTTGTCACACTCGTCCTTCATTACCTACCCACGCTTCTCTCCCTCCCCTTCCACCCACACCACATCATCCCCCTCATCCCCCCCCCCCCCCCTCCCCACCCCCACACCCACCTTGAATTATTGTAATCATCCTCTACGGCGATAATTTATGTTAATCTGCCCCACACAATTTTTTCCACTCCACGCCCACTTTCACACGCCTTCACATCCACTCCACGTTCTGCTCCCTCCTTCTCCACCCACACACACTCACCTCCCCCCCCCCCCCCCCCACACCCACACACCACCACCTGAATATGTATCATCCTTACGGCATTAAGTTATGTTAATGCCCCCACAAATCTTCCCCGCGTTTCAGTCTCGCACAGCTTTTCTCTTCTAATTTCGGTCAATATAGGCTTGGCTCCCGGGCGATCCACAGGGCAGGCTAAAACTGTTATTGATGTTCGGGGGCTTCGTTTCCGAGATGGCGTACACAAGAAGAAGAAGAAGAAGAAGGTTTTATTTGTTTTGTAGTTTTCGGTTGTTGGATATAGCTTGTACTGTGTGGAGTGAGTGTTATGAACTAACAATAATAATAATAATAATCTAATAAATAATAATAATTGGTTTAATTCAGTTTCATGCTATGCCGTGTGTGTGTGTGTGTGTGTGTGTGATAATAATAATAATGATAATAATAATAATTATTATTATTATAGTAATCATTATTATAATAATAAATGAATAATAATAATAGGTTAATTTTGGTATATTTCTATGCCGTGTATGTGTGTGTCTGTGTCTGTGTGTGTGTGTGTGTGTGCGCGCGCGCCTGTGTGTATGTGTGCGCCTGTGTGTGTGTGTGTGTGTAATGACCAAGGTAATGGGGTCAGCAGCTCGAGGCTCAGCAGGAAAGATCAGATAGATGAGCACGATGATAAGGATTTTAGCTTACCATAATTAATCTCGTTTTTAATGTTATTTATTTTCGAGTATCGAGGTAGTATGTATTTTAGTGTCAAATCATATCTAGCAAACCCCTCATTCCTATTAGGCCTAACAGTATATATATGTAAATGTTACTAAAGTATAACTTTTATACTAATTAGCCTAAAGTACATATATAGTAAATGGTTATATAAAGGATAATATATACTATTAGCCTACAGTATATATATGTAAATGTTATAAAGTATACTATTATACTATTAGCCTACAGTATATATATGTAAATGTTATAAAGTATACTATTATGATACGATTATCCTAACAGTATATACTGTATATAGTAGAATCGTTCTATAAAGGATACTATCTATACTATTAGCCTACAGTCTTAATATCGATTGTAAATGTTATAAAGTATACTATTATACTATTAGCCTACAGTATATATATGTAAATGTTATAAAGTATACTATTATACTATTAGCCTACAGTATATATATGTAAATGTTATAAAGTATACTATTTTACGATTAGCCTACAGTAATATATATGTAACTGTTCTAAAGTATACGATTATGACTATTAGCTTACAGTATATCTATATGTAAATGTTATAAAGTTATACTATTAATACTATTAGCCTACAGACTATATATGGTAAATGTTTATAAAGTATACTATCATAACTATTAGCCTACAGTATATATATGTAAATGTTATAAAGTATACTATTATACTATTAGCCTACAGTATATATATGTAAATGTTATAAAGTATACTATTATACTATTAGCCTACAGTATATATATATGTACAAATGGTTATAAAGTATACTATTATACTCATTAGCCTACAGTATATATATGTGAATGTTATAAAGTATACTATTATACTATTAGCCTACAGTATATATATGTAAATGTTATAAAGTATACTATTATACTATTAGCCTACAGTATATATATGTAAATGTTATAAAGTATACTATTAGCCTACAGTATATATATTGTAAAATGTTATAAAGTATACTATTTTTAAACTATTAGCCGACAGTATATGATATGTAAATGTTATAAAGTATACTATTGTTACTATGAGCCTACAGTATATATATGTACAATGTTAATAAAAGTATACTATTTTACTATTAGCCTACCAGTATATATATGGATAATGGTTATAAAGTAATAAATATTTTACTATTAGCCTACAGTATATATATGTAAATGTTATAAAGTATACTATTTTACTATTAGCCTACAGTATATATATGTAAATGTTATAAAGTATACTATTATACTATTAGCCTACAGTATATATATGTAAATGTTATAAAGTATACTATTATACTATTAGCCTACAGTATATATATGTAAATGTTATAAAGTATACTATTTTACTATTAGCCTACAGTATATACAGTATATGTAAATGTTATAAAGTATACTATTATACTACAGTATATATATGTAAATGTTATAAAGTATACTATTATACTATTAGCCTACAGTATATATATGTAAATGTTATAAAGTATACTATTTTACTATTAGCCTACAGTATATATATGTAAATGTTATAAAGTATACTATTTTACTATTAGCCTACAGTATATATATGTAAATGTTATAAAGTATTACTATTATACTATAGCCTACAGTAATTATATATGTAAATGTTATAAAGTATACTATTATACTATTAGCCTACAGTATATATATGTAAATGTTATAAAGTATACTATTATACTATTAGCCTACAGTATATATATGTAAATGTTGAGAAAGTATACTATTGTTACTATTAGCCTAACAGTAATATATATGTAAATGTTATAAAAGTATACTAGTTTACTATTAGCCTAACAGTATATTAATGTAAATGTTATAAAAGTATACTATTATACTATTAGCCTACAGTATATATATGTAAATGTTATAAAGTATACTATTTTACTATTAGCCTACAGTATATATATGTAAATGTTATAAAGTATACTATTTTACTATTAGCCTACAGTTTAAAAAAAATATATTATGTAAATGTTATAAAGTATACTATTTACTATTAGCCTACAGTATAGTATATGTTGAATGTGTTATAAAGTATACTATTTTACTATTAGCCTACAGTATATATATGTAAATGTTATAAAGTTTACTATTAGCCTACAGTATATATATGTAAATGTTATAAAGTATACTATTAGCCTACAGTATATATATGTAAAAATGTTAATAAAGTATACTATTATACTATTAGCATACAGTATATATGAGGTAAATGTTAGAAAGTAATACAGTATTATACTATTAGCCTACAGTATAGATATGTAAAATGGTTATAAAGTATACTATTATACCTATTAGGCCCTACAGTTATATATGTAAATGTTATAAAGATATTACTATTATACTATTAGCTTACAGTATATATATGTAAATGTTATAAAGTATTACTATTTTACTATTACCTACAGTTATATCATATGTAAATGTTATAAAGTATACTATTTTAACTAATTAGCCTACAGTATAATATATGTAAATGTTATAAAGGTATTACTATTTTACTATTAGCCTACAGTATTATATATATGTAAAAATGGTATATAAGCAACATTTCCTCGTTTATACTATTTACGATTTTAGCCTACAGTATATATATTTAGGAATGTTATAAAGTATACTATCTTATACTATTAGCCTACAGTATATATATGGTAAAATGTTATAAAGTATACTATATACTATTAGGCCTACAGTAGATATAATTGTACAATGTTATAAAGTTAATACTACTTAATACTATTAGCCTACAGTAATATCTATGTACAACTGTTACTAAAGTATACTAATTTTACTATTAGGCCTACAGTATAATATATGTTTAAAGGTTATAAAGTATACTAATGATAGACTATTATCCTACAGTATATATATGTAAATGGTTATAAAGTATACTATTTTAACTATTAGGGCCTACAGTTATATCTATGTAAATGTTATAAAGTATTACGTATTTTTACTTAACCTTTAAATAGATTCATTACAAAAGTGAGATTGTGGATTTGTTTCATATTATGCAAAGAGGGCGTACACAATTATGATGAAGTAACTCTCTCGATTTTGATATATAGATATTAGATATATCTATGATAGTTATACTATAATATATAGCTATAATATATTACAGGTAGCTTGAGGTTATTTCCTGATATGAACCATAAGGTCTTTGAAATACAAATTATGCTTTGTAATACTCTGTACAGGTAGCTCTCTTCCAGCACCTTTCTCCACCTCCCAAGCAGACCCCCCCCCCCCCCCCCCCCCCCCCCTCCCACCTACCCAGACAGGCAATATCCACATCCATAAACATGGGTAAAGGCAGTACAGTAATCTGCACTGTAAATGGGCTTGGCTCTAAGTCCATCCTACCGGGGATTTCTCCACTGCCATTGAATCTGTCTCTTGGGCCAATGGCACAAGTGGAATTAATTATAGGGCTTGTGTTCCAAAGATATTTAGGGTTTATGTCTTTCAGTACGAGGACAGAGGTCTAGGGAGGAAACTAGAAAAATAATGAATACATGCAAAAATCGGCCAAAAAGTTAACCATCCCCCCTTAATTTAGGAGGCGATTGGTAGGGGGCATACTTCCGCCAGTGTACAGTAGGTGGAGGTATGTGATCGGTAGGGGGCATACTTCCACCAGTGTACAGTAGGTGGAGGTATGTGATCGGTAGGGGGCATACTTCCGCCAGTGTACAGTAGGTGGAGGTATGCGATCGGTAGGGGGCATACTTCCGCCAGTGTACAGTAGGTGGAGGTTTATGGCTATGCGGGTAGGGGCATACTTCCGCCAGTGTACAGGTAGGTGGAGAGGTTATGTGGATCGGTAGGGGGCATACTTCTTTCCGCCAGTGTACAGTAGGTGGCGGATACTGTGATCGGTAGGGGGCATACGTTCCGTCAGTGTACAGTAGGTGGATGGTATGTGATCGGTACGGGGGACACATAACTTCCGCCAGTGTACAGTAGGTGGAGGTAATGTGAATCGGTTAGGGGGCCATACTTGCCGCCAGTGTACAGTAGGTGGAGGTATGGTGAACGGTACAGGGTCATACCTTCCGTCAGTGTGACAGTAGGTGCGAGGTATGTGAATCGCCCGTAGGGGCATACTTCCGCCAGTGTACAGTAGGTGGAGGTATGTGATCGGTAGGGGGCATACTTCCGTCAGTGTACAGTAGGTGGAGGTATGTGATCGGTAGGGGGCATACTTCCGCCAGTGTACAGTAGGTGGAGGTATGTGATCGGTTGGTGGCATACTTCCGTCAGTGCTACAGTAGGTGGAGGTATGCTGATCGGTACGGGGGCATACTTTTCCGCCAGTGTACAGTACAGGTGGAGGTAATGTGAGCGGTTTAGGGGGCATACTTCCGTCAGTGTAACAGTAGGTGGAGGTTATGGGTGATCGGTAGGGGGGCACAATACTTCCGCCAGGCATTTACAGTAGGTGGATGTGATGGTTGATCGGTAGGGGGCATACTTCCGTCAGTGTACAGTAGGTGGAGGTATGTGATCGGTAGGGGGCATACTTCCGCCAGTGTACAGTAGGTGGAGGTATGTGATCGGTAGGGGGCATACTTACTTCCGCCAACGTGGTAACAGTAGGTGGAGGTATAGTGATCGGAAGGGGGGGCCATACTTCCGCCAGTGTACAGTAGCTGCGGTGGTAGGTATGTGATCGGTTAGGGGGGCATACTTCGACCAGTGGGAACAGCAGTAGGTGGAGGTATTTTAGTGATCAGGTAGGGGGGCCATACTTCCGCCAGTGTACAGTAAGGTGGAGGTTATGTGAAGCCGGTAGGGGGGACATACTTACCGCCAGTGTACCAGTAGGTGGAGGTATTGTGATCGGTAGGGGGCATACTTCCCCGCCCAGTGTACAGTAGGGGAGGATATGTGATCGGTAGGGGGCATACTTGTCCACAGTGCTACAGTATGGTGGAGGTATGTGATTCTGTAGGGGGCATACTTCCGCCAGTGTACAGTAGGTGGAGGTATGCGATCGGTAGGGGGCATACTTCCGCCAGTGTACAGTAGGTGGAGGTATGCGATCGGTAGGGGGCATACTTCCGCCAGTGTACAGTAGGTGTAGGTATGTGATCGGTAGGGGGCATACTTCCGGGCCAGTGTTTAACAGTAGGTGGAGGTATGTGATCATGGTAGTGGTGGCCTATACTTCCGCACACGTGTACAGTAGGTGGAGGTATGTGATCGGTAGGGGGCATACTTCCGCCAGTGTACAGTAGGTGGAGGTATGTGATCGGTAGGGGGCATACTTCCGCCAGTGTACAGTAGGTGGAGGTGTGTGATCGGTAGGGGGCATACTTCCGCCAGTGTACAGTAGGTGGAGGTATGTGATCGGTAGGGGGCATACTTCCGCCAGTGTACAGTAGGTGGAGGTATGTGATCGGTAGGGGGCATACTTCCGCCAGTGTACAGTAGGTGGAGGTATGTGATCGGTAGGGGCATACTTCCGCCAGTGTCAAAAGTTAGGTGGAGGTATGTGATCGGTAGGGGGCATACTTCCGCCAGTGTACAGTAGGTGGAGGCATGTGATCGGTAGGGGCATACTTCCGCAGTAGGTGGAGGTATGCTCACTCCCGAGTACCCCTCTAGTTGCTATAGATATACCTGCAGCAATAAACCGTTATACTGAATACAATGGGACATGGGCCGTTTTTCTGGCCCCCTTCTTCCGCATGCTTAGCTCCATTAGTTTTCAGATTTTATGGCGTTCGGCCCATTAGTTTGGCGATATTAATACCTTTCGCCCCATTTCGTCGTCAATATTTAGACCTTTCGTGCTATTTAGGTGTCGATTTCTTCCCTGGCGAACGATGGTGACCTTGTAATGTTGGAAGAACCGGCCTTTGGCCGAGACATTTTTCTACCGAAAATTTACAAATTAATCTAGAAGGGGGATCTAATGGATGTTTTTTTTTCTTTTTTTTTTTTTTTTAATTTGATGTAGGTCTAGGGAAACTAGAAAAATAATGAATACATGCCAAAATCGCCCAAAAAGTGAACCATCTCCCCTTAAGGTCTTCTACTGTTAATTTTACGGATAATTTTGACAGTGTTGTTGTTGTTGTGTAAGCTGCCTAACAGCCCCAAGGCCCAGAGCAAGGCCAAGGCCATAACGAGCGCCCCCACAGAACCCTCCCCGCCGACCACAATAAAGCCTGCTGACCGAAGCCACTCCATGGCCAATGAGGAGGGTGCGGAAACGCCCGGATCCAAAGACCCTGTGTCCCTCAGTAATTATGAAGAGAAAGCTGAGGGGCAATGGAAAATTGACGCTTTGGCTTCCATCTTGGTAATTGGCAGGTCAATCCACGTTAGAGACACACTTGAGATCTAGATATATAAGTAAAGGTGGACATAAAGTGAAAAACAAAGATTGCTAATTTCTTGCTAGACCGAATAAGTGGAAGGAAATAACCAGTCGACCTCGTACTATTTTTACGTGCGTAGACACGAGGTATTAATCGGCGGCGGCGGAGCGTAATAGGATACGGACCGACCGACAACCACCGATCCTAGCGCACACCTTTATCGGGAAAACTTGGGGCCTGCGCGACGATAACATTGGCCGCCCCCAGATTTGCGAGATAACGGTATATAGCCATTTTTCTCGGCCGGGGCGGAAGAGGGTGGGGGGGGGGGGGGGGGGGAAGTCCTTGGGAAGCTTCGGCAGGTGAAATGGTTCCTGGGGGAGGGATAGAAGAAAGGGAAGAGATGCGGGTGGTGGGGGTTGGTGAGGTGAAGGGGAAGGGTGGATGGTGGGGGAGAGGGAGGGTGATGTGGGAGGGAAGGGTGTAGGTGAAGGAGGAGGATGGGTAGGGGTGGGGGTGAGTGAGGGAGAGAGAATGGAGAAGAGGAGGAATGAACGGAGGAGAAAAATAAGAAACATGGGTAGGAAAATAAAAAGTGTGTAGGAGGAGGAGGAGGAATAAAAGAGATAAGGTGGAAGAGGAAGGAAGGAAGGTGGAAGAGGAAGTAGGAAGAGGAAGAACAAAAGAAGTGAAAAAGTAGATTAGGAAAGGGGAGGGGAAGCAGGAGGAAGAAGAGAAGGGTGGAGGTGGAAGGGTAGGATAAGAAGATGGTATGTGGAAAAATATAATGAAGGGAGGAGAGGAACGGAGAAGATGTTTATTATAGGTAGCGCCAACCAACTTGACAATAATCTTGACCCCTTATCTTCTTATAACTCGAAATTAATGAAAGCAATCGGGCTGACGTTTCTATCATTCGGGCTGAGTCCACCAGGAAATAGGTGAGTATATTTACAGCCAGTTTGCTCTAGGCCCTTTTGAGTTAGAGAGGTCAAGGATCAATATTATTGTCTAAGGAGATGATGTACGGACGAATTGTTGAAATTGAAAAAGTCTACACTAAATGTTTACAGGCAGGGGTGTCCAACTGAACATTAAGGGCGAGCTAGTCACTTTTGATGGACCCCTTCTCCTTCATGTTTAGCCCCATTTGTTTTGAGAGCATAAGACGTTCGCCCTAATAGATTAGCGATTGTAAGCCCTTTCAGCCTATTTTTGTTGTCAATATTAAGACCTTTTGGGCTATTTACGTGTCGAATTTTTCCTGGCGAGCGTAAGCGAGCCTGTAATTTTAGAAGGAACCGGCCTTGGGCCGGGCCATTTTTCTACCGAAAAATGTACAAATAAATCTTGAAAGAGGGTCTAGGGGGTACTTTTTAAAGCTTAATGGAGGTCTAGCGAGGCAACTCAAAAATATATTAATACATAAATATATTGACTAAAAAACAGGACCTACCCCCTTAAGTCAAATATAGAGTTACAAGGAATAGATAGATAGATAGATAAATATAGAGATAGATAAATTCAGGGAGACAAGAGATAACCAGACAGTCAGACAGACACAGGTATATATTATTAGAGAGAGATGGAAGAGGGGGGGGGGGGGGGAGAATGGCAAGTGTAAGAGATAAGCCAAAGGGAGAGATGCGGGCAGAAGTAATGCAAGGGAGAGAGAGAGAGAGAGAGGGGGGTGGGGAGGAGTGAGAGAGAGAAACTTTGCAATGTGTGTGCGGATAATTAATTGCATAGCTTATACATTTCGTTTTATTGACATCTGAGGGTAATATATAATCCCAATATAAACAAGTCGAACGCGAGCACAGAGAGAGAGAGAGAGAGAAAGAAAAAAGAGAGAAAAAGAGAGAGAGAAGAGAGATAGGAGTGATTAGGGTGAGGCTGGGATGTTGAAAGTGTAAGAGAATTAAGGGGAGGTTTTTAGTTTGGTCCCTAGATATCCTTCAAGCTTAAGATTACACCCCCTTGAGCCCCTTTCAAGATAAATTTGTAAATTTTTCTACCGAAAAATGTCCCGGCTCAAAGCCGGTTTATCTTAAATTACAGGCTCGCTATCGCTCGCCAGGATAAAATCGACACCTAAATGGCACGAAAGGTCTTAAAATTTACAGAAATGGGTTGAAAGTTCTTAACATCGTCAAAATAATGGGGCGAACGTCTTAGAATCTCAAAAGCAATGGGGCTAAAAAGGGGGCAAGAAAAGAGTCCCTCAAGTGGAAATCTCCCCTTAATGAGAAACAGGAGAGGGAAGGGGACCAACAAGATATTAAACACTGACTCTATTTGACCAAGTTCAGTTAAGGCACCAGATTCACCGTCTCTCCCTTAAAAGGCGGGTGACCTGTTTTTGTTCTGTCCTTTTCTATCTTTCTCTGGCTTGTATCCATTTGGCCCCATTCAGCCTACTGTTTTAAGACGTTTATCCCCATCCAGGTGTCAATTTTTTACTGGTGAGCGGTAGCGAGCCAGCATATTTTTTTTATTTTTGTTTGACAGCAGGCTAAATTTGTACATTTTTCGATAGAAAAATTTCTCCGGCGCAGCCGGATTTCTTCATATAATGCTGGCTCGCTATCGCTCGCCAGGAAGAAATCGATACCTAGATGGGGATAAACGTCTTAAAATAGTTGGCTTAATGGGGCCGAATGGATACAAGCCAGAAAAAGAGAGAAAAGAAGACAAATAAACAAAGCAGGTCACCCCCCTTATACATATACCGTATACTGTATATCCTCATATAATAAACAAAGCAGGTCACCCCCCTTATACATATACCGTATACTGTATATCCTCATATAATAAACAAAGCAGGTCACCCCCCTTATACATATACCGTATACTGTATATCCTCATATAATAAACAAAGCAGGTCACCCCCCTTATACATATACCGTATACTGTATATCCTCATATAATAAACAAAGCAGGTCACCCCCCTTATACATATACAGTATACTGTATATCCTCATATAATAAACAAAGCAGGTCACCCCCCTTATACATATACCGTATACTGTATAACCTCATATAATAAACAAAGCAGGTCACCCCCCTTATACATATACCGTATACTGTATATCCTCATATAATAAACAAAGCAGGTCACCCCCCTTATACATATACCGTATACTGTATATCCTCATATAATAAACAAAGCAGGTCACCCCCCTTATACATATACCGTATACTGTATATCCTCATATAATAAACAAAGCAGGTCACCCCCCTTATACATATACCGTATACTGTATATCCTCATATAATAAACAAAGCAGGTCACCCCCCTTATACATATACAGTATACTGTATATCCTCATATAATAAACAAAGCAGGTCACCCCCCTTATACATATACAGTATACTGTATATCCTCATATAATAAACAAAGCAGGTCACCCCCCTTATACATATACCGTATACTGTATATCCTCATTTTCTCCCTGTCCTATCCGAATTCCGTGTCAGTTTTTCCATACTACATGGTATTTTTCCAACTGTTTCCATGCCAATATTAGCTGGAGGGAGTGGTGGGTGGTGAGGAGCCTTCTTCTTTGCTATCCTTTTCTCTACCTTTTAGTCAATAGATTAATATTTTTAGATATCCAAACTTTACCCAAATGAGACATTGTGTTGTTATATATACCAGGTGTGGGCCAATCGGCGTTCAGCAGACCCCCGTAATCTTGTGTTAATCTCTGACCGTTTTGGTGGGGTCAGTACTCAAGGTATTAGTGAGTTGGGCCTAGTAATTGGGGTTGGGTGTGACAGGGATCTGCCTTGGCTTTCTGCAGACTCCCATTTTCTTATGTTCTTATGTTGCCCTCTCACGGTTTTCTTTATACAAATACAGCTATGACATTTATTTATGCTTGGAATTTACCGTCAAATATACGGTATTTGTGGTTTTATTATGATTGTAGGTAAACTTACTTATATAAATCAACTTACATATACTTGATTAATGGAAAATACGCTAGGTTGACAAACTATTAAGCCTTTGAAGCTCTGACGCGTTTTAGCAGTTTATTTTGGCTAACATTAGACGACTTTATGCAGCTTAGAAAGTATCTGTGGGTATTAAAAGGGTAAATACTATCTCAATTAACCCTTTGACTTCCATATACCGTTACTAATCTGAATAAAATCGTCTAATAGTAGCCAAAAACAGAACAGAAATGAGTATAGGAGCTTGAAAGTGTTAATAGTGAATGTACAGTACGTTGGTCAAATATGAGTTGCATAAAAAAAATATCGTCCTGGTGATCTCCCACTATAGAGCAGTTTACGATATTGCTTGGTATAACGAAGCTCTTCACTATTATGGTTGGCATCACATGACCCAACACCACGCCACGCTCTGAGTCTATAGGTTTGGGGCCACCAGGGGTATACCGCAAGGGCTATGGATGAGCGGTTTTATTGTTGTTGTTTTTTATGTTGTTGTTGTTGATGTATTTGTTGTGTTTGCTGTTTTTTAGCTCTGCCTGCAGCGATGATGTAATCGATACTGTGTGTTTGTCTCTGACCTGTTTGTCAGCATGATTTATCAATATATGTTGGGTGGATTTAGATGAAACTTTGTCAGTATCTTTATTTACTACTCGGATATAAACAGTCAGCATCGATTCCCCCCCCCCCCACACACACACACTTCCTCACTCACACTTCATTAAATAAACGCTCGTAAAATTACCATAAGTGTTTGCTCGATCTTCAAAACATTGAGAATAACTAATGGAATTTGGTGACTGCATTCATAGAGTACCAACATATTATTTGCCAATCAGCTCCCAATATCGACCGATTAAGGGGAGATGGGCTAGTTTTCTGGACACTTTTCTTCTCCCTCATGCTTAGCCCAATTAGTTTTCAGATCTTAAGACGTTCGGCCCATTAGTTTGGCGATGTTAAGACCTTACGCACCTTTTCATTGTCACTATTGAGACTTTTCGTGTCATTTAGGTGTCAATTTTTTCCTGGCGAGCGATAGCGAGCCTATAATTTAAGAGGAATCGGCCTTCGGCCGGGAAATTTTTCTACCGAAAAATTTACAAATATATCTTGAAGGCCAGTGACGCCCAGAGGAGAACCAACGAGGGGGTCGAGACGGTGGACTTGGTCGAGAGGTCGTTGAGGGGCGGCGAGATGGGCGTCGCTTAGGGGGTAACTATGTCATTACTGTTTTTGTGTACGGCCTGCAGGTGACGGTCAGAGAGAGAGAGAGAGAGAGAGCAGGATAAAAACAAGCAGCCATCGATATAATCAGTGGTGTATAAAGACACTTTAGCCTAGCACGGAACTACCATACACCAAAGAAAGAAGATGGCAAAGGCTAACTCATGATAAGCAAGGTTCTAGATTACCTACCGTATCAGATACGTTAACGGTCAAGTGTGATAACCTCTATTTCATGACTGGCTAGATTGAATGTTACATCTATTTATCTATCTATTGCCTGACGCTGTGTACCCCGAAGGGGTGGCCACGAACGAAACGCCCCCATGCACCTCTGTCCCCAGTCAGTCGACGCCCCTTCTCCCAACCAGCACCGCCTTCATTCATATACTTCTTCACTCCATCCTTCCACCTCTCTCTCGGTTTACCTCTCCCTCTCTGTCCTTCCACCTCGCTTTCGTACACCTTCTTAGTCATTCTCTGGCTTCCCATACGTTCCATATGGCCGAATCATCTCAAGGTGTTACTTTTCACACTTTCCAGCACATCTACCTCCACTCCACACCTCCCTCTTACTTCCTCATTCGTCTGTATCCCTCCATGAAACTCCGCACGCACTTCTCAGTTAACTAATGTCCATCCCTCTCACTCTTGGTCTGATTCTCTCCACCAACGTCCATGTTTTGCTTCCGTAAGTCAGTGTCGGGATTACCACACTCATGCAAGGACTTCTTCACTTCCATACTGCCCACCTTGTTTCTTATTCTGCTTTCAGCGTTCCTACAGCCCTCTTCCCCTGTTGCACCCTCTCCCGCACTTCCTCATCAATACTCCCATCTTTACTCAGCTCACTGCCCAGATACTTAAATGAGCTGACGATCTCCATAGCCTGACCGTTCAACTTCACCTCACACTCTGTGGCTTCACCCCATTCGAAGACCATAACCTTGCTCTTCCCCTCATTTACCTTCAGATTCCGTTTTTCGCACACTGTTCCGAACATATTTACCAGACCCTGCAACTCCCATTCATAATCGCTCATCAAAGCTGTATCAAGTTTATTTTAAAATTAAACATATTGTTATGTTATCTCTCCCGACCCTATCCTATCTAGAGTAACCTTAACCAAGCAAACTGAACACTGCGGACAATTCCCCTCTCCCTCCACCCACCAATTCCCCTCTCCCTCCACCCACCAATTCTCCTCTCCCTCCACCCACCAATTCCCCTCTCCCTCCACCCACCAAACCCTTCAGCGAAATCGTGTATAATAAGAAAGAAAAGAAAAAAAGTGAGTTGATACCAGCACTCCTCGCATGTCAATCTGACCGCCTCAATAATCTCACCACAAGTTAAGGGGAGATGGGTCGCTTTTCTGGCCCCCTTCTCCCTCATGTTTAGCCCCATTAGATTTTATGACGTTCGGCCCATTAGTTTGGCGATTTTAAGACCTTTTGCCCCATTTATTTGTCAATATTAAGACTTGTGTCATTTGGGTGTCGATTTTTTTCCTGGCAAGCGATAGCTAGCATGTAATTTAAGAGGAAACAGAAAATAAGAAAGAAAAGAGAAAAGTGAGTTGATACCAGCACGTCCTGAAAAACAGCAGCACTCCTCGCATGTGGATCTGACAGCCTCAATAATCTTACCACAAGTTAACGCCACCGCAGCATGGAATATCGCGTCTGGGTCTATAATTTAGCCCAGTGATCTACAAGCCTCCCTCCCCTATCCTAAAAAGCAGCCGTGGTAGTAGTAGGGAAGCTGGTCAATACACTCCTAAACGGTCAAACTCCTAAGCGGCCACACTCCTAAACGGCCATACTCATAAACGGTGTCACTCCTAAACGGCTACACTTCTAATCAACCACACTCCTAAACCAACACGCTCCTAAATGGCCACATTCCTAAATGGCCACACTCCTAAACGGCCACACTCCTAAACGGCCACACTCACAAACGGCCACACCTAAACGGCTACAACTCAAACCGTCGTAATCCTGAAGTGCATAAGTTAGGTTAGATTAGATTTGATTCGACTTGGTCAGGATAGGTTAGCTTAGATTAGGTTAAATTGACTCCGGTGAGGTTAGATTAGGGTTAGGAGTGAAGTTAGCTTAAGTGACTGTGGCCGATTCAGAGTGTGGCCGTTTTGACGTGTACCCTTAGTTTAGTAGTAGTAGTAGTAGTAGAAGCCTAATAGTAGTGGTAGTAGTAATAATAGTAGTAGTAGTAGTAGTAGTTGTAGTCCAGACTTGGCAGAGGAAGGACGTGTGATGGTGACCTCCCGCAAGGATTATAGTCAACAGTAGTGAAGGAGTGGAAGGGGAGAGGTGGGAAGATAATCAACAGAAAGGCGAAGACCAGGACATTCGACATTGATAACAGGAAAGTGATTCTATAAATATATAATAGAATGCTGAGCAAAATTCAACTCTAAATTTATCAGTGAGCCTGCTTTGAAAGGGAAGGGCGCCATTGGTCAAGCCCTGGCATACCAGGGGAACCGTTAAGGGTAGTGACCACAACCATAAAACAAAACGGTCACCAACCACCCAATACACCCTCCTCCCCTCACTTCACCCCACTCCTCCCCTCCCTTCCCCTACCCTGCCCTCCCAACTCCACCGCCCACCACCTACCTCCCACCGCCCACAGCCCAGCTCCACCATCGCTTCTCCACATTCGTTCCACATCGCCAGACAACCTTCACGCCACTCAAGAGACGGAATGAGAGCCAGTGAGTGATATAGAGAATACAGTAAAGGATAGTAAATGTGAAAGTGAAGGGGAAAATACTGTCTTATGCGGAAATCATATCCCGCCAACGAAATTTGTGAAAAACTAGTATAGAAAGGGACCGGTGAGTGTATCCTGAGTGTGTGGTGATACCATGGAAAAATAGAAAGACTTTCTTTACTACGTACTGCATATTAGTAACTTCCCCTAACCCTCTTTCCATTGACATATGCATAGCCTACGTGAGTTGCAGTTGGGATGTGTGTACATGCTTAGATTGATATGCAGGATTCGAAGTTGCATAATACATCGTAGGCAGTGTCCACCATTCTTTAACTGTCTTCGTGGCGTAATGCATAAGGTGTTGATTTTCGGTGTGAGCGTCCTGGGTTCGAATCCACGGACTGCCACATGTGTTTGTAATATTTCATTAATCGATTTTAGGAGTAGAGTTGGTTGTTGGATAGAACATAATAATTGATATTGGTTCAGGAGTAATTTATCGAGAGGCCTTCCCTAGTGGTTAAGGCCCCATTAATTGCTCTTTCCATTCACATATGCATAGCCTACGTGAGTTGCAGTTGGGATGTGTGTACATGCTTAGATTGATATGCAGGATTCGAAGTTGCATAATACATCGTAGGCAGTGTCCACCATTTTTTAACTGTCTTCGTGGCGTAATGCATAAGGTGTTGATTTTCGGTGTGAGCGTCCTGGGTTCGAATCCACGGACTGCCACATGTGTTTGTAATATTTCATTAATCGATTTTAGGAGTAGAGTTGGTTGTTGGATAGAACATAATAATTGATATTGGTTCAGGAGTAATTTATCGAGAGGCCTTCCCTAGTGGTTAAGGCCCCATTAATTGCTCTTTCCATTCACATATGCATAGCCTACGTGAGTTGCAGTTGGGATGTGTGTACATGCTTAGATTGATATGCAGGATTCGAAGTTGCATAATACATCGTAGGCAGTGTCCACCATTCTTTAACTGTCTTCGTGGCGTAATGCATAAGGTGTTGATTTTCGGTGTGAGCGTCCTGGGTTCGAATCCACGGACTGCCACATGTGTTTGTAATATTTCATTAATCGATTTTAGGAGTAGCGTTGGTTGTTGGATAGAACATAATAATTGATATTGGTTCAGGAGTAATTTATCGAGAGGCCTTCCCTAGTGGTTAAGGCCCCATTAATTGCTCTTTCCATTCACATATGCATAGCCTACGTGAGTTGCAGTTGGGATGTGTGTACATGCTTAGATTGATATGCAGGATTCGAAGTTGCATAATACATCGTAGGCAGTGTCCACCATTCTTTAACTGTCTTCGTGGCGTAATGCATAAGGTGTTGATTTTCGGTGTGAGCGTCCTGGGTTCGAATCCACGGACTGCCACATGTGTTTGTAATATTTCATTAATCGATTTTAGGAGTAGAGTTGGTTGTTGGATAGAACATAATAATTGATATTGGTTCAGGAGTAATTTATCGAGAGGCCTTCCCTAGTGGTTAAGGCCCCATTAATTGCTCTTTCCATTCACATATGCATAGCCTACGTGAGTTGCAGTTGGGATGTGTGTACATGCTTAGATTGATATGCAGGATTCGAAGTTGCATAATACATCGTAGGCAGTGTCCACCATTCTTTAACTGTCTTCGTGGCGTAATGCATAAGGTGTTGATTTTCGGTGTGAGCGTCCTGGGTTCGAATCCACGGACTGCCACATGTGTTTGTAATATTTCATTAATCGATTTTAGGAGTAGAGTTGGTTGTTGGATAGAACATAATAATTAGTAACTTCCCCTAACCTCATCCCCCTAATGGTTTCTTTATAGCTATTGTCCATCCATCCATCCATCCATCCCCTATCCCTCCCCTATCCCATCTCAATACCTCTTATCCTCCACCCCCACCTCCCCCCGCTCCCCCACGAGTGGGAGCCTGTCACTAGTGGAGTTCCACAGGGTTCAGTCCTTGGACCGGTCCTGTTTCTCATTTACATTAACGATATTGATGTAGGGGTAAACAACACCATTTCCAAATTCGCCGACGATACAAAAATAGGAAATACAGTCCTGAACGAAGATGATAGAAATGCGTTGTAATCTGATTTAAACAAGATATCAGAGTGGTCGAAAAAATGGCAGATGCCCTTCAATGTCGATAAATGTCAGGTGCTGCAGGTTGGTAGCAGAAATATGAAATACAAATACGAAATGAATGGCAAACAAATAAAAACCGCAACGGTAGTAAAAGACCTAGGGGTACTAATATCTGAAAACCTAACAACTTCCGACCAATGTATAGCAGCTGCAAATAAGGCAAACATAGCATTGGGCTTTATTAAACGAAAATTTACATATAAACTTGAAAACGTAATAGTGCCACTGTTCAAAAGGATGGTGAGGCCCCACCTTGAATATGGTGTGCATTTCTGGTCACCTTATCTGATCAAGGACATTGTAAGACTCGATTCAGTACAGCGTAGAGCGATGAAGATGATACCCTCATTAAGAAATAAACCATATGAAGAAAGACTTAAACGATTGAACCTGTTCTCATTATAAAAGAGGAGGTTGAGGGGTCAGCTTATTGAGTGCTTTAAGATACTAAAAGGTTTCGACAAAGTCGATGTAAATGCACTATTCACATTAAACAATACTAATCAAACTCATGGAAATGGAATGAAATTAAAAACCAAAAAGGCAAACCTAGATGTCACAAAGAGTTTCTTCACTTACAGTGTGGCGACAGAGTGGAATAAACTACCAGCGAGAGTGGTGGAGAGCGACACAATAAACGCTTTCAAGGGAAGGCTTGACCTCTCTCTACCTGCAGAGGGCTGGGGTGATATGAAAAAAAAAAAATAATAATAAAAAAGTATGTATGTGTATGTGTGTGCACTGTACTGTATGTATATATATACTGTAAAAAACGTTCCTGTTTAACAAACCTCTTAGACTTCTTCCACGATATCCTTAACCTCTACGATGAGAGTAAAGCTGTAGATATTATATACCTTGATTTTCAAAAGGCCTTTGACAAAGTTCCCCACAAACGTTTACTGCTAAAACTAAAAGCCCATGGAATACAAGACGGTGTGTTGAAATGGATAGAAAATTGGCTCAGCGACAGAAAGCAAAGAGTAGTCATAAACGGTAAGGCATCTAAATGGACCAATGTAAGTAGCGGGGTACCCCAGGGATCGGTACTAGGACCAATTCTCTTTCTAATTTACATCAACGACATAGATGAGGGTCTCACCTGTACAATCTCAAAATTTGCTGACGATACAAAAATTGCATATAGCGTACTCTCAAAAGAACAAGTTGACGATATGCAACACAATCTAGATAAATTGTCATGTTGGGCCCAAATTTGGCAAATGAGTTTCAATGCGGATAAATGTAAAGTACTACATATCAGATACCTAAATGAGAAAGCAAACTGTTCGATGAATGGCACTCAGCTTAAGAATGTAAACAGAGAAACCGATCTGGGAGTAACAATATCGAGTAACCTAAAACCGAGTCAACAATGTTCAGAAGTTGTTAAGAAGGCAAACAAAATAATTGGCTTTATAGGCAGGTCATTTGAGCATAAATCCAAAGAAGTTATCCTAACCCTTTACAATTCCTTAGTCCGCCCTCTTCTGGAATACTGCGTTCAATCCTGGTGCCCTTATTACCAAAAAGATATAAACAAGCTAGAACGAGTTCAACGTAGAGTTACCAAAATGATACCTAGCCTAAAGAACAAACCATACGAAGAGCGTCTTAGAGAATTAAATCTATTTCCTTTAACCCAGCGCAGATTAAGAGGTGACTTAATTCAAGTGTTCAAAATCATCAAAGGCATCGACAATATGAACTCTAGTAAGTACTTCACTATCGACCAATCTAATTATACGCGGGGAAACGGTTGCAAAATTATTGGTAAATCTTTTAACTCACACAAATCTAAGAATTTCTTCTTCAATCGAGTTGTCAACTTGTGGAATGGGCTTCCCCGAAACGTTATAGACTGCATCACCGTTGATTAATTTAAACTCCGCCTAGACAAATATCTCGCATCAAACCCGCGACTGAGTGCGTTTGTAAATGAATAACTTTATTTTATCCCCCCCTCAGTTACTAACCCATCTGTCCCCTACTAACTTCCTAATCCTGCCACGGACATTTGTTCCAGGGCAGTAATTCCCTTTCCAATGTTCCCTTACCAACTCTAAACCACTGTTTGGACACTTGATCCTCAGTGTTTTGGAGGACAAGCAACCTAGAAGGGTCACTAGATCTGTTGTTGCTTGATTTCCTTTGTACTCCTTTGTACTCCTTTGTACTTTGTACTGTATATATATGTATGTATGTGTGTATGTATGTATGTGTATATGTGTGTGTGTGTGTGTATATGTATGTACCGGTGTATTATATATATATATATATATATATATATATATATATATATGCATATATACATATATAGTTTGTAAGGCCAGACTGCCTAGTAAGGACCTTGAGGTCTGTGTGGTCTGTGTATCTATGTATCTCTATGTAGCTCTCTCTCTAGATCATAATATAAAGGAGAGTGAATCTATGAGTCATTGTAGGGTACGGACACAACAAAAAAAACAGTGACCGCAAGGAGATAATCTTACAGTCGAAAACTTCTGAGATATACAGGCTGGATAGGTAGGCTAAATAGGACTCTCTCTCCCTCTCTCTCTCTCTCTCTCTCTCTCTCTATTCTTTTGGATTAAGACAGCCTAAGCAGCGCTTATCTCTCTCTCTCTCTCTCTCTAGCCCTCTCTTTAGCTCTTTCTCGCTACCTATCTATCTATTCTTTCGCAGTAATCTCATTCTTAACTAATTCAATCTCCACAATACCTAATATCCTATCTTCTCATTAACCAAGGTCTAATACTTATTGATAATACAACTTCTACAACTACCGCTGCTATTATTACTGCTAACATTACGGTTTATAAAGGAAATAACGAACATCTTTATTAAAGCCAAAATCTGCCTAGTTGTCCTATCTAGCCGCTTACTCAGTGTGGTTATGTCACGTAATAACACCAAATTGTTCACATACAACACAACCTAATAGATACATCCCACCAGCCAGCCAGGGGGAATATCAAATATGGCATACAACACCGATAGGGAATACACACTCTAGTACAAAATAATCTAGGCACACATACCGAAAAATATTTGGTTGTTTTTACGGAAGTACTGTAAATAAGATAAATTAAGTTTTGGAAAAAAAGAAAAAAGAAAAACAGAAGCTAAATAGCCTTAGTGTAAAGCATAAAAGACATTGCAATAGAACAGATGAAAGTGTCATAAGGGTATAATGGAGGATGATGAAAGTTTAGATGAAGACCTATCACAAAGGTCAAAGACTAACAAGTGTTGCATCTGTACAAAGAACGAGCATACATGTACAAGATGCAAATGCGTGCTAAAAAAAAAGGATGCATAAACTGTAATAAAGGATCCCGGTGTCGCAACCCTTATAATAGTGTAATAACAGAGGGAGGGGCGGCAGCCAGTGCCCAGAGAGTGCGAAGGATGAAGATGACGGGACACAACACGGCGATGGGCAACAACCCGACAGAGCATGTGGAGGTGCGGGACCCTCAGGGGGCCCGAGAGAAGGGCGGCAACCACATGACATGGTGGGTGACGGTGAGCCCAGCGGAGTCCAAAGACCCGGAGACGAGCACCGAGATGCTGGAGAGGAGGGTGGTGTGCAAACAAGGCCAAATATAGCTGGTAGAAACGACGATATGCCACGCAACGAAGAGCCCTGAGAAGCACACAGGGAGGTGGGACCACAGAGGGAAGCAGCCCTGGTGAGACCCGCAGAAGTTGATGGCAGAGGAGGACCCCTTCAATGGAAAGGACTACGGGGAGAGGAGGTAAAAATGTGGACAGAGGCAGCTTACTCAGAAATTGTAGATTGGTCTGCACACAGTTTATTCAACCCACCTAAATGTGACACCACCACCAAACTGTTGACAGAGATGAAAAAGCTCATTTATAACTATGTCTATGACAGACCTTTAGCCCCGTATGCTCTCAAGTTATTTTTCAGCATTCCACATCTCTTCTTGCAAAAAACTCACCGCAATTCTAGACAAGCGGAAAACGTGACAGCGCTAACAAATAGAATGAAACTGTGGAATGATAACAAGATGGATGACTTACTCAGTGAAGCCAGAGCATTACAAGAGAGACAAGGCAGACGGCAACACAAAAGAGAAAACACTGAGGACAAGGCCAGGAGATTCGGCGACCAGATGAGACAAGGTAAAGTGGCACCTGCAATACGATCGCTGACAAAGGAGGCAGCTGGTGGGCTGTTGCCTATCACAAGAGATACCATCAAGCTGCTGGAAGAGAAACATCCGCAACCTAGTATATCCGAGAGTCAGAAGCTAGAGGGGGCTTATATACCACCGAACCCCGTCATCTACGAACAAATCACAGGCGAGAAGATTTGGAAAAAGGCTCTAGGGACCCAAGGCAGTGCAGGACCCTCAGGGATGGATGCAAACGGTTGGAGAACAATCCTGAGCAGCACACTTTTCGGAGTTGCAGCGACCGACTTACGCAGGGCGCTGGCAGATCTTGCAAGAAAAATGGCCACTCAAGATTGTCAACACTTGGAGGCATACACAGCTTGTCGTCTAATACCATTGGACAAGAATCCAGGGTGCAGACCTGTAGGGGTGGGTGAAGTGTTGAGAAGAATCATCGGAAAATGCATAATGGAGGTGGTGAAGGACGATGTGCGGTCAGCGGCTGGAAATCTCCAAGTGTGTGCTGGCCACCAAGCAGGGGGAGAGGCAGCAATTCATGCAATAAGAAAAATATATGAGCAAGAAGAATGTGAAGCCGTGCTGTTAGTGGATGCATCAAATGCCTTTAACACCATCAACAGAAAGACAGCAATTCACAACATCAAGGTAAAATGCCCCAGCTTAGCCACCTATGTAGAGAATACCTATAAACAGCCTGCAGACCTCTTCATAGTAAACAACCAAAACTCACGACGTGGAACGGCACTGAAATCAATGGAAGGAACCACACAAGGGAACCCAGTAGCAATGGCGATGTACGCATTAGGTCTCTCGGTGTTGCTATCATTAACAAGACATGAGACGACACATGTTAAGCAGGCGGCCTATGCAGATGATCTCACTGGAGCAGGGAAAGTCAATGATCTCAAGAGCTGGTGGGAGCAAGTATCACAAGTGGGACTAGAAATAGGATACTTTCCAAATGCTAGTAAGTCTATACTGATAGTAAAAGCAGAACATTACGAAAATGCCTTAGAAGCTTTCAACGGTAGTGAAGTGGTCGTAACAAAGGACGGACAGCGTCATCTAGGGGCAGTGATTGGCACAGAAGAGTTCAAGAAGCAATACATGGAAGAGAAGGTCAGAGAGTGGGTAAACGAAATAGAAATACTAGCCAAAATTGCAAAGACGGAACCACAGGCTGCATATTCGGCATTCACATATGGGGTCAAACACCGCTGGACCTACTTGATGCGTACCATTCCCAACATGGGTCCACAACTTCAACCGCTAGAAGATGCCATCAGAGACAAACTCATCCCAGCTTGGATGAAGTCCCACACCCCAAATGCTACAGAGAGGGAGTTGCTCGCACTTCCTCCTAGGTTAGGAGGGCTTGGAATCATCAATCCGGTGAGGAGGGCGACAACAGAACACCAGAACTCAGTAAAGATAACAGAATCTCTCACTGAACGCATCATAGCGCAAGATCCTGACGGCGAAGTGGACCAGGCGGACATCTACAACATCAGAAAGACCATCACGTCAGAGAGGCAAAACTCACAGAAAAATGACCTGGCACAATTGATGCGACAACTTTGCCCGAGACTAACAAGAAAAGTACAAATAGCACAGGAAATGGGTGCTTCAAATTGGCTGACAACACTACCAATCAAGGCAAAATGCTTCAATCTAAACAAACAAGAATTTAATGATGCTATTGCACTGAGGCATGATTGGCCGATTGAAGGACTGCCCGATCGATGCGTTTGTGGAATCAACAACGATGCAGACCACAGCATGATATGTAAGAAGGGAGGATTCATCAGCATCAGGCACGATGAAGTAAGAGATGTAACGGCGAACATGCTCAGGGAGGTGTGTCGAGATGTGGTGCGCGAACCATCACTCATTCCCTTGGAGGGAGAGATCTTGCAGCACAGGACGGCCAACACATCCAACGAAGCACGAGTGGACGTTAGTGCAAGAAGTTTTTGGACAAGAGCATAGCGAGCATTCTTTGATGTAAGAATATTCGACCCAATGGCCCATAGCTACAGCGGGCTGTCTCTGGAGGCTGCACACAAGAGGAATGAACAAGAGAAGGTCAGGGCATATGGGGAAAGGATCTTAAATATCGAACATGGCAGCTTTACCCCACTAGTCTTCACCACATCTGGAGGGATGGGACCTAGGGCCCAGTGCTTCTATTCAAGGCTTGCAGAGATCATCGCAGAGAAGAAGAAACAGCCCAGGAGCCACGTTGTAGCCTGAATGAGGTGCCGTCTATCTTTCTCGTTGCTTAGATCAGCACTACTATGCCTGCGGGGAACAAGACTGTCTGCACCACAACCAGCGACGGTGGCAGAAGTGGACTACGAGGCAGCAGTGGCAGAGGGTCGCATAGGAAGGAGACTGGATTGAAGTTGCATGGTGTTGAATAGTAATATCTGATGCTTGTAAAATAAAATGTATGAACAATATTAAATAAAAATCAATGTAGTAGTAGTAATCCACGATGATGAGTCTGAGTGCTGACCCCGGAATAGTAAGTAGCTGAATGACTACCAAGTCGGACGCTTTGATGACTGTTCTGACCTGGTTTAGGGTCCAAAGAGGGGATGCATAGGCTGAGTGGTTTAAAAAAAAAAAAAAAAAAAAGTAGTAGTAGTAGTAGTAGTAGTAGCCTTATAGAAGTAGTAGTAGTAGTAGTAGTAGTAGTAGCATTACAGTAGCAGTATATTCCTATATGATGGACGGTGGTACTCCGGTGGTATTGTGTTGTATGTGTGGAAGCAAAGGGGGAAATGGGACGGAATTTTAGCTGCTCTCGTAAACCTTAGGAACCGACTTACGATTTTCCTTAAAGTGAGAGCAAGTTTTTGTGATTTGCTGGACACTTTAAAGCCTAAACCTTTTAAGATATTTTCTGGAGGAATAATTCTTTCTTTATGATTGATGTTTAATTAATATATATATATAATACTTGTATATACAAGTGTAAGTTTGTAGTTATATTGCCAGCCAGTCAATCTTCTTTACACAAATATAACACGGATTTTCAAAGGGTACAAAGCAAAGTAATTAAAAACAGATCTCAGTTTCGCAGTGAATATTATACAAAAAAATACTTAATAATTATAGTGGGAATCAAATCAGCTCACTTCTTTCATCATACAATCACAATTTCCCTTGGTGACCATTTTTAACTCTTTTAACTTTGTCCACCAAGATAGAACATAATACATGCTGAATCTTTAATCTTCTCATTATACCAGGACGCAATCTTGTATTTTATTCTGGCTACTACTAAAAAAAAAAAAAAAGTGGGGAATGGGCCTTAGTACATACATACATACATACTACTAGACGATTATATTACGTTTCGAAAAGCACTGTGGGAGTCAAAGGGTTAACTGGAATTAATTTCCCTCCTTTGATTACTAAATATCCTTCGTATGCTACATAAACTCGTTATTGATAACGAGAGTAAAATGTGAATTAGCGTCTTGGATCCTAAAGAGGTTAAAGGTCTAACTACATATGCCTAATATATCTCTTTTCCACTTAACAACCTGTAGATCCAACCTTTCTCTCCCGTGTCGGCCACCACCAGCTATAGGGTATGTGCCTTAGTACATACATACATACATACACACATACATACATGCATACATACGTACATACATACACACATACATACACACATACATACATACACACATACATACACACAGCTTATTGCTCTGTACAGGGGCATAGTGCGTCCTTGTATTGAGTATTGTCCACATGTGTTGGGAGGTTCCTCACACACCGCTCTCCTAGACAAAGTTGAAAGGAAGGCCTTTCGTATCATTAACTCCCGTCCACTCACCAACTCTCTTCAATCTCTCTCTCTCCGCCGCAATGTTGCATTTCTCTCGCTATTCTATCGCTACTATAATAATCAGTGTTCCTCAGAGCTTTCCCAGTGTACACCACCTCCTTTACGTAGGGCACGTGGTACCCGTCTTGCAACTCAAACCACCCCTACTCTGTGCAACTCTCCAACCCGAGAGTGAAACGTTACTCTCAAACATTCTTCTACTCAACAGCTGAGCTCTGGAACTCTCTCCCAGAATCAGTCTTTCCCTCTTCCTATGACTTAAATTGCTTCAAACTCCGTGTGTCCAGGCATTTTGGCTCGAACGTCCCTTGATTTTGGCCCTGTCACTCTTTCAACTATGGGGGAGGCACTCGCTATAGGCAGTTCTGCCTTTTGCCTCCCTCAATCACATAGAAGAAAAAAAAATATATATATATACACACATACATACACACATGCATACATACATACATACACACATACATACATACATACATACATAGTACTCATATTTCGTCTACCAATATCCACCTCTCACAGATCCCCAACCCTTACACACTGCACTATGATAATTCAGGCAGCCACAGTTGAAATCAGTGTTGGGTAATTGCACCTCGTACTTTGAGAACGGAGGGCTAAAGGCGGTGTCACACGGGCGATTTTTCCATCAATATTTACGGGCAATTGTAGTCTGGCAGCTTCACAATTTATGTTCCACAAAAATTAAACTACCTACAGAATTTACCTTCGATCTAGTCTCCGATTACAGCAAGAAAGAACCTCCAAATAGTACGAGACAAAACTTGCTCATCGAAAATTGCCGGAAAATGCGCTCGTGTGACACCGGCATAAACGAAGTGGGGCCCATGACAAAGTTTCAGTTGGCTGATTGTTGGACGGTATGTGGGAGAGGTCTGGTTTAACACCTTACGAGCGGCCTATGCGGTTTATTTATATGTACCGCACAGCGGGGTGTTTTTAGCCAAAATAGGGCTGTTTACGTGATCATTTTCATGCCTAAATAAGACCCAGAACGTAAAACAAGTACCTATCCCTGAAAGGGCATAAACAGAGCTTTCGAATGACACCATAACGATCCTTGTATGATGGATAGTTTTCTTGCAATAACCGTGCAACGCGAGTGCAAAAAGCAGGTAATTCGGTACTTTCGGTACATAATTGAGTATGTAGCGAGTGAGAGAGGGAGGAGGGAGCTGAGATTTGTGTCAGTAGGTTCGCCGCGGTGGTCTGGAGCAGTCATACGCTCGCTAGTCTCCTGCCACCACTTGTCTCTCTCTCTCAGCCACATTACGTGCTGAAATTGCCACTCGACCTATGTCGAGCGCCGCCACATAGTCCAGCTTTATTTAACTCGACTTATGTTGCTCGCCGCTAATTAAGGGTTAACTGCTTGGCTTAATTGTCTCACTCTAATTAAACACAGGCACTAAATATATATCAGTTCACTTGAGGGGAAATTTGTATTTATTGGTATATATTTTGTATATATTCGTTTGTTTATACATTTCTTTGGTAATTCTGCAGAACAACAACTCCTGCCGCCCCCACATCCCCGCTTGTTGGGTATTAATAAAACAATAAAAGATTGATGGGCACCAAAAGAAAAAACAATGAAGTCTACGGTGTTTACTCCGCAATCTTCAGCTTTGGCTGTCGATAACAGGAAAGTACCAATACAAATTTACTGATGTCTTGTAGGTGAAGCTCCACTCCGATTGGCTACTGTACATAGGGGAGGAGGCTAGAATGTAAACATAGTGTCCTGGACTTGCTATACAAAAATACAATTTTATAGGGAAGTGAAAATCAAATTGACAAAATAAGGAGAGTAGCACTTATCCGCGTATATGTAAGGTCCCCCGAGTAAGGTAGGAGCAAACCAAAATATATAAATAAAACAAAAATACCTAAGACAGGAATCCCGTAATCGAGGAATTATTGTTATACATATAACTTATTGTTTAAAAGTTAACTCCCAAGGTCTTATAATCGGCAAAATAATGGGGCTAAACATGAGGAAGAAGGGGGTCCAGACAAAAAAGCTTCCCCTTTATCAGGAAAAGTCACATCTACTATATCTACCAGCGATGAATTTACTAACGATAATAATTATGTAATCAGTGTTTGCCTGTTAATTAATTCTACTTCACAGGCAATAGTTTCTGATGATTAATTATGACAGCTTCTAGCCTTGTTTACCAAGATTACAGGCAAGATAAAAGATATTGGCTTGTCTTGCGATATTTTGTTTTTAGCATGTCGTGTCATATATATTTGTATGGGTGTATTTGCAAATAAACAGAGTAACGAAATGCATTATATCTTAAATGATTACAGTATAACACATAAAGCACACTTCTAATTCGACCATCTATTGATTTGCTGGCTATTAATTATATGACATACGGATACGAAAAATAGTCTTCGTTCCATCAGCAGTTCTCGAAAAAAAGAATATCCATGTGAGATATATTATCCAAACAATTCAATACAACATTAGGTATAGTCGGCCTAATAAGTGATGTCTCGGCACTAAGTATATTTTGATCCATAATTTGTATCAGCCACACCTACAACTTGATATATTCGTTTCGGGGGAGATATACAAACATGTTCCTACACTTACCCCCATTATTCAACATCTGACAGACATTAATACAGCACAGAGCGAGCCAAACGAAATGACAGCTGAGACATGACTTAGTAGCGCGACCGTACTTTGGGTACAGAACCTTTCATACTGTTACGTCCTGGGATATATAAACACTGGGCTCTTTCTATTGGACTAGGTAAGCGGCAACAAGCAACAACGGAAAATGCTAGATCGAACCCTTATCTATAAACCCAGGCAACAAACCACCCTAAACCGTCAAGAGTCCTGCCTGGACAACAAGGTATCCTATGACTCGGTTACAGGGTGCACGCACTATAGACTGCTGATAGTCAAGCAAGCGATATAAAAGATCACACAATTAAGTTGACTTAAAGCTTCAAGGAAAAGATAGATAACGGAATTAAATTGCTGAAACAATTTAATAACAAACTAGAAGAACGTACATTTAACGTTACGTTAATTAATACAACTAATCACCCCTGCGTGAAAGAAGGTGAAAGCAAACAGTCCTCAAAACATCGTACCGGTAGACAAGATGCAGGTTTCTAAACTGCATGCGGCTACTGTAGGATCTGATGCTTAGCAAAGAAAGTACGTTACGGATTTAGAGAACTCTTAACTCATAAGCAGGAATAAATACTAGTGATAGGCCATACAGTGTATAATGGCATAGGTATAATTAAATAAAGGCAGCAACTTGCAACATAACCACATACAGGTGTGCTTCTCACTCTTAGTCAGGCAAGCCTGCTCGGACAGAGTCTTTAAGCCACACCCTGACTCACAATGATCACAAAAACGGTAAACTGTGGCACAATAACAAGCATACAGAGATGATAAACCCCTAGCTGTTAATCTGCCAGGTGGCAGAGGTCTAGCCGGAAGGATATAGGCTTCGGATACCCGGGCTGAGCCACCTGCTCTAGCCTAGGGACATTCCCAGGTCTGTGCGCCAAATTACTCTAATTGAAAGGGTGCTCTCTTGAGAGACTCAGATCGCAAGTATCTGACTCTCTCCTGGCGACCCTAAAACAAAAGCAAGACGTGCTAGTGCAGTGCTGAGTGGACTAGGCAAGGGCCCTCACACAACACAATACTAGACAGACACACAGGGACACAGAAAAGAAAATGCCCCCAGACTCCCACGGGTATCCTAGTAAAGTCGTGCGGGTCCACAGTACTCGCACCAGCAGACTTTACTTAAAGGATCTCAAAAAGCCTCCCCTCCGGTCTAGCCCCTGCTAACCTGACACAAAACACACTAGCAAGCATGAAACCACCAAATATGAGACAACAAAAAAGCTTCCTAGGTCTCATTAACAATTACATCTCCGCACAAGGCCCAAAATCCTATCTAGTTATCTGAGAGCTCGTCGTTAATACAATAATAGATATAAGGTCTATCAAGGGGATGGGATAATTAAATAGATTGGTGAAGTAGTGGAAAGAAGGTATACAAAGTAAGAGAGAAAGTTTCTAAGTGGGGTTGAGAGGGATAGATATCAAGGGGGTCCGAAGGGTACAACAGTGAGGTGAGCTCTGAGTCTTGAAGCTGTCTGGACCCCGCCCTAGGCATGCAGAATACATCCCATGCTTGGCAACACTCAACACAGTTGCCGGGTCAAAATCCTCTACCCCGTGCGTGAGTCGAAACTAAGCCTAACGTTGCAATCAAATGCATATGGCAACGCTTCAGGCTCGTCCCAAGCTGGCAAGCGAAGCAATGTCCCAAGCCGGTCTCTCTCTCCCGCTCGTCTCCTCCCGCCCTCACTAGACGGGATATAATATCTTATATATTATAATGAAATAATCAACTATCGAGAATAAAATATACTAAGATGCATTGGTTAAGAATAAGGGCAGCTTCAAGCTGTGAAACAACATAAGAATATCCCAGACATAGTTACGTTGTCGTAGGATATATACTAAGGAAAAGCCTGCCGACCGGCTGCCACCAGCCGGTTTCTAAACGGCTGGGCAGCCGACGCGCGCGCATGCCCGCACGTGGCGACTATGCAGAAGCGTCACACCTCCCCCAAGATATAAGACCCTTGACTAAGTTCTTCATATCTAACAGAAAGCTTCCCATAGTACCACACACTGTTGCGACACAAGGCACTATATATACAAAAAATAAAGACTGTTGCACTCCACCGAGCAAGTTCAACTAACTTAGCGACAATAAGCGAAAACATTCAACTTAGATACTGCTACAACATCTTATACAAAATTCTACACGTTATAAAAAATAAAGAGTTTTTATAAGGTTTTTGCTTTTTTAATTTGTTTTTTTTCGGCTGAACTACAGTGACAGCCTATTTTCCTCCACACTCAACCCTCAATCCTGTGGCAGTCTAACCAACATCATCCACCCTTGATAGACAATCCGCTATCACGTTATCAGAACCGGCAATATGGTGTATGTCCAGATTATACTCCTGAAGCATGAGTGACCACCTGGTCAGCCTCATATTCCGGTTATGAAACTGATTCAAGAATTTCAGAGGGTGATGATCGGTATAAACCACTACGACTGGTCCGAAAACAGGAACATATACATCAAAGTGCCTGAGCGCCAGCACTATCGCCAGGAGTTCTTTTTCAATTACAGAGTAATTCCTTTGTGCACTATTGAATTTTTTACTGTAAAAACTCACTGGATGTTCGATACCTTCATCATCTGTCTGTAACAAGACAGCCCCAGCCCCTACGCCACTGGCATCAGTCGCCAGCTGAAAAGGTCTGCTGAAGTCCGGGGCCCTGAGTATGGGGTGGGTACATAACAGGTGTTTCACCAAGGAAAACGCCTCTGCACACTCAGGAGACCACCAGAACTTCTTGTCCTTAGATAATAAGTCAGTTAAAGGTGCAAGTACAGTCGAATAGCCTTTGATGAAGCGACGATAATTGCCTATCATACCTAGAAACCGCATGATTTGTTTCTTAGTCGTAGGCTGGGGAAACTGATCGATGGCTTTGATCTTTGTCTGTGGAGGGCACACCTGACCCATCCCCACCTCAACCCCAGGTACAAAACTGGTGGCTTTGACAAAATCGCACTTACCCAGGTTTACCACCAAACCTGCTTCATTCAGTTTATTAAAAAGCTGTCCGATGTGAGCACAGTGACTGTTAAAATCATCGTAGTATATTATGACATCATCTAGGTACACCGTACAGTTGGGAATGTCGGCTACAATGTCTTTCATTAATTTCTGAAACGTTGCAGGGGCATTTTTCAGCCCTTATGGCATAACATGGCAACGATATGTGGCACCGTCCACCACAAACCCACACACCTCTCGCGCTCGCTCAGACAAGGGCACTTGCCAATAACCCTTAACAAGGTCTATCTTAGTGAGGAACTTGGCTTTTCCTATCTTATCCACACTGTCGTCCACGCGTGGGAGAGGGTAGGCATTTGTGGGGGTTAAACCATTCAAACCGCGGAATCTATACAAAACCGCACCTTGCCATCTGGTTTGGGCTGCAGTGTGACTGGGGAAGTCCACCTTACTGCACCCTCAGAAATCAGCCCACGTTTCAGCATATAATCCAGCTCTTCCCTAAGTGCTGGTAATTTAATAGGGGGAACACGGTATGGCACTGATTTAAAGGGCGGGTGGTCCCCAACATCGACATCGTGCACCGCTTGAGTAGTGAGGCCAGGATGCTCCGCGAAAACAGCTGGGTTTGAATCAAACAAGTGCTGCACAGCTACAGGCTGTTGCTCAGGCAGGTGCAATATCAACTCGTGAGCCACTTGTCTAGAATTCCCCGCCCACTGATCCGCGGAAACATGACAATCCCAATTATCCTCCCCCGCAGCTTGACTGTCCCTTCCTCCTTCTCCACCACGATCGCTGCAGATCAACACCGGGACAGTGAGAGGCTCGGAGGGGCGCCTCACATACACCTTCATCAAATTTACATGGCAAAGTGGGTTCTTTTTCTTACGATCAGGAGTAGCTACTAAATAGCCGAGATCAGAAACCTTCCTTACAACCCGATACGGACCAGAATACTTGGCAGACAAGGGGTGTCCCACCAGAGGCAGTAGTATCAGTACCTCCTGATCTACTTCAAACTCCCTCAGCTTCACCTTCTGTCCTTCATCTGAGCTTGTGAACTCTTAAGGTTCCGACCTGCTACCTCCAAGCTCTTTAGCATTCTCTCACGGCTTTCAACTACATACTTTAGAATCGAGCATGGCTTTGTGACTCCCTCCCAGATCTCCTTGACTATGTGGAGGGGCCCCTTGACCCTGTGTCCAAAAACCAACTCGTTCGGGCTAAATCCCAAGCTCTCCCCAGGTACTTCTCTCGCAGCAAATAAAACGTATGGGAGACCTAGATCCCAGTCCTTCCCATTTTCCATGCAATAACACCGCAACATACTCTTGAGAGTCGAGTGCCACCTTTCCAAAACTCCCTGACTCTCGGGATGGTAGGCAGATGACACCACAGACACTATCCCATGTTGCTGCATGGTCTGCTTAAACAGAGCAGAAGTAAAATTAGATCCTTGATTAGACTGGATCTCCTGAGGGTAGCCATAACGAGAGAAATAGACAAGTAGGTTTTTGACAACAGTCTTAGCCATCCCGTTGCGCATGGGGTAAGCATCTGGATACCGTGTTGCTACATCCATTACAGTTAGTAAAAATTTATTGCCGGCACTAGTGGGGGGCAATGGGCCAACTATATCGATAACTACTTTGCTGAAGGGTGGCCCAATGACAGGGATGGGTTGTAACGGGGCTCTTGGGATGACCTGATTGGGTTTCCCAACAACTTGACAAGTGTGACACTGTGACACCCATGACACGACACTCGCCTTTAACCCAGGCCACCAGAAAAGCTTGCTAAGAGCTGCCTCCATCTTACGTGCCCCCAGGTGCCCTGTCAAAGGCACATCATGAGCTAATCTCAATAAGCTTTCACGGCACACCCTCGGTACTACTAACTGGTCCACTAATCCTGACCCGCCATCCCACTTTTTCTTGGGATCCTGATGTGTCCGATACAAGATCCCCTCGGACAAGAAAAAATCACCAGGCTGCGCATCCCCATCGCTCTCCAGTTCGACAGCACCATTACCACACACCCTGACTTCAGGATCTTCCAGCTGCAAGGAACATATATCAGCAGGTGCGAGATTATCCAAGTTCATCTTAAATAATTTATTTCCACCTCCAATGTCCCGCTGAGCCATCCTTTCCTCACGCTGCGCATAACGATGCTGTCGCAGAGTCTCTTCCTGCCCTGCATCTGCACTAGCGGTGACAGGCTTACATCTTATATATTATAATGAAATAATCAACTATCGAGAATAAAATATACTAAGATGCGTTGGTTAAGAATAAGGGCAGCTTCAAGCTGTGAAACAACATAAGAATATCCCAGACATTAGTTACGTTGTCGTAGGATATATACTAAGGAAAAGCCTGCCGACCGGCTGCCACCAGCCGGTTTCTAAACGGCTGGGCAGCCGAGGCGCGCATATGCCCGCACGTGGCTACTATGCAGAAGCGTCACAATACTGAGACCATAATAGAGTCTATACCTAAAGAGTTCGAATTTCCTTGGCCAAATGCTACACAAATCAAGATGTCTGTAAACTCAGAGTACAGTTATGTGAATGTCGGGTGGAAGCAGTCGAGGGGAAGAGACTGACAGACAAGTGTGTAGAAAGATAAACTGAGGAATGGATACAACAAAAACGTGGGAAATAGAAAGGGAGCGAGTTAAGGGAGCCCACCTCGCTTTTTTTCTCTTTCTCTCCCTCTCTCTTTGGCTTGTATCCGTTCAGCCCCATTCAGCCTACTGTTTTAAGACGTTTACCCCCATTCAGCCTACTGTTTTAAGACGTTTATATATATTTTTATTTTGACAGGAAGCTAAATCTCCGGCGAAGCCGGATTTCTCCATACAATGCTGGCTCGCTATCTCTCGCCAGGAAGATATCGACACCTGGATGGGGATAAACATCTTAAAACAGTTGGCTGAATGGGGCAGAATGGATACAAGCCAGAGAAAGAAAGAAAAGGAGAGAAAGATAAACAAAAAAGCAGGTGACCTCCCTTAAACTAACTAGGGTACTAATACTGTGTGGGTGGCAAGCAGGTTGGCGGTGTTGCGTCTTTAACCCTTGTCTAGCGGGGTGTTTTGGGCTCATTTGGGCATATTCAGGCCCTCCTGCATGATAAATCAAGCATCTGCATGAAAATAAAATTATTTAGCAAAAAACTAGGCACTAAAAGCTTCAAAATGAGACCAGAACGAGCTACGTAGCACTCGTGGTTCTCTTGCAGTGATGCCACGAACATGGGAGTTTAGCATATATCGGTATATTTTTCCCAGCTATGCTCACTACTGGCTACACTGCCGGCCTCTCGAGAACACAGGGAACATGAGTTAATGGGCGGCGGTAAGCCCTGGGACTCGGCTGTCTGGCCCGCTGTGCTCCCGGCCATTTGCACTCGATTTTAACCCTTCAAAAGCCTTAATAATGCTCCTAAATTGGTGCACGACTTAAGTCGAGCGCTGCCAATAAGGGGTTAAGGGGGAACTGGCGTATTTATTTGCTCATTTATGTATCTTTATATTATAATTTTAGTTTCCTCCCTAGACCTCCATCAAGCTTTAAAAAACATCCGCCCAAGATCCTCCTTCAAGACAAATTTGTCCATTTTTTGGTAGAAAAATTTCCCGGCCAACGGCCGGTTCCTCTTAATTTACATGCTCGCTATCGTTTGCCAGGAAAACATAGACGCATAAATGGCACGAAAGGTCATAAATTGACAGAAATGTGGCGAAAGTTCTTAAAAGTCTCCAAACCAATGGGGCGAACGTCTTAATATCTCAAAAGCAATGGGGCAAAACATGAGGGAGAAAGGGGCCCCGAAAAAAAATCCCTCAAGTATAGAATCTGCCCTTAACCCGGCAAGCGCGATAGGCCTCACGGAAGGCTTCCTATAGGGAACGCGATAGGCCTCACGGAAGCAGGACCATAAAAAAAGCCTTCCCCCCAAAAAAAGGGCCTATCAAAACAAAGGATTTTGTCTCTAGGTGAGATAATTCCCCTCTAGTACTCATCCATGTGTTTCTCACCCCTCCCCCCCTCCTCAATTATCACCTATTTATCCACTTATTATCATCATTTATCGGTTATTTTTCTCTCCCGCGATAATGTAGCACAAGTGGGTTGCATAAAAGATCGTTATGCAACACCCAGACACCGGCACACACCGCCCCGCTCGTCTCAGTTGACTCCCAGACAGCGAGAGGGGAGGGCTGACTGTGGCTCTCTCTCGCCTGAGATTATGACCGGGTGGCCAATATCTTCGTTTTTCACCACCCAAATGCTTTTCCCACTTATTTTAGCACTCTTGAAGGTTCATATATACATCATATATGTAAAATAAAAGCATACCGAAAACAAATAATGGTTTATATTGTAAATATAACGAATTCTGTCAGAATCCAGGGCTAGAAATGCACAAATAACTACCCTAGCACCTAGGTCTATATCGCGCTTGTCAGGTTAATGAGAGAAAACTGTACTAAAAATCCAGATGGCGCTGGGGGTCTTATTCAAATGACTATCGTGTGTGATGCACCATTGAGGTGTTTTGAGGGTTTTCGTGATTTAAGAGGTTTAATACAGTTTGCAACTTATCTATGACACATAGTTGTGTAGTATATTTTTACTAGATTCATAATACTGTATGATGGTTATATACTCGTTAATGCAGTGAATATATAATAATTAACATAATTTGATACATAAATATCAGCTTCCTGACCTAGAAATTTAGTTTCATCTAATGTGGTGTAATAGGCTGGGCGAAATGTGTAATACTCATTGAAGTATTGTATTTACTTCCTTTTTAGTTACTAACAAATACGTGTTTCAGTAGATATTGGCTGAACAAATGGTATTATATTCTTTAGTTTGAAGCATTTGGCGGTTGAATGTCTACGCATGCGCAGACTACAACTCAAGCTCCCATGCGCTTATAGGTTACCAATTTAATAATCCACTCTCAAATCGGGCAGATAAATAGGTTACCGGCTATATTTCTTATTATACCAGTGACAGGAAAACAGTCAATGTGTATCAGAATGTCATTGAACACAGTGGCAGCAAATTACATACGTGGAGATGCAGGAAATTCGAAAAAGATGATGAAAAAAAACTGACAACACTGCCCTTTCAAGGTCGAGGGTTTCGGTGACCAACTGACCACGGCGTGATAAACATATAGGCCTTAGACAGTGTTGCCATGGTCTTCTTTTGTTCGCACCATTGGGCTAGTTTGGGAGAGTAGATTTGCGAGATTGAAGGAAGGACGTACATTTCTCGAAAAGGGGCTCCATTCCTAACGATATTCTTGATTTACAGCGTGATGGGGTTAATAGCCTCTGAAGTACTATCCTAACTAAAATTGAGGAACGCGGAATTGGGCTGGTTCTATATATTATTTATTCAAGTTACTCAACCCCACAATTTGCCGGAGGAAAACAGGTTTTTCACAATACGTAGACGGAGGTCTTTTAAAAAAAAAAAAAAAAATTGTAGAGGTGTCGAGATAGCCTATCGAGTGTCGAGTAGCTAGGCTACATTTCATACAAACATTCATCATGGCTTTCAGTTGGTTGTACTATACATGTATGGTAACCTATGTGGCGGTGACTGAATAATCAAGTGATTGCTTGTGACGGGGGATTGGGACATTGATGCAAATTTGATGAGTGCATGATTGTGATAATCATGTATGTGGTTATTTCATTAATGTTTAGATGATGTGACACTACTACTCATATACTGTATATGGGACTAGGCCTAGTTATATATGGGGAACTCATAGTATCATGCACGCATGGCTGTTAAAGATAAACATATAAGAAAATGTGTGATAGGATTAAAATAGCTGAAACTTTGTGTTGTGCGATATTAGGTGATTGGGCTACTTTTGGGCGATTTTTTTTTTTTTTTTTTTTTTTTTTTTCTATATTCCAACTTACTTCCTCTCGGGCATAGGCTGAGAGCCTTAACATTCACCGCTTTACAATGAACAGTGAAGCCCGTGAGGTCTTGTTCCAGTCTAGGGAGTGAGACATGTGAAGCACGTAGAGCACAACGAGCACCTGCCATCTTGCCTTCACATGAGGCACGGTGCTCACTCATGGCCCGAAACGACCCCATCCCTGAAGCCATCTCGTTCCCGTGCTTCACTGTCTCACCCGCTACACTCGGACTCTCACACTTACACACACACAACGCCACCTGTTGAGCAGATAACTCACCAGGCATTGCACCCCTATAGCATATTTTGAATATGGGAATATTCATACAGTGCTATTTAATCAGGGAACAATGAGGGTATTTTATTGACGTTTCGGTGGGCTTTGTGGTAATGCACTGATACTAGGTACAGCACAAATTCCATCCCAATAATATCTTCCCATTGATACATCGGGATTTGAACCCGGGACCTTTGGATTACCAGGCCAGTGGCAAGACCACTCCACCACACCTCCCCTTGGGAGTGGATATGCGTTGGCAACCTTGTAATACACACACATGCACGCACACCATTTAACTGAGCATTGTACCTTTATTAAGGCTATAATCCACATTATATTAAGATTTCCATCGATGGGAAACAAATATCTACCACCATTACTGCTAGTGTGCACATAGAGCACAACAAATGTAAAATTTAACAAAGTAAGTCAAGTGGGGAACAGATGTTGACTGCTCGAGTAGTTTGGTTTAATGAGAATTATGGCTAGCGAACACTGGCATCAATTTATGATGCTCGTGCCATTTCAGAAACTAGTTTATAATTGTATAATCTAATTTCCAGTAAAGTGGGTAATGCCGATTATTTTATACGTTTATCTCGAGTGTTTATACATATTATTTATCATTTTTAGGATCGCTACCTATCTATTGAAATATTAACAGGACTACTTTTAGGGGGCTTACCATGTGTTTGTGTAGGCCTACTAGAATCGTGTTTATTTATCATAAATACTTTGTATATTGCACAATGTACTGAATAGAATTTGAGAGTAATATATCTGTAACATTCATGACTATAGAAATCGAGTGATATTTTGATGACTGCGATTTTTAAAAATCAATTCACTCGATGGCAACAAATTTAGGTTCGGTGCGAACCAAATGCGGGAAAAATAGCAGACGATTTTTTTATTTTCCCCCTTTGGACCCCCGCCTGAGAATGGGCTAAACTACCTTACACTGGTCTGTAACCATGGACCCTGTTTAAGGAGGGATGAGCAGGTTTTCTGGACCACTTTCTCCCTCATGTTTAACCCCATTAGTTTTCAGATGTTAAGATGTTTGCCCCATTAGTTAGTCGATTTTAAGACCTTCCGCCCCATTTCTTAGTCAATATTTAGACCTTTCGTACTATTTAGGTGTCGATGTTTTTCCCTGGCGAACGATAGTGAGCCTGTGATGTTGGAAGAACCGGCCTTCGGCCGGGAAATTTTTCTACCGAAAAATTTACAAATTAATCTAGAAGGGGGATCTAATGAATGTTTTTTTTTTATTTGATGGAGGTCTAGGGAGGAAACTAGAAAAATAATGAATACATTAAAAAAATCGCCCAAAAAGTGAATCATCTCCCCTTAACCCTTTGAGTACCATTGTGCTATAGTATATTTTAGCTATATTTAGACGATAGTATGCAGCTTAGGAGGGATCTGTGGTTGTGAAAAGGGTTAAGTGGGATTATACGAACCCTATTAATTGCCGGAGGCCCTTATTAGACTGAACACAATCGTCTAACAGTAGCCAGAATAAACTTAATTTAAAAAGACGTCGCCGGTACAGAAGGGGTTAAAGTGAATAAGACGGACACGCAACCATGGCTAGAAATTAGAATTGAAAGGTTCAGCACTAGTATCTGTGAATTTTGTTTTACATAATTATAAGATCTGTTCTACCTGGAACAAACTTCCCTCCGAAGTTGTAAATAGTTCTTCAGTAGAGCAGTTCAAGAAGAGAGTAGATAGTATTTTGCACACTCTGTAAAGAGTGTTGTTGTAATTCACTGCAACATTTGTGGCTAAGCATTTAAAAATGGAGAAGGGTGAGGAAAACACCGTCCAAGCTTGTTAGATGTCTCAAGTCTTCTATTATTCAAAAATCATAAACTTTACAAAAGCGTCCACAAAATATGCAATATATGGAAATTATGTAACTCCTTAATTATTATTCTCTTAACTGCAAATTATATCAATTAACAAGTATATGTACTGATGAGAAAATATATTAATACAAACATACATTATCATAGGTAATAAGTAAATATTCAGACATTACTGGACAGGAGCATAAGAGAAAACGTTTACTTTAGTCAAACTTTTAAGGGTAACTTAAACAAATTTATCTTAATCTTGCTAAGTTCCAACAAGTGTAGTGCACTAAACAGTCGCTTTCCTTCCACTTCTAGTATCTCCTCGGAATGGACCACAAGGTCTCCGAGATACTACCTATTCCTTGTAACAGATGCAGTGTGTTGTGTGTATTTTTCACAGGAGTGGTCTTTGTAACGGCGCCAGCTCAGAGTAGCATAGTTGGAGGGATAAGATAAGGGATGATAGTAGGAGAGATTTAGTGGACAAAGATAAAGAGAGAGAGAGATGTATACCCTCCATTACTTTCGCTACCCCATTGTTTTCACTGTTTTACCTATTGTATATATATACCCTCTTCTTACGGCAGTTAAGCAAACAACAATGATCCTACACTTAACCTTAAGAAATATATCTTCGTCAAATTGCTGATAAAACAAGGCCAAAGGAACTCGTATTGGTGAAAAGGCGGGCAGAAGAAAACACGGTTCCATGCCATCTCAACCAGTAGACCATTTCAACCAGTAGCTCTCAACCAGTGCCAAATTAACCCAGACCAACCAAACCAGTGCCAAAATATAGTACTAACCTAACCTAACCGAATTGGTTGATTTGGTACTGGTTGAGAGCTACTGGTTGAAATGGTCTACTGGTTGAGTTGACCGGTCACCAGAAAATACATGTGTGGCAAAACGATGTGTGTGTAAAAGGTCTATCTATTCTATCTATATGCTCAGGCCCAATCCCCACTATTCCTATTTTATATTATTATTTTCCTCTATTTTATTATTTTGTTTTGTTTTGTATTATCTTGGGGGTGGCCGACTCAAGACAGAGCAAAAACAGGAAAACACAAAACACAAGACAAAAAAAAAGGTGGTGGACAAAAAATAAGTGGATAAAATTACATGTGAGCAAAAAGAAATGTAGATGAGGTAGATGTGCTGGAAAGTGTGAAAAGGAACAACTTGAGATGGTTCGGCCATATGGAACGTATGGAAAGCGAGAGAATGACTAAGAGGGTGTACGAGAGCGAGGTGGAGGGACAGAGGGGGAGAGGTAGACCGAATATGAGGTGGAAGGATGGAGTGAGGAACTACATGAATGAAGGCGGTGCTGGTTGGGGGGAGGGGCGTCGACTGACTGGGGACAGAGGTGCATGGGGGCGGTTCGTTCGTGGCCACCCCTTCGGGGATCACGGCGTCAGGCAATAGATAGATAGATAGAAAAAAAAATGTATGCACAAGACATTTGGCCAAACATGCTTGGGTGAAAAGACATGTGAGCGTATACACATGTGGGTGTAGAAATGTGGGCCTACACATATGGGTGTAAAGATGTGTGGGTGTAGAGAGATGTGTAGCCAATTATAAGGGTTCCAGAGTCACCAGGGCCACCTAATTAGACACAGCCGCTTACATTTCACACTACTGGAGTACCGTACAGGGAAGGTAATAAGTCCAGGACCACCTACAGTATACGTTTGATGTGTGTTGGTCATACGGACGGATTTATTTCCTCATTTACTGTATGTATTTTTATATTATTTGTTTTTAGTTTCCTCCCTAGACCTCCATTAAGGGGAGATATCCACTTGAGGGATTTTTTTCTTGACTCCTTTCTCCCTCATGTTTAGCCCCATTGCTTTTGATATTATAAAACGTTCGCCCCGTTAGTTTGGCGATTTTAAGAACTTTCACCCCATTTTAAGACCTTTCGTGCCATTCAGGTGTCGATTTTATCCTGGCGAGCGATAGCGAGCCTGTAACTGAAGAGGAAACGGCCTTCGGCCGGGACATTTTTCTACCGAAAAATGTACAAATTGATCTTGAAAGGGGGTCAAGGGGATGTAATTTTAAGCTTGCTGGAGGTCTAGGGAACAAACTAAATACCTCCCCTTAAGCTTATATAACAGGTTTCGAACCATCTCACTTAATCTGTTTGACTACCACAGATGTTTCTTAACCCCCCCCCCCCCACAGCCTCCTTCAAGATAAATGTGTACATTTTTCGATAGAAAAATGTCCCGGTCTAAGGCCGATTCTTCTTAAAATACAGGCTCGCTATCGCTTCCCAGGATAAAAACAACACCTACAGTAAAAGACACGAAAAGTCTTAATATTGACAAAGAAGTGGGGCGAAAGGTCTTAAAATCGCCAATGTAATGGAACGAACGTCTTAAAATCTCAAAACTAATGTAGCCAATTATAGTCACCAGGGCCACCTAATTAGACACACCCGCTTACATTTCACACTACTGGAGTACAGGGAATGTAATAAGTCCAGGACCACCTATACTTTTGCTGTGTGTTGGTCATACGGACGATCACGCTGAAGAGGTATACTTGCTTTTTCTCCCTCATGTTTAGTCCCATTAGCTTTGAGATTTTAATACTTTTGTTCTAATACTTTGGCGATTTTAAGACCTTTCAACCCATTTCTCTGTCAATATTAAGACCTTTTATGCCATTTAGGTGTCGATTTTGTGGGTGGTGTTTTTGTTTGATGTGTGTTGGTCATAAGGACGATCACGCTTAACCCCTCCACCACTATTACGTAACTTCAATCATGTTCTGCTTACCATTAGACGATTTTCTTAAGTTGGTAATCTACCTATTTGACTCAAATATGTAAATGCGATTTCAATAAACCCTCTTAGTAATATAGGTCCTTCTTAAACTGCATAAAAGCATCAAGTTTTAGCCAGAATCATTTGTAAATAAGTGTCCTGGTGCTGAAGGGGTTAGCCCTCTCGCTACCCTGTAGACGTGAGGTTGCCATTTAGCATTCAGGAATAGTTTTCTCTATCTCACAATTACCTATCCAAAATTAGTTTTCTGCCCACAAAGACAACTGCAGAGGTTGAAGTAACTAAACTAAAGGTTTCTAAACACCCCTGATGGTCACAAAGGCTTTTCAGTATCCCAGAATGGCCGCAAATCACGTCCTGTGCGTGAAAGGGCTAAAAGTACTGTACTCTGGCATCACAATTTCACAACCATACTAACCTTGCTTGATAATATAATAGAAACATAATTATACTCCTATGTACGGTAACCTAATTATAATGCTTTTGTTTATGTGCTCTTAGGACTTTGTTTATTTATACTACAAATCATATATGTAACTCACCAATAGGCCTATTTTGATTTGTGCTACCGTTAACTATAAGTACACGATCCTGGCCTTTTAGATAGATAGATAGATAGACTGAGACGACAAAGGTTCCAAGGCACATAAGGTCCCTTCCCAATTACACCCCTCCTGTCATTGTTACTCCACACTGCAGTAGTTACATATAAATATATTATATGACCTGGCTCTACGTGCATTAATTGTTAACAGAATAGTTTCTTTAGCCTACATGCTATAATTAAATATGAATATGGAGAAACCCATATTTAACAACAATAATTATGACGATAATAATAATAATAATAATAATAATAATAATAATAATAATAAATAAAAATAATAATAAATAAAAATAACAACAAATAAAAATAATAAATAAAAATAATGATAAATAAAAATAATAATAAATAAAAATAATAATAAATAAAAATAACAATAAATAAAAATAATAATAAATAAAAATAATAATAGCCTAATAACAACAATACACAATAAATGATAACAATACCGTCCAATTTCTAGTATATACCCATAGCGACTGAAACGACACAGGTCCCTTCCCAATTATACCCCTCCTGTCATTGTTACTCCACACTGCAGTAATTACATATAAATAAATCACCTGGCTCTACGTGCTTTAAGGGGAGAGGGGTCGTTTTTCTCCACACCTTTCTCCCTCATGTGTAGCCTCCTTATTTTTCAGATTTTTAGACGTTCGGCCCATTAGTTTGGCGATTTTAAAACTGTTCGCCCCCTTTTCTTTATCATTCGTGTCATTTAGGTGTCGATTTTTTTCCTGGCGAGCGATAGCGAGCCTGTAAATTAAGAGGAACCGGTCTTCGGCCGGCCTGGACATTAAAATGTACAAATATATCTTGAAGGGGGATTCTGGGGTTGTTTTTGTTTTTCTACACGCTTCAGAAAAATGGGAAAAGTAGAATGTAAATAAGAGGTGCCGTTGCAAAGGCTTATCCCTCAATACTTCATCTGATCTGGAGGTCTAGGCAGGAAACTAAAACAATAAAAAATAAATTTAAAAAATCGACCAAAAAATTAACTATCTATCTATCTATTGCCTGACGCCGTGATCCCCGAAGGGGTGGCCACGAACGAACCGCCCCCATGCACCTCTGTCCCCAGTCAGTCGACGCCCCTCCCCCCAACCAGCACCGCCTTCGTTCATGTACTTCCTCACTTCCACCTCCACCTACTTCCTTCCACCTCTCATTCGGTCTACCTCTCCCTCTCTGTCCCTCCACCTCGCTCTCGTACACCCTCTTAGTAATTCTCTCGCTTTCCATACGTTCCATATGGCCGAACCATCTCAAGTTGTTCCTTTTCACAAACATTAACTATCCCCCTTAATCGTTGACAGAATATTTGTAAACCTTTCAGTACCGGTGACATTCTTCTCTCATTATATTCTGGCAACTAATAGGCAATCTTATTCAGTTTATAAAGGGCCTCTAGCGATTAAAAGGCGTTGAACTATCTCAATTAACCCTTTTGTACTAACACAGATCTGTCTTGAGGGGAGATGGGCCGTTTTTCTGGTCCCCCTTCTTTCTTATGTTTAGCCCCACTAGTTTTCATATTTTAAGACGTTCGGCCCATTAGTTAGGCTATTTTAATACTGTTCGTCTCATTTCTTTGTCAATATTGACTTTTCGTGTCATTTAGGTGTCGATTTTTTCCTGGCGAGCCTATAATTTAAGAGGAACAGGACTTCGGCCGAAACGTTTTTCTATCGAAAAATGTACAAATTCATCTTGAAGGAGGGTTTTGGGCGGGTGTTTTTATAAGTATGATGGAGGTCTAGTGAGGAAACTAGTAACAACTAATAAATAGATACATCAAATTAATGAGCACATAAATGAGCAAATAAATACGCTCATCCCCCCCTTAAGCTGCACAAAATCGTCTAATAATATAATCCAAAAGACGTCGCCGGTACAGAAGGGGTTAATTAGCCTATATGCTAGTATATGTGAATGATAATTATCTATGTCGAGATTCACTATGTAATTAAGGGGAGACGGGCGTATTTATTAGCTCATTTATGTATTTTTATTATGTTGTTAAGTTTCCTCCCTAGTCCTTCATCAAGCTTATATAAACACCCGCCCAAGACCCTCCTTCAAGATAAATTTGTCGATACAAAAAATGTCCCGGCGAAGACCGGTTTCTCTTAAATTACAGGCTTGCTATCGCTCGCCAGGAAATAATCGACACCTAAATGACACGAAAAGTCTTAATCTTGATAAAAAAAAAAAAAAAAAAAAAAAAAGGACGAACAATCCTAAAATCGCCAAACTAACGGGTTGAACGTTTTAAAAGCTGAACACTAATGGGGCTAAACATGAGGAAGAAGGGGGACCAGAAAAACGACGCATCGCCCCTTAACCAACTCAGTACCGTACCAGTGACGTCCTATTCATTATATTCTGACAACTGTTAAACAATTTGATTGCGCTTAGGAAGGGCATCTACCCATGAAAAGGCTACAGACTATCTCAATTACCGGGTAATCCTTTTAGCTACCATATATTCTTCCATTGCTACTGACACCATCATCACTACTACTATCCCCATCACAAATCAATTGCATACGAATTATTAGAATACCTCAAGAACGTTGCAGGTATAGCGCATGCAGTATTTTTTGTTTTGTTTAATATATATATATAACACAGACTTTTAATTCATTTTGGAACGACGTGTTGAAGCCAAGAGGTTATAAGGAAAACTAAATGGCACCCAAGTCGCCAGCGTGTTCACAGAGAGCTTATGTTGTTCCATTTAACTTAGGGGTAGGTCCTAAAAGCACTTGGAGAGGTGGAATGGTGGTAGTAAGCGTGGTAATGGTGGTGTAATGGGGTGTAATGGGGTGTAGGTGGTGGTGTGATGGGGTGTAGGTGGTGGTGTGATGGGTGATATTGCTGGGGTGTCATTGGTGATGGGATGGTGTGTATGTATATATATATATACACGGTATTATGTATTTCCAATCAGCCCGTATGCTACACTTTTTTTTAGAACACTCATATTGTGGGTGCCAATCAGCCAGCCTATAGATCCTATAGATCACCTCCTCCTACTGTTACACATGCCAACACAGCTCTCCCCCTAGAGTCCTAGACCACGGTACCCAATCAACGGGTACCCATAGTGCCTAGAATTAGTAGCGTACTGTTATCTGGTCACTGGACGCCATCTTGACTCTTAAACTAACAAATGATGACCAAGCTACCCAATCAACGGGTACCCATAGAGTACCTAGAGTTAGCAGCGTACCGTTATCTGGTCACTAGACTTCATCTTGACTCCCAAACTAACAAATCAAGGTATGAAAATGTAAATGCAATCATTGGGTACATTAATATTTATTTACCTTTCTAGCCATATATTATATTGGTTATTATTACCAATACAAATGTACAAGGACAATATATTACAGATACTTTATTTACCATTTTCACACCTTTAACCCTTCATGCCCGGATGTCATTTCAAAATGACACCCCTTGCAAAGGAGTACAAAGGAGTACAAAGGAGTACAAAGGAAATCAAGCAACAACAGGTCTAGTGACCCTTCTAGGTTGCTTGTCCTCCAAAACACTGAGGATCAAGTGTCCAAACAGGGCAGGAGCCCGGGTGTCCTTTTAAAATCCGTAAGCTTGAAAGCCTATTAAGTGTGGTTTGAAAGCTGCGCGGCGAAACGTTTGTAAACAAAGCCGGTCGGAGCGACACGCAGCTTCAAAAACAAGAAGAAGTCGGACTTTGGTTGTTGTTGTTTGGTAGAACGAAAATTAGTGTTTGTAAATGTCCGATATCGCTAAAACCGCATCAAAACTCTCTCAATGGAAATCGTCATGACAACTGAACTAGTTAGCCTAGAGAGTTCTACTCAATGCCAGTCTACAGATACAAAACAGGGCTACATTTTGAGATTTGTGTGAATTCTCTAGCAGTTAAAATAACAAAAATAGGCCTACGCCTATTACGAAGTTTTTTGGCCAGATCGCCCGGATTGAGTGCTGTCATTTAGAAGGCCAGCCCGGGGGGGGGTTTAAAGTGGGATGGTTTTTCTGCCCCCCCCCCCCCCCCCCCCACACACACACACACACACACACGCTTTTCCCTCATATTTAGCCCCTTTAGATTTCAGATTTTAATAAGTTCAGCCCATTAAGTTTGGCGATTTTAAGACCTTTCACCCTATTTTGTTTTCAGTACCGGTATTAAGACCGGGTGGATTGGACTCGTTAGCCTTGGTCGGCAACTCATCTAGGGGAGACAACATTATACAAATCCGGGTGGATGGGACTCGTCAGCCTTGGTTGGCAACCTGTCTAGGGGAGTAAACCTGATACAAATCCGTACTGCTTACCTAAGGGTAAGGCAGGTTAGTGGATGGATTAGCCGAACACCACTGTAGAAAAATAGTGCTAACAAGATACACAGAGGGCCTCGGAGTTGGACGGATCCTAAATTGAGTGGTCAATCCCGTAAGTCCTTCACTAAACTGGCTCGGGTTGTCCCTCTCACAGGGAATAGGTCCGCTTGGGGGCATTCTGTGTATGGCCACCCTCGTTAGGGGAGTAAGGCGTCCGGCAATAGATAGATAGATAGATTAAGACAATTTCATGACATTAATGTGTCTATATCCTGGCAAGAGATAGCGAGCCTGAAATTTAGGTATCATCGGCCTTCAGCTGGGTGGTGGGAGCACGTTGGTCCACACTCATCTAGGAAGGGACATATCTGGGCAGTGTTGTGGGAGGCGTCCAGTAGCCTGCTATTTACTATGAACAGTAAGTCTATTGAAAGTCACTCAAACTATATTGACCTCAAACAGCATCTTTGTATTTGGCAAATAAAGAGCAAATATTAGCCTATAAGAATAAAAACTCATAACACTAAGTCAGCAGAATTGACAAAGTTAGTTGCGTTATAACATGCGCTGTGAGGTATAGTGTAGACAATTATCAGCAACATTACATGCGTTCTGAGTCTGCGTCGAAGTACAGTTAAGGGAGGTGACCTGCTTTTTGTTATTTCTGTCCTTTTCTCTCTTTCTTTGGCTTGTATCCATTCGGCCCCATTCAGCCAACTATTTTAAGACGTTTATTCCCATCTAGGTGTCTATTTCTTCCTGGCGAGCGATAGCGAGCCAGCATTATATGAAGAAATCCGGCTTCGCCGGAGATATTTTTCTATCGAAAAATGTACAAATTTAGCCTGCTGTCAAACAAAAATAAAAAATATGCTGGCTCGCTACTGCTCACCAGTAAAAAATTGGCACCTGGATGGGGATAAACGTCTTAAAACAGTAGGCTGAATGGGGCCAAATGGATACAAGCCAGAGAGAGATAGAAAAGGACAGAACAAAAAGAGGTCACCCCCCTTAAAGTTCCATAGCACGGGCCTTATGGTAATAGTTGGCGGTACCCTGTTCTATCAAGCTAATATTGGCCCGGGCCCGGGGTATGTACAGTAGTCTCTTCCAAGGGGTTGGGTTGAAGCTCTCATCACCACACTATTGTTACCCATGCCAGCCCTGGTAATGAACCCGCCACTGTCTTCACTAATAGATACTGCTGTATTAAACTCCTGGCTGGTTTATTTCGAAACTCCTTGTATCATCCCATTAGCTTGGGGATTGTAAGACGCTTCCACCCATTCAGATGTCGAGGGATTACAAGCCTGAAATTTAGTATAATCTGAACATTGCTCGGGGTCTGGTGATATTTTTATTTGTATTGATTATTTTGTTTAATAGCTTGGAGATCTCAGTGGCAATGTAAAACAAAACAAAACAAAATATATATATATATATATATATATATATATATATATATATATATATATATATATATATATATATATATATATATATATATATATATATATATAAAACAACTATATACCGGTACAAAGAAAACATTGTTCGAAAATTGTAAGCGCAATCCAATCCTCACTAACAATTAAAAACCACTAACCCTCCAAAACAAAGTGTTCCAGTCATGTCACACGAGCGTTTTTTCCGGCAATTTTCTAAGAGCAAGTTTTTTGTTCTTAATATTTCGGGACGTCGTTTTGACATTGGTATCGGGAACTAGACTGTTAAGTAGCTTAAGACTAATAAAAGTTATTTTTTTGAAGTAATCAGAAGAGAATTGTTCAAAGATATTGCCGGATAAAGTGCTCGTGTTACACCAGCTTAACTACGGGTGGAAGGCCTATAGTCTATTTTTTTCCAGCTGAGGGTAAGTTGCCATGTTTCCATCTTTGTTACTCAGCTATTAGGTAGATTGTGTAGCGAAATATGATGTTAATTATGAAAACTTAGCATTAATACGACACACAGCCATAGTAGTTTCATACATTTCCGTTAAATATCGAGAAATCAGCTACTAAGGGATTTAAATTTACCATCAGCTGGAAACAAATAGAGTATAGTAATGAACCCTACACCAGTTTTTTTCTGGTATCGGTACTTTATTTTTCTTTAGATTTCACCTTGAAATCTACAATATATAATATTCCTCAGTCTGCTTTTACATTAGTCTGATTGTTTTATACGCAGCCACGGCGAGTAAGAGACATGAGGGACGTCTCGTTAGACAACTTCAAGAGAGCCCTCGATGTCGAACTGCAAATAGTGCCAGACGAGCCCATCCTCGCAAGGGAGCGAGCTGTCGCTTCAAACAGTCTACTGCACCAAATCACCACCCATAACGAGGGGCGTCGCGCTCCTTGGTGCCGCTAGAAGAGTGGCGAACACATCAAAAGGTATGAAAAGGTAAAGGTAAAGTTGTCAAGCAAAGGAATACGATGGGGGTTCGAGAAAAGTCATAGGAGATTTGACACACTTCCCCTCTTGTTTACACGTTTTGTCAATTGACCACTTGCGAGTTTCGTTCTATAAGGAAGTTGGAGCTGTAGACATCGATAGTTAGCAGAACTACCAGCTAAAATACGGTTGAAGTGCATATATAAATACATAAAACCCAATTCAACATACTCTTTAGCCGTCAGCAACCTACATTATTATTGTATTTCTATTTACTATCGATGTCTACAGCTCCAACTTCCTTATAGCCTGAAACTCGCAAGTGCTCAATTAGGGTAGACTAACTCTTTCGTGCGTAGTATTCCGATTAGTCCTAGTAACCTAAATTGATAACAACACTACCCTTAAAAATTAGTTGTATTAATTAATTTGGTGTTAACACGTTCAATAGGCACATTGATATGCTATATTAATTATTCTGAATATGATCATGTTATGAACCGATATTCACGAAACTAGGTGGGCAGATAGGGGTTGAAATATTGGCTTTCACGGTCAAAATGAGAAAATCCCCCGCCGCATAAATTGGGCTGCCAGCATCACAACCATGTTTTATATTTCTCCGCTTCCCTCTCCTTCTCCCAGACATTGGAAGAGATCCCGCCGTCTTCCGAACGCAAGATACGAGGCTGTGGAATCCGGCAAGACGAGCAACAATATCTTGAGCTTGCAACGGTAAACTGCTGGATTGGGAAGAAGGAGAGGACACTGCAGGCGAACCGTATTCCTCAACATTTTCCGCATCACAGATTTTGTATTTTTTTTCCTGGCTACTTCTACTAGAAAATGTTAAGGAGAGATGGGCTGTAAATTTGCATTCATCTTTAGGCCACATAATGTTTTAGTCCCCCCCCCCCCCAAGACCTCCATCAAGCTTTAAAAAAACATCCCTTTGAGATTAATTTGTACATTTTTCGGTAGAAAATTATGGTGGCCACGGGATTGGGCCCATACGGAATTGGGCCCAGACGGGATTGGGCCCAGACAGGATTGGGCCCAGACGGGACTGGGCCTAGACGGGACTGGGCCCAGACGGGACTGGGCCCAGACGCCTGGGCCCAATTCTGTATGGGCCCCTAATGGGCCGAACGTCTTAAAATTTCAAAACTAATGAGGCTAAACACGAGGGAGAAAGGGGTCCATAAAAACGACCCATCTCCCCTTAAAGCTGGCGAGAAAATAGCTGGTTCCCAACTTGACTGTTTAACTATTAAAACGTTTCTTATAGCCAAATATATCGTTAATTACGAAAACTTGGCACTAATATGATGTAGAGACATAGTAGTTTCTTATTTTGTCATTAGATATCGAGAAATGGGCTGCTGAGGGAGTCATATTTACGCCAACTTAACCCTCTCGCTATCCTGTGGACTCGGGGGTTGTCGATTAGCAATCAGAAATAGAGTTCTCTCAATCTCATAATTACCTCTCCAAAATTAGTTTTCTACCAACAGCTCACTCAAAGACAACTGCAGAGGTTCAAGTAACTAAACTAAAGGTTTATAAACACCCCTGATGGTCACAAAGGCTTTTATGTATCCCAGAAAAGGCGCAAATCGCGGGTTAAGAAAACACAAGTATACAGTATACTGGTATGTAACTCTCCCATCAAGAATATTCATATGGCCACCACAAACGCTGGAAGGTTTTATGAGCAGCTCAAAACCGGAAGCCTAGTCATGAACCACACAACACCGATAATTCCACAACTTCCTGGAGACACTTAGCCTACTGGTACGGCCCTGCTAAACCAACATCAACTTATGGCTCTCTCACACTGGTACACAAACACAGTAGATACGGTACACACAGACACAGAAACAAACTCTCATTCAGACAAAATATCTTGCACACACGTATTTGCACACACGTATTCTCTCTCTCTCTCATTCTCTCTCTCTCTCTCTCTCTCTCTCTCTCTCTGTCTGTCTGTCTGTCTGTCTGTGTCTCTCACACACAACACAACACAACACAACACAACACAACACAACACACACACACACACACACACACACACACACACACACACACACACACACACACACACACACACACAACACAACACAACACACACACACGTACAATCTCTCACTTGCACACACGAGTGCCAAGCCGGCACCATATATTTTTAAGGCTGGATTGGATATGAGCACAAAATACAGGAAAATTAACAATAATTTGAATTGTTTTGGATATGTTATCAATTCCAATGGCATAATAAGAACTGTGAAGCATAAATGTAACTATGTATACCGGTACCATATTTAGTAATGATCTATATATGCTCTATATGCTCAGGCCCAACCCCATTTTGGGGGTAGAATTCTATCAACTTTAGTAATGATAACTAACAAAAATACAGGATACTTAAGGGGAGGTTTCTAGTTTGTTTCCTACTCCTCCAGCAATCTTAAAATGTCACCCCCTTGACCCCCTTTCAAGATAAATTTGTACATTTTTCGGTGGAAAAATGTCCCGGCCGAAGGCCGGTTACTCTTAAATTACAGGCTCGCTATCGCTCGCCAGGATAAAATCGACACCTGAATTGCACGGAAGGTCTTAAAATTGACTGGATGGGGCGGAAATTCTTAAAATCACCAAACTAATGGGGCAAACGTCTTAAAATCTCAAAAGCAATGGGGCTAACCGTGAGGGAGAAAGGGGTTCAGAAAAAAATCCCTCAGGTGGAAACCTCCCCTTAACATGATATAGCATTGTTTTGGCCATTTTATCACTTGCAAAACCATAAATTGAACTATAAACCATAATTTGAGCTAAACATATACAATAATAAAGACTAAAACATATGTTGTCGGCTTTCTTTTGACACCCTGATCCTGCAAGCAAGTCAATTTTGTGTTGGTGTTTAGTGAGAGGGCGATAGTGTGACAAAGGGGGTTCCATGTCACCTCAACCAGTAGACCATTTCAACCAGTAGCTCTCAACCAGTGCCAAATTAACCCAGACCAACCAAACCAATGCCAAAATATGGTAGTAACCTAACCTAACCTAACCTAACCGTATTGGTTGATTTGGTACTGGTTGAAATGGTCTACTGGTTGAGTTGACCGGTCACCGACAAAGGGTAGTATAGCTATTTCCGGAATGTGCGGCGGTCTACTTGTGGTTGCTTGCTGACGATGTACACAGTACCTTTAGTTTACCACCACATAAACATTTTGGATTTGGATAACACAAAGGCAAATCATATGTAGAACTTGCAGTCTTTAAATATCTTAAAGAGGTTAAACACTCAAATCAGAGCTGAGCTGAACTAAAAAGAAGAAAACGACCCTTCACCGGTTCTCTTTTGTTTTAATAGTAACACATTTCGTGGAAAGGACTTGTGTGAAAAGAACATTTACGGTGAAAAAGTTGACGAAAAAAATGTGTGGGCAAAAAATTGTGAACAAAGAAACTTGTACACTGTGATAGAGACGTGTAGGTGAATATATACATATATACATATACATATATAATTATATATATATATATATATATATATATATATATATATATATATATATATATATATATATATATATATATATATATATATATATATTATGCAAGTTGCTTGTCCACAAATTAATTTTATTTTGTCGTTTATTATTGCTTGGTAGCGACCGTAGCAGGCAACAATAATTGTGCATGAATAATTGTGGGAGAAAATTATGTACGGTAGACATTGCAAAACATTTTGGGGTGAGAAAATATAGTTGGAAAATATGTGGTTTAAAAAAAAAAAAAAAATCGTAGATATGTGTGTAAAACGTGTGTGCAAAAGATTTGAGTTGCAAACACGTGTGAGCGAAAATTGCATGCGCAAAACGAACTTGAGCGGGAAATTATCTGTAGGCTATGAGAATGTGTAAGCCAATTGACCAGTGAATGACATAATTGAAGTGAACGGATTAAGAAAAATAATATGCAGGCAAAACTGATAATATACGAGACAAAACTTTAGGTTCGGAATTATCCCTAAATACTGAGTACCTGTACCGTACAGGGCACTTCCATGCCGTGAGATGGTTCATTAGGCCTATTCAGCATTCAGTACTTACAATCGATAAAAACAATAAATCTCAATTGACCAGTTACGAGTTTTGGGCTCTAAGGAAGTTGGAGCCTTAAACATCGCTATTAAACAGAAACAGAAGGAAAAAAGAAAGAGAGAGAGAGAGGCTAATATAATGTTCCAAAATTGCAAACAAAAACAACAATAAAAACATCAATATGCATTTAACCCTTTATTAGCGGCGCGCAACTTATGTCGTGTGAAAGAAATTCGGACTAAGTGGCGGTTCACAACTTATGTCGTGTGCCATTTTCAGCACGTATGTTGCAGAGAGAGAGAGCTGAGCGGTGTGAGGAGCGTAGTAAGTCTATGACCGACGCACACCACCGCGGTGGGCCAACTGAAGTGAAAACCACCCTCCCTTCCCCCCTCACACTCGCTACACAGGGAATTATGTAGGGAAAGTACCTAATTACATGGTTTTTGCACTCGTGTTGCGCGATCGTTGCAAGAAAACTAACGGTCGGACAAGGATGGTTGGGGTGTCATTGGAAAGCTCTGTTTATGCCCTTTCAGGGATAGATACTTGTTTTACGCTCTGGGTCTTATTTAGGCATGAAAATGATCACGTAAACAACCCTATTTAGGGTAAAAACACCCCGCTGGGCGGTAAATATAAATTACCACCTAGGCCGCTCGTTAGGTGTTAAAAACACACAATAGCCTTCATACACGTCGGACCAGCAAGTGTCCAGTACGGATGTAGAGAACAGGGTTGCATATAATGAGCTTGCCTCGATCAGCAAGTGTCAAGTACGAATGTTGAGAACAGGGTTGCATATAATGAGCCCGCCACCGAAACAAAAGGCTCCCTGCTGCTCAACTCCGCGGTAAAGTTAAACATCAAAGCACAAACTCTCACCGCCGATACCAAGTAATTACAGCTTCGGTCAAACCCAATTAAATGTTCAAGCAAAACTTTCCTTCCTTGCATGAAAGGAACAGCCATAAATATTTTGTAGGTACGTGTTTTATATAATCATAGCTCATACACAAATCTCCTATCCACTTCCCTGTCGAGCTATAGCCTACATACTCCTCTTTCATTTAATTATCCTACCCCACTCACTCTCTCTCTTGTCACAAGCTGAAATACTATTAATATTACAATAGTAATACTCTTCAAGTTTTCCAATCTTTAAATATTTATAATTAACCCTTTCGCTGCAGCTGACGTACTGGTACTGTCTATGTAAAAAAGGCCTATACCGGCGGGCGGCGGGCCCATACATTTTGGTAGTACCGACTGAGTTGGTTGCACCAACCAGCCCCGCTTGTTGCCAGATGCTTCCATAAGTTTCTAATCTTGCTACCTATATTTATATCAGTCTGTTCCATGCATTGGTTGAGGGAGGGTGTGTCCAAGCAAGAGGTGTTTTAAAAGCTAAAATACAACTTCTACATAAATTTGCAACAGCTATATACCAGATACAAAAGTGAGATGTATTTCATGTTACAGGCCAAAACTCGTATGGTTTTCTAAACACAAAACTTGATCAATTATCGGATAATTTCATTGAGTTATTGCGAACGTAAAATACTAAAGAGGTCAGAGTTAACATGATAATACACTTAGTGAGTGGCCGGGGGCAGACAAGAACAAAGAAACTTTTGTTGAATATTACCAGCCGTGAGCCTCGGAATAAATTAATGAAGACTTGTATAAGGAGAATTCGACCCAATCTTTTCATTGGACTTTGTTTTAATTCAGTCAGGGCTATGGATATGGTGCTAGGTTGTCGCATGTTGAGCGGGAAAAGAGCCAGAGCATATGCTTAGCTATGTAATTCAGCGCAAGGAAAGTGATGATAAGATAGGATCTGAAGGAAATATTGTTTACTTGCAGCATTACCTACCCAAAATGAATGTCTGTTTAACCCTTCCCGCCCGGGCAGCATTTTAAAATTACACCGCGGGAGATGGCCAGGAGCCCGGGTGTCATTTTAAAATCCGTAAGCTTGAAAGCCTATTAAGCTTGGTTTGTGCGTCCGACGCATGTAAACAAAGCCTGTCTTTGCGACACCGCACCTCCGAAACCAAGAAGGAGACTTCGGATCAATGTGTTTTTGTATGCTATGACGAAATTAGTGTCTGCAAAGGTCCAATATTGCGAACATCGTATCGAATATCTCTCCACGGAAATTGTCATCACAACTGAACCAGTTGACCTAGAGCTCTACTCAAAGCCAGTTTACAAATCAGAAACAGCACTACGTAACTTAAGAGATGTGTAGGAATTCTCTAGCAGTTAAAATAACAAAGATACGGGTAGCCTATGAAAGACGTTTTTCGGCCAGATCGCCCGGATCTCAATAATGTCCTTAGGATAGCGAGCCCGGGCGGGAAAGGTTAAAATATTGAGCTAATGTTGGTAGCCTACAGAAATAAAGTACCGGTACACCCTGCCACACCTGTAAACCGAAGCCAGCTGATGAGATAGAACAAGGTATAGGTAGCGCCAACGAACTTGACAATAATCTTGACCCTTAACTTCTCATAACTCAAAAGGGCCTAGAGCAAACAGGCTGTAAATATCCACACCTATTTCCTGGTAGGCTCTTCCCAAATGATAGAAATGTCAGCTCGATTGCTTTCATTCATTTTGAGTTATGAGAAGTTAAAGGGTCAAGATTATTGTCAAGTTTGCTGGCGCTACCTATAATAAGCAATGGCAGTGTCCTGCACAGTGGCACCATCGTTATACCTTCACAGTACAACACATTATTACTGATCATTTCCAGCCCAACCTTTCAAAATACATTCGTATATCAATATAATGCAATATATGCTGGGGCTTGCAATACCAGTACCCTGTACTTCATTGATACTATATACGGTAGCCTACTGTAAGTCCTTACCGGGGCAAATTCATTAGATGGGACCTAATACTGTATATAGCACAATAAAAAACAAACACTCTTCCTATAACACACACCCCCCTCCCCATCGACGACACCAAAATTGTAGTGTAAAACCTAAATTAGGCCCCCAACCGGCAACATAGAAATTTTGGTACCGGTATTAGTCTAGGACCAACCTGATAGGGACCCATCAATATTAATTTAGTTATAGGTTTGTTAACTTACTTCATTGGTATATAATGTCATTAGAGTACCGTCTCAAATGCATTATATGGTCACTAAATATAAGCACTGTAAAAACAAAAACTCTCCCTATAATTCTCCCTATCGATGGTGGTGGCGACAAAATTGTGGGGTAAAACTCATAGGCCTCCTACTGTCAAAATAAATGCTGATTTCAGTAAGTCACGGGGGTTAGGGGGGGGCTAAACCCATTCTATATCCCATGGCAACCATAATTAGATCCCTCCCCACTAGTGGTGCTGTGTATTAAGATTGCTGGATAATGGGTAAAAGCTAAAATGTGACGGTCCTTAGTATATAAAACCATGGTACCGTATATGAAAGAAAAAATGAAAACAAATAATTGAAAAACTTTAATATACTAATTGGGCAGATCCTAGACTTTAAACAAATTTCTGATTTCAAGAGGTCACAGGGAGGTGAAGAGAGAAAACGCCCCACCTCAACACATCCTGTATCCCACGGCAACCAAATTAGGTACCTCCCCGCTAGTGGGGGCCATAGTCTAATCTCGTTGGATAATGGGTAAAAATGCAATTGCACCAAAAATTATAGACCTAAAAAAAAAAAAAAAAAAAAAAAAAAAAAATGGTAATTCTACAGAACTACAACTTCTCAATTACGGGAATTCTGCCTTATGGAATGTTTTTCTTTTGCTCTTACCATCCCATACCTTATTATCTTACCTATGCTATTATTAGGCTACTCAGGGGACCTTGCAGTTGCTCTGGCGGCAATGGCGGGAGGCGGACGCAAGTTTTTGAGGCTCCGGCATATGTTCATGGGAAAGGATAAATAACACGGAATATCGAGTGCATACGGAGCTAGCAAGGAGAGGAAGGCCTCGTGAAGTGTTTGGAAGATATATTGCTGTGGTGGAGGGGTGATATATAGTGTAATAAGAGTAGACTAGCGGGACAGCGGTAGTGTTGTGAGTTGTTGAGATTGTAAACAAACATGGCGGAAGGAATTTCGGGATTGACGGAGGCGGAAGAAAGGCTACAACGTTTTCGTGGGTTTAAGAGCACAGATAATAAGTTAGAAGAGGTTATTAATGTTGTGAAGGATTTGGAAAAGTGGAAGAGTGATACGGAGAAATGGAAGGGGGATATTGGTGAGAAAGTTAAGGTACTGTGTGTACTGTGTGGTGTGTCAGGTGGGGAAGGGAATAGGCCTAGCGAAGGAAGCTAATGTAGGCCTATTTCGGAAGTTAATAATAGCCTAGAGATGGTATTGAAAAGGGTAGATGAACTGGGAGCGGAGAATATGGCATTGAAGGAGCAGCTGAAGGAATACGAAGGACGATTCAAGGAAGTAAAGGAGTCAACTGCATGGACGGTGGTAGGTGCACAGAAAGTTAAGGATTTGGAGGATATTATGAAAGAGCAAAAGAAAGAAAGAAATATGACCAAAAAAAGTGTTGAGAGTGCAGTTGTAGGGGTCATGAAGAACAAGGAGAGTGTCGTGAGGGAGGCCATGCGGCAGGGATAGAGGCTCATATGAATGATAATGGAGTGAGAAAAGTGAGGGATATGGAGAAAGTGAAGGAGGTCATGAAAGGTGTGGATGTGGACGGATGTGGATGGGAAGGGCAGGTGGAGGAAGTCAGTAGGATAGGTAGATATAAAAGGGGAGAGATGAGACCTATAAGAATACAGTTTAACGCTCAAAGAGTATATTTCACTGTGCTGCTCAGCGGGGGTTTTTTTTACCATAAATGGGGTTGTTTCCGTGCTCTTTTTCATGCATAAACAAGATCCAGAGCGTAATATAAGTATGTATCCCTGAAAGGGCGTAAATTGAGCTTTCCAATGACACCCGAACCATCCTTCTACGATCACTGGTTGTCTTGCAACGATCGTGCAACCGAAGGGCAAAATCGCTAAAATACGGTAATTTCTTTATATAATTACGTATGTAGCGAGGGAGTGAGGGTGGATGTAAGTGGAGTACACAGTGTTTCCACTTTAGGGTAAAATACCCCATTATAGGGGAATCAGACTGTATTTAGGGTAGAACTTAGGGTAATTCTAAAAAAGGCAAAATCTAGGGGAATTTGGGAATCTTTGGGGTTTATTGTGTATTTTTTAGGGGATTATAGTATTTTACATTAGCATTTGGTATTTTATTTTGAAGGTGTGAGACACGGAATATTTGTGTGAAGTAAAGAAAAGTTATCCATTAAATTAAAGCTACCATTTTACGTGATTTATTGCCAAATGTTATAATAGTAAAGTGTTCATGCCATATGATTCATTTATGTGCTTCACATGCTTGCCTAAAGCTCCCTAAGTCACTTGAAGATCTTTGTCGAAATATCTATACTCATTTTAGCTTAAGCTCAAAGCGGCAAGATACATTCAAAGAATTTCAGGACTTTGTTGGCGTGGCTCCTCACAAAATATTAGCTCCAGGGCAGACTAAGTGTCTTTCACTGGAAATTTGTGTCAAGCGTTTACTTGAACAATGGGAGGCTCTTAAATTATATTTTACTGATGTTGCCTTCACAGATCCAACTGACAGCAATGATGCAATTCTGAGAAATCTGAATAGCAAATTTACTCTTGCTTACTTACAATTTTTGTCTCATAACCTAAATCGCTTTAATAGCTTTAACACACAATTTCAGTATGAAACCCCAAATTTTTACTGTCTCAAAAGGGAAGTTTGCAAATTGCTTAGAAATATATGCTCAGATTTTATGAGCATCCCATATGTTAAGAAGTGTGAAATATCTGCACTTGATCCAAGACATCCCTTATTTTCTGCAAGTATGGTGTCTGCTGACAACATATATTTAGGAGTGTCTGCTACGGAGACTATGAATGATTTGAAGGCAAGCAGTAGTGCTAATGAAGTAACAATATTTCATGATAATTGCTTGAACTTTCTTATCGAGTCTGTAAGACAGATACAAACTCGATTCTCCCTTGATGAACCAATCCATTCTGTAGTGCAGTGTCTAGATCCCATGAATGCTGTTAATCTTCAACCTAAATCACTGGTACCTGTCTTTGAAGCAATACCACAGCTTCATAAATATGCAGACAAAAAAAAAGACTGATGAAGAATGGAGATCACATCGTTTCAGTGAAGAGTTGACTGGTCAGACACCATGCTTACAGTATTGGGATATTGTGCTTAACAAAAAAAATGCTGCAAACCTCCCTTGTTATCCAAATTTAAAAGTCGTGGTCTCTGTCCTATTATCACTGCCATTTTCCAATGCAAGTGTGGAGAGGTTTTTCAGGAAACATAATTTAACAAAGACTCCACAGAGGACCAGGCTAAAAAATGAAACAGTACTGTGTGGTTTAATGCACATGATATACTACCTTAGTAATAAAAACATGATTGCAGACACTCTAAGCATTGATGACAGAATGATTTCAGCACTCAGGGCAGTAAAAAGTAATGCAACTGTACTGAAATCGATGGTTAGTGGTACAAACATAATATTATTGCATAAGGTATGTTCAAAACCTGATGGAAATGTGGTTAAAGTTATTTTTTGTTTTTTACCTATTATATAAAATGAAACTTTTGCAACAATTACAATTTTGTCGATATCAATGCATATTGATTATTTATTTTGGTTATATGAATTAATTGTAGGTTAATAAAAGAAATAATTAAAGTATATACTTCAATATTTACTCCAATATATTGTTGTTTTATTATATTCACGCTTTTATATTGGTTTAGGGTAAATCATGCCAATCTAGGGGAATTTAGGCACAAATTTAGGGTAAAATAAAATTTGGCTGTGGAAACCCTGGGAGTACATCTCAGTTGGTCCACGGCGGCCGTGGCGAGCGGTCATGAGGTATCCCATGCTCCTCCAGTCACTCGTCTCTCTCTCAGAGCCAATATTGCGCCAAAATTGCACTCGGACTTAAGTCGGGCCCCGCCACATAGTCCAAATTTTTCGATACGGACTTAAGTCGGGCCCCGATAGACAAGGGTTAAAACCAGGGCAGTGGCAGAGACAGTGACAAATTTTAGTTGGAGGCTAAACACAAATGAAGAACTGAAACATATAAGACTAAAGAAGGATTTGAGCATAGAACAAAGAAAAAAAATAAAGGAATTACAAGAAAAGGCTGATGAAAATAATGGAAAGTTGGGTGAGGAGGATAAGAGGAATTTTTACTGGAGAGTGAGGGACGGGAAATTGAAGAAGTGGTTTATACGAATAGAAGGGAGGGGGAGATCATGGAGGGAAGAGAATGTGATAGGAGTTGTGACGGAGGGGGAGAACAGGGTGGAGGTGTCACAGGGAGAGACAGGAGACAAAGCTTCAGACCCAGTAGTGCTAAGGGGGGAGTAGGGTACGGACAGGAGGAGCGGGATGGTGTAGTTGCTGAAGGAATGGTAGATGGATTAAGGATTATGTTTAGTAATGTGGATGTGTTTACCCAGGACAAGAAAAGAGAACTGATATGTAGGTTGCAGGATGAAGAGGAAAAACCTGATGTCATAGCCTTACAGGAAGTAAGACTAAAAAATGCTAGAATTGAAAGGGAACTGGTGGAGTATAGTTTGTAGGGTTTTGAGTTATATGAGAGGAATGCTATTAGAGCAGAGGTTGGAAGAGGACTGTTTATTTATGTAAGAAAAGAGCTCAAGGTAAATGAGGTGGATATGAGACAGCAGTATTATGAGTATTTGTGTATTGAAGTAAAATGTGCAAGAGGATCAATTCTAATTGCCTCTATATATAGTAGCCCAAATAATAGTAGGGAAGAGGATGATAACCTACTGAAAGCAATGGTGGAAATAGATAATAGAGAGAACAAATATACGATTTTGATTGGAGATTTCAATTTGCCAAGGATCAACTGGGCAAATTGTACTACTCCAGCGGGACAGTGTAGCCTGGAAAACAAGTTTATAGAGAAAGTGAGAGATTGTTTTTTAACGCAACATATTACAGAGATGACAAGATATGGAGATGGGATGCAGGGGTGTACTTGATTTGATTTTTAGCAATGAGGAGGATATAGTGGAACATGTCAATGTGGATAGCCCTATAGGTCGTAGTGACCATGCCTGTATAAGTTTTAGTTGCAATATTAAAACAGAGAGGGATAATAGAAGCAATAAAAAAATATACATGTATGATAGAGCAGATTATGAGCTGCTGAGACGGTATTTGGACATTGACTGGGGGGAATACTTGAACGGTGAAGACGCTGAAAGAATGAGGAGGAAAATTAGAGTCAAACTGGAGAATGCTGTATCCAAAAGTGTACCAGTAAGGGAATATAAGGATAAAACAAAATTGAGGAAAAGAACGAACCCAGAATTGCCAATGAAAAGAAAGCTTTGGACATTGATTAGAAGAAAGAAACGATTGTGGGAAAGACTAAAATTGTTAAAAGAGAACAGGGGGTCTAGTATAGAAGCTAAAGAAGTGGATCTGGAACGCAGACAAATAAACAATAACATAAGGTGGGAGACAAGGAGGGGTGAAGGAGAGGGAGAGAGAGAGATTGCTAGAAATGTGAAGGATAATCCAAAAATATTCTGGAAGTATATTCAGGAGAAGTTAACAAGAAGAGTAGGTATCCCAGAACTGATAGGAGACTTGGATGATGGGAATAGAGCAGAAACTGATAAGGAGAAAGCAGAGGTGCTGGGGATATACTTTGGGGAGGTACTAACAGTGGAGTCGGTTGATGCAGTGCCTACTATTCCCATCAAACAGGCACCAGCACTAGAACTAATAGAGTTTTCCCATGCTAGAATAAGGAGGGCTATAGAAAAAATGAACAGAAGTAAGTCCCTGGGACTGGATGGGATACATCCAAGAATCATAAAGGAAGGAGGTGAGATGTTAGTAGAGCCATTAATTTTTTTATTTGAGGTATCTTTTATTACAGGACAAATCCGACGGACTGGAGAGAGGCGAACATAACAGCTATATTTAAGAAGGGAAAGAGAAATGATCCAGGAAATTATAGACCAGTCAGTTTGATAAGTGTTGTGTGTAAACTAATGGAAACGGTAATTAGAGAAGGAATAATGGAGCATATGAAATCAAACCAACTTTTCAGTGGGAAACAGTTCGGATTCTTGCCGGGGAGGTCGACGGTACTACAGCTAATTAAGGTGGTAGATGATTGGATGCAAATTCTGGAGGATGGTGATGTAATAGACGTGGTATATTGCGATTTTATGAAGGCCTTCGATAAGGTCCCACATAAAAGGTTAATAGAGAAAGTTAGAAGCTATAGTATAGGGGAGAAATGTGTGAAATGGATAGAAGCCTTCCTGAAAGATCGGAGACAGAGGGTACTGGTGAATGGAACAGGCTCGGGGTGGAAGGAAATTACAAGTGGGGTACCTCAGGGATCTGTGTTGGGACCACTACTGTTCGTTATATTTATCAACGACTTACCTGAAGTTATAACCAATGGAAGTGAGATATACCTGTATGCGGATGACACTAAGCTGTATAGAAGAGTGAGGAGTAAGGAAGATGTGAGTTTGCTTCAAGGAGATGTGGAGGGCATAAAGGGATGGTCTGAGCATTGGTTAATGCCTTTTCATCCAAAAAAATGCAAGTACTATAGGTTTGATTCCCGAAGCGAAGTAAAGAAAACCTAATATTTAGTAGGGGCCCCGGAATCATTGACGATGTTGCCTATTAGTATAATAGTCTCCATTCAACACCCACGTCAGTCGTTTGAATCAACCGCCGCGAGGAAGAAAGAGATTCATCTTCATAAGTGCAACGCTACTTCTCTTATGGTGTCGTCATATTGATCGGGTACCCACTACGAAAAAACTTCGTAAAATAATAAGAGAACAAAAAAGGGAAAATCATTTTCCCATCTTAACACTGTTATTAACACGCTTCCCACATTCGGTGGATTTCCTGCGTTGTGGCTTCTTGCCGTCTCTCGCCAAGCGCAACGATTCCTCCTTCAATGCTATATCAAGATCACTCAAAATAACAGCGAATGGGAAGGGGATGGTTGGGAGGGACATCGTCGTCAATGATTCCGGGGCCCCTACTAAATATTAGGTTTTCTCTACTTCCCTTCGGGAATCAAACCTATAATTTAATAGTGGCCCCTTCATCATTGACGATGTTGCCTGAATTCCAAGACTGGAGGGGGACATTCGCAGTATCACAAACTCCTAAAAAACGTATGGTTAAATCCAGAATTCTCATAACAGAAAAAGTTCTTTGTATATTGTAGTTGTGCATACAACTTAGTAAAAAAAATATAGACAGTGTGAGCAGTGCGTTGCTTCAAAGAAGCCTGCTCCAACAACAGAGTCCTCATGTATGAGGCGTGTGTTGTAAGGGGTGAGATAGAGTTAATTGCACAACCCTTCATCACTTCGAGGCGGAACCTGTGTCGCTGTAGCGAGGTTCGTAGGCGTAGTCATATTGACACGTATTAATTTTACTGAAGCTAGTGAAACTAGCCAGAGACATATCGGAGTTGCCAGTCGATCTTTACTGATCGTCTGAGTCGTGTAACTAGTCTGGGAACTTTGAAATTATATGACCGTAGGACAATCAATTCTTTAATATTATAAAAGACATAACTGGACAGTTAGCTATTGTAATTATTCACAGAGTTCTAGTAAGCTAGTGCAACTAGTTTGAGAAGATGGAAACACAAACTTTCATTTATTAATTATCATAAAACTGGAGGTTTAAATTTAAAGAACCTAAATTTCTAAATCAAGCAACTTAAGTTTGAATTCTTACAGTTTCTTACAGTACAGTTTCTTACAGTAGATCCTCTGGAAAAAGGCAAACTAGGCCTGTGTATCCAGCTCAGTACCAGTACTTGCACTGCTGCGGTCGTTCACGGTGCTGGCGTCGGCGGTAGCAGACGCAAAATTTGTACTATTCTGTATTTTTGTTTTATAATCAAACTTCAAATCTTGTCTTCCCCATGCTTTATCAAGATTACTTTCAAACTCCCTTATTGATTCGGAATAGACTACATACTGGGGCAGTGTGTTCCACTCATTTACCACTCTATCACAAAATGAGTTCTTTGCCTTCTCAAGCCTATTTCTTTCTTTGTAAATTTTCTTAGAGTGTCCTCTCGTTCTTGTTCCCTCCCGCATCAAGAAGATACCTTCACATACATCCTCATCATACTTTCCTGAATTCAGTAAACTAACTTTATAATTCAAACAACCTAAGCTTCTTTAGCTTGTACATTTCTAATTTTGGGCACAGCCCGGCGTAAACAGCATCTAGGCTAGCCCTCGAACCCGCTTGCAAACCTGTTAAAGGGGGGAATTCCTTCCTTGTACTGGGATCCACATATCCCCCCCCCCCTTTTTATCGGAAGCCTGCCAGGGCGGAACCATCACAGTACATAAAATGAGCAATACAAACAGAGGTGTGCCTATGGGCATACTTAAAACTGAAATTTCTTAAAAATAGAGATTGTAGAGAAAAACAGGGAAGTCACTTTGTGCCACGACCCACTGTCTCGATGGCACTTAAGTTCTGCTGATCTTTCCCACTCGGATTCTAAATATTAATTTGATATAACAAAAAAACAAAAAATGTATGTGTATTTCTGAGTCCCGCCTACCCGGTACGGGTCGGTGCGTGACTCAGAACTCAGTCAGGCCGCCGGAACCCGTGAGGGGGTAACGAGGTCTACTTTGGGGTGATCCGGCAGTTTGACAGGCTGTCGTCGTGCCCCTGTCCCTTATCTTGGAGACCCATCCGGTACATAACATGATAAAAGAAAAGTTGATCTTATTAGAATAACATACTTTCGCCTAATCGGCACTCGAACCTATGGTAAGGGGTAAACTGAACTATATCCTAACACCCCTCCCTCATCCGGGGGCCAGAGCAGACTCAAGGACAGCGCGGCTGATCTCGTAAGAATAATTAACTGGGTAGAAGCAGGATATGAACCGGCGGGACCATTGCGGGACTTAAATGGTGGTGCGCAATTGGATTGAAAAAACTGACATGACCTCCGAGAAATACGTAGGCTGAAAACAGGTGGTTGGGGGAGCCCCAGTCAACGGCCTGGTTGTCCGAGTTGCAGATTCATTAATGCGTCTGAGATTTTAAGGGACGCCTGCTCATTGGTCAGGATCAAGATTAAGGTTAAAGATGGCCGACCCAAGAGTGCAGAAGGACTGGTTTGCTGATCATGGGATTCTAAAGGAGGGTGGAAACACTGACCTGAAGCCGGCAAAAGTTAGTGAAGTATGAATGAAGACTTGCTGCTGAGCCGGCTCTGACCCTAGTAAAAAACTGTTTTAGTGCACCTTCCCTTGACGAAAGCTAGCGACAGGCACAAGCCGATTGAAGAGCTCAATTCCCGCCGGGATTATCTAACAACTTCACGGCTGGGGTGATTGCCCCAAAAACTACGGCAGACGGACCCGCCGAGGACTGGGCTGGCTCAGCATAAGTAAGGAAAAACATGATGCGTGAACCTGGATTTTACCTTATGCGGAGGGGTCCCACTGGGATGGCTTAAACTAGTTAGACAAAAAAAGGGTGTTACACAGTATAATCCTTAGGAGAGGCCCGTTACGGGACTAACATATTACGGCGGCCAGCCGGCAGGCCGGGCGCCTCTGGTTCTCAGTTTGTTAATAAAATGAGGCACTCCAGATGCGGTTCCGCCGGGGGGTGAATGGTTATTGCGAAACCGACCCCGGCCGGTGACCGTCATCCTATATCCCTATTAAATGTGCTAGTTGCCTTATCCCTTGTGCAGAGGGGGGGTGACTCGTCTACCATGTTGTGGAAAGTCGTAAGACTAAATCCGGCGTGCTTAAGTGTAGACCGGTTCCGGTCAGTCAGACTGAAGTTCTCAGGGGGCGCTGCCCTCCGTGGAAACTAACCATTGGTCTAACCTCATGATCCCTGTTGCGCCAGCGTGGCTGAGGGAGGGAGGAAGACAGAGGGAGGACTGGAGGAAGAAGGACAAACGTCCTAAATGTAACTGATTTAATTCTCTGAGCCAGAGGTGAACCCGTTTGCCCACCGCTTGGGGCCAACATGGAGAGTTATTGGTTTGTCTTGTTCTTGCGGCTCAACATAACACGAACATCCCGTTCCGTTTGTTCATCAAATACTCTCGCAGTTAAGACCGGGGAGAACAATATTCGATAGTAAGCATTCATAGGCAACTCCTGCGCCATACCGAGTCTGAGGCCCTGACGTGACCGGACGGCCTCAAACAAGGCTATTCGGATGTCTGTAAGCGTTCGAGCCGGGGCGGGGAGGAAATATTGTTGGAATACTTTAACTAATTCCTGAGTTTGTGGAGAGGGATTCGGCACTGGTTGGGCAATAGCCTGGGCCGTGTCCCTAGTCAATAGAAAGCTAATAAATGCTCTATGGGCCTTGTCTCTGACCAGAAATTCGCGTTGAAGGTCAATAGGGTCAGGTGCAATGAAAGGCCGGGGGAAATCCTCTGCCATGAATTGAGGTGGAATAAGAAAATTAAAAATAGGAAAAGGAACTCCGCCCGGTCGTTGTGCCAGCCAGTCAAACTCGATACGGGGTTGAGGAGGAATTAGGGACAAGGGATTGAATGTAATATCAATAGCAAATTGTTGCAGTTCCTGATCCCACGTACTCCATGGTCCGTCCCCTACCTCACTCGGATTCGACTCCCTGTGGTCTTTATGAGGTCCACACCTGTGAAAATCCTTTGAGGTGTCCTGCCGAATAGGCGGAGAACTACAGCCAGAATGGCTACATCGTTGATGACAATTCGGGCAAATGGGAACGTCTGAGTGAGGAGGTTCCTGGACCGGGGAATCTGCCGGAAGAGGAACTTGCTGACATGGGTCATACACAAAATATTGGAAATTTGCCGGATCCAGTTTGGCATATATCGGAACCTGCAAGACTGTACCGTTCTTATCTTTGGCCCTAAATACATGTTTACGGTTCACTTCAATAGCCCACTCCGCCGGTACCGGGACCTCCCCTTGTATTGACTTATGTTTCTCACCTCGTGTTACGGCCGTAACCGGAAGCCAGAGCCTGCCTGGCGCTTTTAACTACTTGAGACTGGGGAATAGAAGATGGGCCCGGCAGGTTACTAACCGGAAGGGTCCTGTCTAGTGTGGGGGACAAGTAAGGCTGGGTATCCCCTGGGCTCACAGAACTATGTAATTTTAGGAGCTTTTGACTCTGAATTGACTCTGTGTCTAATCTAATCAAAGGGGATCTCATGCCAGGGGGAATTGTCACCCAAGGTTCCGCCGGTAGTCCTTGCCTAGGTCGGCCGGCGGAAGAGGTTGTATTGAGGGGCTTAAACTCATCGATGTCTCCTAAACCAAGGAGTTGCTTCGAGGGTGGTGGCTGGTTTAATGTGTCTGGCCATGGCCCTGGGGTAGGCATTTCGGTCCGTGACTGAAACTCTTGTTCTGCTGGCCAGGCATGACTGTTCGTGTAGCTCTGGGCCCGCAAGGCTGCGGATAGTCAAGTTGGCGGGCCGTCTCTGGCCCGGCGGCGGTGACTACCGGAGAGGGAGTGTTGACGGTGATATAAGAGGGGACCCTAGATGCTACCGGGGAGGAAATGCCTACATCGGTAAGAAAGGGGACCTTAGGTATCCTGGGAAGATGTCCCAGAGCCGGCATCGGGGTTTTACCTTGTTTAATGGCACACTGATCCATTACCTTTTGTAATAATTCATTCAATTGTACAGTTGTTAGGCTGGTAGTTGATTGTGTGTTTGGATTATTATGTTGGTCAGTCTGTAACCTAGGGTCAGCCTGTGTGAAGGTGGTCGTTTGTGTCGTATGAGTGTACGTCTGTGTCAGACCACTACTCGCCGTACCCGGCTGAGAAAAACCGCCGGCCGGTGACTTCAGGTCACTTGGTGGGGCTGTTAAAGGGTAGGGCGCATACCGCGACCCTGGATTCTGAAGGGTGATTGCTAAGTCGGGTTGGTCCGTAGACGGAGCCGAACGTGTCGCGCGAGACCTTATGGTCGTAACCGCATGTGACATTTTTACCCCTGGAGACTGAGTAGCAGTATGAATCATGTCTGCTTGGTGAGTCTGCGTGTTTGATAAAACTAACTTTGAACCTTGGAGCCTAACGTGTACAGATTGTCTTAGTCTAGGTGCACAGTGAGGGGGATCGGCTTCCGGTTCAGGGAGACCAGATCCACCAGTTTGTAAGCCAGAGGCGGTCGCCGGATCCGAAACTCCCGATTCTGCTAGATCTATTGGTGCCGGAGTTTCATTAGAGATGAACACACGTCGTGGTGGGCTCGAGAGCCGGCGTATCTTGTCCGGCAGATAGTCCGTGCTGTCACTGTTCTGCAGAGTGCCCGCCGTGGAGGCCGGCTAGGGCAGACGGTGGCGTTCTGGTGACATTAATCGGCTCTTCTTCGCTGGGGGAGAGGAGCTCAGTGTGGAGGACATAGGAGACCCAATGGTCAGCAAGGGAATAGGGGATGCATATGAATGGTGAGCTACCTGATCATCACAAGAATATAATTGGACTACTCTTAATAGTTCCGGATTATCACATGACATTTCCTTATTGGCTACTTGATAAGCATATGTTTTAAATTTATTCTTTACCTCAGGGTACGTAAACAAGACATATTTTTTTTTTTTTTTTTTTTTTTTTAAGAGACAATGAACGGAGGAAGGAAAAACACAGATAAAACAAAAAGGTCCATGTGCCTAAAGGCATCCTCCATTCATAAAATGTTTGTAACAACTGGATTTAAACATTTGTTGATTGTAAGTTTGTGGAAAGCAATTCGAGGGAAGTGAATTCCAAAGAGTAGTAGCTCTGGGGATAAATGAATTCTGATAAGCAGAAGTTCTGCATTGTGGAGGAGAAAGTGTAAATTCATGGGCGCTCTCAGCTGCCCTAGTTCTACGGGGAAAGATGTGGAGAGGCGGCACAATTGAAGCAAGTTCCTCGGAACAATTTCTGTGAAAATATCTGTAGAATAATGCAAGGGATGCAACGTTTTCTTCGTATGGCTAATGTAGGAAGGTCCTGTGTGATTGCAGGGTTATTGATTAATCTAATAGCTTTATTTTGAATTTTGTCCAACTGCCTCAATGCAACCACTCCACTTCCACCCCACAGAGGTGAACAGTAATCCATCTGAGAGCGCACATGACTTTTATATATTACGGCCAACTGCTCGTCAGTGAAGAATTCTCGAACTCTGTACAGGAGTCCCAGTTTTTTAGAGGCATTCTTAGCAATGCTTCTAACATAATGTGTCCAGCTCAAGTTAGTAGTTAATGTTACACCGAGAATGTCAATACTAGGGGAAGTGGCAATATTTACATCATTAAAAAATATATGGGAGTCCGTGAGATTCTGTCGGTTAGAAAATTGAATGTACTTGGTTTTCTGTGCATTAAAGGAAACTAGATTCTCTTGTCCCCATTCATTAATTCTAGAAAGGTCCTGGTTCAGAGAAATTGCAGTGTTTATTTTTGAATTTATAAGATCGGGTTGGGTGAAAGAACTGGTAAATGTGAAGGAACTGTGGAGTGTTGAGTCATCTGCGTAGGAATGTATTGGATTATGAGTGGTAGATATGAGATCATTGATATGAATGAGGAACAGAGTTGGGGCCAAAACTGATCCCTGGGGAACACCAGCATTTATTGAGTGAAATTGAGAATAAAGGCCATCTACCATTACACGTATTTTTCTGTTATGAAGATAAGAAGAAATTAGTGGAACTAATGATGCAAGGCCGTAGTGTGACATCTTCGACAATAAGGATTGATGCCAGACTCTATCAAATGCCTTTGATATATCCAGTGCTATTGTATGTGTTTCACCATGTTGGTCTGTAGCTTGGTTGATTTGATGCGTAAGAAGGCAAAGAATGTCTGCAGTTGATCGACATCGTCTAAAACCATATTGCCTATCACTGATTAATTTATTATTCTCCAGATGCTTAATTATGTGATTATTTAATATAATTTCAAAAACTTTGCCAAGAGTGGAAGTTATAGCTATTGGTCTGTAGTTTGATGGATCTGAAGAGGCACCTTTTTTAGGAACTGGATGGATGTTTGCTTCTTTCCAGGGTACTGGGAAGCATGAGGTATGAGTACACAGACGGAAAAATTTTGCCAATACAGGAGCGAGCACCAAGGAGCAATTCTTAAGTACTATTGGAGGAATTTCATCTGGACCAGGAGCCTTATCTACTGAGAGATTCTGCAAAATAGTTTTGACATGTCTGGTGTGGATCTTAAGTGAGGGAATTTCAGGTGAATTAAAATTAAGTACAGGGACATCTTGATTTATGTCATCTAAGGTTGAGTTGGTGGAGAAAATATCTGCAAGAAGGTTAGCTTTACCTCGTGGGTCACTTACAAGATTGCCAGTCGGAGATTTTAATGGTGGAATGGATGAAGCAGTAGTGAAGTTGGATTTGAATGAGTTAAGAGTAGACCAAAATATTTTGTTATCATTTGGATTATTTAGAAGTTTATTTGCCTGCTTATGGAGAAAGTTTGATTTAGTTAGGTTTAATACAGTTTTGGCATGATTTCTGATGTTTCTAAAGTAATTAAAGGCTTCATGTGTTTTTGATCTTGTGTATGCATTGTAGGCTATTGCTTTTTGTTCAGTTACTCTAGCACAATTATGGTCAAACCATTTAGGTGAATTAGATCTTTTACTGTACTTTTGATGAGGAATAAAAGTTTCCATTCCAATTTTTACAAAATCTTGTATGTGGCTCAAGGTGGAGTGTGCATCATTAGAAAAGAAAGAGGTCCAGGGAATATCAATAAAGAAACCTTGAAGACCCTCCCAGTCTGCCCTATCGTAATGCCATTTAGTCACCAAAACAGGTTCAGAGTGGGAAGGTGTGGTAGGTGATAGACAGGTGGCCTGTATCAGACAGTGATCAGAAGATCCAAGTGGGGACCTCACTGTAACATCATAATTTTCTGAATTGGTTGTTAAAAATAAGTCCAGTAGGTGGGAATTATGATTAGGATTATCTGGTACACGGGTGGGTTGGTTGACTAGTTGAATGAGATTAAATGAGTCTGCAAATAGCTCACATTCAAGACCAGCATCATCAGTCCTGGCTGAATGAGTGAGCCATTCAACATTATGGACATTAAAATCACCCAACACAGTGATTTCAGAAGAAGCATTTAAGTTGAGGACACTGAGTTGTGAGGACAGAGAATCAAAAAGACTTTGCTCTGGAGGAGTATTTGGGGAACGGTAGATGCAACATATGTATTTAAATTTACCAGCAGAAATTAATTTGTATATAGAATAATCAAAATAGGGACAATTGAAACTAGTAACCTCCTCCAGGGCAATTTCAGATTTTGCGAAGCAACATACACCACCTTTAGGTCTGAAATTTTGGAGCAGTTGATAACCTGGAAAATTAAATCTAGATGTGTCAGATGTGGATGTTACTTGAGTCTCTGTCAAAAAAAGGAGAGTAGGGGATTCTGCTTGAAGAAATTGGTGTACAGAATTGATGTTAGAGTGAAGTCCCCTTATATTACTAAAGAAATAGCTGTACTGACAAGCAGCTTTGGGACGTTGCAATGCTCTTGACACAGTCGCATGATGACGACCGGGAGGGCCCTGTGTCAATAACCCAACCCTGCCGGGGGTGGATATCCGAGGGACCACCAGGTTTGCTCTTAACAATTGTACTGCCATATTTATAAGGTAAGTGTATGGTGTTACATGTATGATATGTAGTGGGAAGAGTAGTATTTTATGGATAGAGGATAGCGATGTAGGGCAATGTCGTGAAGTTGGAAGTGTATGTTATATAAAGAGGGTTTTCCTGATACCCCTGATGTGTGAGGCAGAAAGATATGTATCCAGCTACCAAGGCCTGGGAGAGAAAATGGAATTCAGGCTATTCCCTGAGTCTCCCGAAACCTTGGCGGTAGTACTTCCCTGGGCGGGGCTGCCTACCCCTACTACCTACAAATATCTTGGGCCGCTAGCCATTCCTCCAATAATACAGAGCAAACCGGACATGTACAAGATGTCCACAAGAAGGAGTTTCTGTTGAAACAGTGAACACATCTGATACATCCGCCGTGAGCCAGAATAGGTAGCAAAAGACAAGAGGGGGTTGAGCAGACTGTAAATAGGGGCATGATGTCGACCCCTCTCCCCAGCGGTAACGACGTGGTAGCCGGGTGTCTTGAGTGTTCTGGAAAGAAAATGTCCAGGAATCAATGCTCATAAGGATATATAGGGAAAGTTCTACCTATCCTAACCTCCCGGTGTAATAAGAATAGGTGACCACCGTCTCCTCCGTCTTATCACTCCTAAGAGGGTGTGGATATCCCCCTCTCCTGCCCTTGGTCCCATGAGAAAAAAATACCACCCATGCAGGGTCTCCGTGACGGCGCATGCCGTAGCACAGAGGTCCTTTAGCCGGTGGACCGTTCCGTGCTCTAAAAAATCACAAGCGGTCGCCGAAATCTACCAACTGAGCCGCCGGCAAGGTGGGGTAGACTTTATTAATGTAATAGTGCTAATTGCTGGATACACGTACTGTGTCCGCCGGGATCTTTTTACTCACTAGGCCGCCGGTCCGGCGGGGTAAACGATCGCACTACCCTTCCCCCCCCCCCTGTTTTCCGAACCATGATAACAGACCAGGGGTTGGGAGGGGACCCCGAACGGTGGGAAACGGTGTGTGACTTTGAAAAAAACAGCACCCGCCGGAGGACTTCCTGCTCTCTGAGCTGCCGAAAGGCGGAAGCACAATCCGAGGGGATGACACTATTTTTAACCTCTACGACGGCGTCCGCCGGATACCCGAGAGGCCGTGGCGTAGCCACACCACCGACGTAAAGGCCCGGCGCGGGAGACCTGAGCTCGAAGCTCCGCTGGAACGGCAGACCGGCCCAACGGATACAACCAAGGGACGGCGAGCCCAGAAAAACGGGGGGTAGGAGGAACGGACTCGAAGCAAGGCGCAGCCGCGAAGAACCTAGCACCCCCACACCCGCACTCCCACACAAGGAACACGTAGCCGGACTCCCAGGAAAGTGGCACACAACCCTTGGGAGACCACAACTCACAAGGGGTGAGAATAAAAACAAACAAACACAGTAGTAATAATATCCCCCCCAAACTAGATAACCTAACAGCTTATCCAGGAAAAGTAAACAGAACACACAAGAACAATAACCGTGCCGGAAGGGCAAGGAGAAAAAAACCCACGAGGGCCTCTCCACAGGTTCACAAGCCGGGGGGACGCCACAACCATGTGTGGCGAATCTAACCCTGGCACGTCTGCAACAAAACAGGATCCGTAGACCCTCAAGCCGTCCCGAGGAACAGCCAGAAACTTACAGGAAAGCCTCCTAACTAAGTAAAAAACAAAAACTAAGGCGCCTAGTAACAAATGGAAAACACCACGCGTGGTGGAAACAATGAACACAAGTAAAAGAGCCTAAATGTACCCTAATTTTAACACTTCCTGCGGGCCAATCATAACACAACCCGTGCTAGCTAGTCTAACCCTGCTCACTAACTCCCATATACATACAAATGAGCAAAGACTCACTAGAGGAGAGCGAGCGTCGAATGAAGCCGGAGCGCGGGGGCACTGATGTTGACGTTAGGTCCGCGAGGAAAAGAAGGAGGAATCGTTGCGCTTGGCGAGAGACGGCAAGAAGCCACAACGCAAGAAATCCACCGAATGTGGGAAGCGTGTTAATAACAGTGTTAAGATGGGAAAATTATTTTCCCTTTTTTGTTCTCTTATTTTTTACGAAGTTTTTTCGTAGTGGGTACCCGATCAATATGAAGACACCATAAGAGAAGTAGCGTTGCACTTATGAAGATGAATCTCTTTCTTCCTCGCGGCGGTTGATTCAAACGACTGACGTGGGTGTTGAATGGAGACTATTATACTAATAGGCAACATCGTCAATGATGAAGGGGCCACTATTAAATATGCAGATTGGGACTAGCAAGATAGACAAGGTAGGATACAGTATGTATGAAGCGATGGAGGAAGTGAATGCAGAAAAGGATATAGGAGTAGTGATAGACAATAAGTTAAATTTCTCAGAACATTTAGCGGAAAAGATAAACAAAGCCAATAGAATTGTAGGGCTGATAAGGAGGACGTTTGTGTCACTTGACGAAGAAATATTCAGGAATCTCTATACAGCGCTGGTTAGGCCGCACCTGGAATATGCGAACCAGGTGTGGGCTCTATATATGGTAAAGGATATAGAAGCAGTGGAGAAACTGCAGAAGAGAGCTAGCAAGCTAGTACCAACGTTGAAGAACGCGGGCTATGAGCAGAGGTTGAGGACCCTGTGACTTCCGACACTGGCATACAGAAGAAAGAGAGGGGATATGATAGAGACTTTTAAGATAGTGTCAGGAAAGTATGATGAGGATGTGTGTGAAGGTATCTTCTTGATGCGGGAGGGACAAGAACGAGAGGACACTCTAAGAAAATTTACAAAGAAAGAAATAGGCTTGAAAAGGTAAAGAACTCATTTTGTGATAGAGTGGTAAATGAGTGGAACGCACTGCCCCAGTATGTAGTCGATTCCGAATCAATAAGGAAGTTTGAAAGTAATCTTGATAAAGCATGGGGAAGACAAGATTTGAAGTTTGATTATAAAGCAAAAATACAGAATAGTAAAAATGTTGCGTCTGCTGCTGCTGCCGCCGCCAACACAGTGAACAACCGCAGTAGTGCAAGTACTGGCACTGAGCTGGATACACAGGCCTAGTTTGCCTTTTCCAGAGGATCTACTGTAAGAAACTGTAAGAAACAAGTGCTATTTTTGTAATTGGGTAAATTTCTTGTTCCCTTTCCTATAAAACTCTCAGGAGTCCACACTCCACAATTTTGTTTACCTGCTCATCATAGCCCATCATAGCGAGGGATCCACGATGGGTTCAGGTGGGGCTCCGCCCCCTCACGACCTATTGAAATCCTCATCTATTTAGAACAGTAATGGGTTAATAGTCTTCATGTCCCAAGAGCTTGGCTGTGGGGTCCACACTCCCTTTCTTCTCCTGAGGTGAGCCAACGAGCAGGTTTAATATAGTTGTGAGATGTGAACTCTCAAAACTTTATAAAAGGGATAAAATCATTAACGCAATTAAAAAAATAGCACTTGTCCGCGCAACTGCATGGTCCCTTAACCCTCCAGCCCCGGCTACGCATTACATAAATATTCCCCGAAACCCGGGTGTTTTGGCCGAAAATCGTCTAGGCTAGGCTACCGTATATTTGTTATTCTGACTGTTTCCCGCATTCCCGCGCATCCCCAAGCGTAGCTGCGTTATTTACCTGTAGAATGGCGTTAAGTAGAGCTCTCTAAGTCAACTGGTTGAGTTGTGATGATGATTTCATTGGAGATAACTTTATGGCAAAAACAGACACTTTACACTACTTTTCGATACTTAACAACAACATACAGGCACACACGAACAAGCGACGCTCTCCTTCTTGTGGCCGGAGATGCAGGGCGTCGGTCCAGCCGGCTGTTGTTTACATGCGTCGGACCGACGCCTTGCACACGAAGCTCACAGGCTTTCAACCACTGGGCGTTCAAGAGCCCTTCCGGGTACCTGTTATATGCTTTTTCATGGGCGTTCAAGAGCCCTTCCGTGGTGTAGGGGTTAAGTACCGGTATGGTAAGAGCAAAAGAAAAAAATATTCAAGACAGAAAACCCGTAATTGAGAAGTTTTACTTCCGTAGAATATTAAAAAACAGAATTTGGGATGGATGTAGATTCCGGGCGTACGGTCTTCATGTTTACATAGGACGATTGCCGCGGTAACTTCGCGTCTCGATTTTTTTCGGTTATTTGCCCCTGCTGGCAATATATATGATGATGACAATATGTCATGGGGGGGTGAGGAGGGCAAAGCCCCCCTCAACATATTATTGTATCCAAAGGCAGTCAAAATAGACGGGAACATGATGGCAAAGGTCCGATGCCTCCCCCGCCGCCGTCATGTTTACATTTGTTGATCGCCGTGGTTAAGTTCGCGTCTATTTTGACGGCGATTTTTTTCGGTAATTTGCCCCCTGCTGGCAATTTATATGATGATGACAATATGTTATGGGGGAGAGGTGAGGGGGGGGGGGCAAACCCCCCCCTCAACATAATATTGTATCCAAAGGCAGTCAAAATAGACGGGAACGTGATGGCAAAGGTCCGACGCCACTACGCGTAGTGTAAACAAGGATGGCGGTACGCCCGCACTAACATTCTTGCCCAGAATAATTCACCAAATAGAAAATTTGGAAAGGGTTGTGTTATTGGGCGTACCATCGCCTTAATTACTTAAGTCGTAGAGTGATGGTTACTGTACAGGGGTTCCCAACCTTTTAGTTCCTCTGTATCACTTGGGCATTCTGATAGGTACCCATGTACCCCTAACAATTTAGGATAAAAATTTATAAAATTATGTCAATTTTATATTATTTTATTATGAAATATGTATGTGTAGACTGATAGGGATCTTAGCATTGATATTATCAATAAAATGAACTCAGTGACTATAAAATATTTTGATCTGTCACATACTCGGACATTATCGGGCGGTACTGGAGCTGTCTCGAGTTGGTATACATACCTGATTGTTTCACGTCCAATACAGATTGTGGGCCGCAGGAAGTCACATAATAGTGAAAACAATGGAATAGTCACCTCACTGGTATAATTTTAAAGGAAGGATGTAGTATCCGGGTGTACGGTCCAACGGTAGTCATGTTTACATAGGTCGAACGCTCGCAGTTAAGTTCCCGTATATTTTTTCTGTTATTTGACCCCTGCTGGCAATATGTATGATGATGACAATAAGTCATGGGGGTGAGGGGGCCATATTATTGGCCTATTATTGTACAACCTATACAACCTATTATTGTATCCCACGGCAGTCAAAATAGATGGGAACATGATTGCAAGCGTCCGCATAGTGTAAGGCGGCCGGTCCACCCGGTAACTACATTCTTGCCACTTTTAACATAAGTTTCGCTTACTGAAATGAGGAAATTGATAAAAAATACAACTTTGTGCAATCTGCTTGTAGATTAGAACACCATGTTTTGTACACTATGGTTATTCTCTCACACCCCTATGTACCCCCTGAGAAGTGCAAATGTACCCCTGGGGGTACATGTACCCCAGGTTGGGAACCCTTGCAGGCTTAACCCATTGAGTACCAGGGACGTCCTTTTCATCATACTCTGGCAACTATTAGACGATTTTATTCAGCTTAAGAAGGACCACTAGCATTATTAAGGCTTAAAACTATCTCGACCAAATATAGCTAGAATATAAGGTAACACACGTCGCTGGTACTCAACGGGTTAAGGACTTGATCGCGTCCACACGTGCGTGAAAGGGTTAAGAAGTAAGCCTAGTGGAATGAGTGTTAAGTATTGTGATAGCCTCAACCTCTGCTATGATGCCAATAGAAGAAATGATAAGTGAAAGCAATAGCACCAAGCATCTTTGTGCACTACATTTCTCTCTCTCGCTCTCATATATATATATATATATATATATATATATATATATATATATATATATATATATATATATATATATATATATGGAGTTGGCTACAAGCGGACTGCCACCCTGCTAGTCTGTATGTCTAACTTAAAATTGCGAACTTCTTTTCTTTATACATGTAAGCAGTGTATGGTCTAGAAAATTACTAGGTGAAAGCTAGACTACCTGTGCACGAACTTTGATGCCTGTGTCTGCGTGCAAGGGGAGATGGCCCGTTTTTCTGGTCCCCCTTCTTCCTCATGCTTAGCCCCACAGTTTTCAGATTTTAAGACGTTCGGCCCATTAGTTTGGCGATTTTAAGACCCTTCGATCCATATCTTTGTCAATAGTAAGACTATTTGTGTAATACAGGTGTCAATGTTTTCCTGGCGAGCGATAGCGAGCCTGTAATTTAAGAGGAACCGGCCTTTGGCCGGGAAATTTTTCTTCCGAAAAATGTACATATATAACTTGAAGAGGGTCTAGGGAGGTGTTATTTTGAGCTTGATGGAGGTCTAAGGAGGTAACTAAAACAAATGGTGAAAAAATATATAACTAAGTAATAAATGAGGAAATAAATAGGGCCATCCCCCCTTAACCCGGCAAGTGCGGGAAGACTCTTAAGAGTTTCCCCGGGCGACTGCGGGAAGACTCTTAAAGGTGGGGGCTCATGGGTTGAGGTAAACATGGAAAAATAATCGCCAACCTGCATATAATTATCTTGTAAAATGCAATGTCACTGAAATAATTATTAACAATGGTATAAAGGATTTTGCGGATCGTCTATATCGGGCCTGTGACGTCACAGTGACGTCACACCAGTATCCTTAGCCTAGACTGGATGGTGGACTTACACTCTTGTGACGTCACAGGCCCGGTATAGACGATCCACAAAATCCTTTATACCATTGTTAATAATTATTTCAGTGTCATTGCATTTTGCAAGATAATTATGAACAGCTTGGCGATTATCATTCCATGTTTATCTCAACCCATGAGCCCCCACCTTTAAGATCCTGGGCCTAAAAAAAATCCATTTAAAACACCCCAAAAAAACTTGAACCCTTTTTTTTTTTTTTTTTGCCCCTGGGTTATGCCAAATATCACTCCTCCACATCCCCTCCTTCCCCACTTCCCTCCCCTCCTTCAGTTATCACCTATTTTCCCTGCTATTCCCTTATTCTGTGGTCTATTTTCGTGCTAACATTAGCGAGTTGGTAGCAGGGCGTTGTCATCACTATTACCAAGCGTGGGAAAGAGCGAGAGAGAGACTATTGCGTAACAGTGTCTCTCCAGACAAGGGGAGGGGAGGGAGGTTGCCTCAGCCATACATTACCGGTATGTAACTCCCGGCCTGTATCGCCGATTTTGACCATCCAAACGCTGTTTCCACTTGTTTTATTGCTGTAACAGGTTAATACCTTTATAATCAACCTAAAATAGGCGCGTATGGATAAGTATTAATGCTATTTATGGCAAAATAACAATGTTAGTGATGGGAACAGCTCAAATACGTGCGCACAGGCGTGTGGTGTCTCATATCCCCCATGCGCACGTCTTAGGTTAAGTGCATCTGAAAGCAATGCAGGCACCTTCCACCCGCGCATATTAAGTGTTTGCACATGCGCTCGTTTGATCGGTGGTGCGTGTGTGTGTTTGTTTGTTTTTCGGGGTAAAAGCGAGTCAACACCAGCGGCCGCGGTTTAGCCAGCTCAACCAAGATCAAGTACACGGTGAGAGGCTGTAGATGTCTGTGAATGTTTGTAGATGTAGATGACTGTGTCTGTAAATATCTGTAAATGTTTGTAGATGTGTGTGAATGTTTGTAAATGTCTGTGAATCTTTGTAAATGTCTGTGAATGTTTGTAAATGTGTGTGAATGTTTGTAAATGTCTGTGAATGTCTGTAAATGTTTGTAGATGTGTGTGAATGTTTGTAGATAACTTATTTTTTGTGAATGTGTAAATTTCTGTAGATGTTTATAGATGTGTGTACAGTATAATAATAATAATAATAATAATTCTTTATTCCAGACACATAAGATAGATACAGTATAAATACAGTACGACCTAATGGTCCATATCACATACACTTCTCGTCAGAGCACAGATAATAATTATACACAAAGATATATTAATAAAGACACAATAAAATAAAAAATACAGTAGGCCTATTTACAGAATAGAGCACATATCACATTTTGTCACAATATAACACAGATAGGCTAACTAAGGCTATTGCTCAATGTTGGTTAACACCTATTGCACAGATCATTGCTCATAGTTCAATTAGACCTATATATTACATTACAGTACATACTATGTGTGCAGCAGCTTCTGCCAGTGAGATATGTCGGTGTCTGTAAATGTCTATAAATGTCAGTAAATCTATGTAAATGTTAGTAAATGAAAATGCCTGTACATATCTGCATATGTAAATGTATGTAAATGCCTGTAAATGTCTGCCAATGCCGAAAATGCCACCTTTTCTTCCAACCCCATGTTGGTGCCTGAATTTATGGTGTAATGGTTAGAGTGGATAAGTTCTGTATATGGTATCCCAAGTTCGAATCCTGGGAGGATGGCATGCTTTCAGTACCGGTAACTTCATTCGAGGGTGTTTGGTATTGGGAGTAAAATTAATGAATAGTAAGATAATCTGATAATGGGGTTAGGTCAGGTCAGGTGAAGGCATTGAGGGATAAGCCTTCACAACGGCACCTCGGATCTACTTTTCGAAGAGCCTTGGAGAGAGAGGAAACTGATTGTCAAAATGTCTGAAATCTGGGGTAGGCCTAAGTGTCGTGTTCTCTTTAGCATTTCCTGTCCATTGTATATTAAAATATATAGAATTATGATCGTTATTTCCTAGTTGGTCCCCAATCTCTACATTATTACTAAAGACATAAATCGAGGATATTAGTACCTCTAGTCGGCGAGTCTATGAATTGAAATATAAAACTATCTTGTACCGCCTCAATAAACTCTTCAGAATCAGAGTCGCCGATTTGATGCTGCCAATCTATATTCGGAAAATTAAAATCCCCCATAATGCACACATTGCTAAACCTTGATGGTATTTTCACTTCCTGCCATTAAGATGTACCATAATTTCTACTCATATTTGGTGGTCTATAAATAACTCCAACAACTATGATCTCACTACCTTCGCTAACCTCTAACCAAACACTTTCGTTATCATTATTTAGTCTAATACCTTATTTAGCACAGCATTTTAATGAACTCCTGACAAACACTGCTATTCCGCCACCCCTCCTACTTGTTCGGTCATATTCAAGCAAATTGTATCCTGGTACCAACTGTGTTGGTGGTGTCATGGTTTAGATGCTTATATTCTGGTTGTGGTGTCCCGAGTTCGAATCCCGGGAGGACCATATGCTTTCATTAGTTTATTCAAGTGCATTGGGGTTTGTAATTGATGATTAATGTTAAGAATGGGGTGTTACTTAATATACAATTTGCTAAAAAAAAAACTTGATACTGTATTAATCCATGTTTCAGTTACCGCTATTATGTCTATATTTTCATTGCTAACAAGTGCTCCAAGTTTGTCCATTTTGTTACATAAACTCCTACAGTGTTATGTCTATGTTAATTTGTAAATATAATGCTATATTTCAAAATATCAATCAATCACCTCATCCACCGGGGTTTGCAGTTTAGTATCCAAAAACATAATATTCTTGAATCTCATAATTATTTCTCCAAAATGAGTTATCTGTCCAGAGTTCGCTCAAAGACAACTGCAGAGGTGTTCTCATAAATATATTAACCCCTTAAGCTTATTCTGGCTATCATTAGACGATTTTAGTAGCTTAGGAAGGATCTGTGTTCATTAGAAGGGTACAGAATATTTCAACCCTCTGACTCCCATATGCCTTTACTATTCTGAACAAAGTCGTCTATTAACAGCCAAAAAACAGAACACAGTTGTGTCATCATATCTTGTAAGTGTTAACTTTTATAAATATGATTATGGTAATTACCAACTTATTCAAGCTTGAGACTTGATCTTAACTTTTTAACAAGTAACCGACCTAGATGTGAGATTTTATGTTTTGTTTTGTTTTTCTGATGTGTTGTAGTGTCCCTATTCGGGCTCTGTCTCGAGTCAGCCACCCCCATAAAAAAAGGATAATTGGGGAAGGTGCCAGAGTATACACATATACAACTTCATTTTCCGAAGAAAGAATCTTTAGCAACTAGGTAGTAACAATGACAAAATTCCAAGAGCAAATTACTATATGAGAAGGGATTACAATGATGTGCTAGTTTTGGATAATTAACATATTAACTATACTCTGTTTATTTTCAGCTGACGATAAAGTGAATCCCTGAGCAGCTAATTTCTCGATACTTAACCCTCTCACGTTTTTTACGCAATTTTGAGCCTATTAGGGATACTTTAAAGCCTTTGTTACCATCAGGGGTATTAGAAACCTTTAGTGTAGTTACTTTAACCTCTGCAGTTGTCTTTGAGTTAGCTGTGGGCAGAAAACTAATTTTGGAGAGGTAATTATAAGAGTGAGATAACTCTATTTCTTATTGCTAATCTGGCAACCTCTGCGTCATATGGTCGTGAGAGGGTTGGACAAATATGAAACTACTATGTGCATCATAATAAGACCAAGTTTATATAATTAGCACTACATTTCACTACAAAATCTTCAAAATAACTGAGAAATCTTGATGGGAACTTTGCAATTTACCGTCAGTTGAAAAGAAACAGAGTATAGTATGTCAATTTGACTATTAACCCCTTCTTTACCGACTACATCTTCTTCACTTTATTTTGGCTACCGGTACCATGAGACGACTTTATTCAGCTTTGGAAGGACGTCTACCAATTAACCTCTGAAGTGCGCATGGGGGTAATTGGAAACGTCCCCCTGTGCTGACGTATTTGAGGTGTTTCCGTCACTAAAATATTCATTGTGCCATTAATAGCATTAATACTTATCCATATGCGCCTATTATGGGTTGATTATAAAGGTATTAACCTGAAACAACAATAAAACGAGTGAAAACAGCGTTTGGATGGTCAAAATCGGAGATATAGCCCGCGAGTTGTATAATGTATGGGTGAGGCAATCTGCTTTCCCGCCAATTTCCCCCAAGGCCACTGAGACACAGTCGATCGATACTCTCTCTCTCTCTCTTGCACTCGCTTGCTATCAGTGATGACCACACCCTCCAATCGGATTTCTAATGTTAGCACGAAAATATACCTCAGAATAAGGGAATAACAGGGAAAATAGGTGATAACTGAAGGAGAGGAGGAAAGTGGGGAAGGAGGGGAGGTAGAGGACTGAGATTTTGCATGGCCCAGGGGCCAAAAAAAAAAATAAATAAAAAAAAAAAAAAAAAAAAAATTTCGATGTCAAAAGTTGATTTTTTTTTTCTCTGACTCTTAAGAGTCTCCCCGCAGTGCGCCGGGGGAACTCTTAAGAGTCTCTCCGCAGCTCCCGGGTTAAAAGCTACAGACTATCTCAATTTATCCTTTTAGCTACCATATATCCTTCCTAAGCTTCATAAAACCGCCTAAATGTAGCTGAAATAAAATACAAAAGACGTCGCCGGTAGAGAAGGGGTTACCAACATAATAGGTCTACTATTAATATGGTGACAACATTAGTATCACCAACTAATTGATAAACTTTGTACCTACCTTGGCATTGACAGGACCATGAACATGAAGAGATGGGTTGGATGTGAAAGAGATCTGCCATGTGTAGATCATTCGGCTTTCTGCAGACTCCCGTTTTCTTATGTTCCGCGATGAAGGAAGGGTTTGGAAGACTCCCATCGCAGCACAGACCCTACAAAATCTCCAACTACTATTCGATACAGGGGCCACATTTACAAAACAAACACCTTAATTTCTCAAAGCTTAACATTCGGATTCTTGAGAGATTGTAATTTTAGCCTGTCACAAAACGAACATCTTAATTGTCCTGCCTTATAGATTCGAACTCTTGATGGAGAGATTAGGAACTTTAGTCTGTCACAAAACGAACACCTGAATTTCCCAAAGCTTGATTTTCGGATATTTGATGGAGAGATTTGGAACTTTAGTCTGTCACAAAACGAACACCTTAATTGTCTAAAGCTTCAGATTCTAACACTTGATGGAGAGATTGGAACTTTAGCTTTTCACTGTGTCAAGATGCAGATCCTAAATAGCAAGATTATAAGCTTCTTCATATCAATTTGTAGAGATGTGGATACTTATTAGAAATGTCGGAAACTTCTGCAAATCGCCTTGTCTAGATCTTTTAGTCCTCCTCTTATTCTTACTTTAGATCTTCTTTAATTTATGTTTTTCACTGCTTCCTCTTCATATATTTATTCCTTCGTCTTTTCTTCTTCTACTTCTTCTCTTGTTCTGGTCTTCTTGTCATTCTTCTCTCTTGAGTAACTTAAGTAATATCTCACATATACTGGATCTAACTATTATTGAATCTTATTACTGCAGCATGGCGAATATTTAAACATTAATCTCGCTTAGTAAAGTCCTCTCATATATAAGCTTAAAGTAGAGTAAATATTGGCGAACACTGTCTATCAGTCATTAGGCTTAGGAAAGATCTCTCATCACAAATAATCAACTCCAGAGCTAAAAACAAGGCCAGTTCCATAAATTCGGCTTAGCAAAGATCTCTCACCAATAATCAACTCCACAGGGTATAAAATCAAGGAGAGTTCCATAAATTCGGCTTAGGAAGGATCTCTCACATAGGCTATATATTAAGGTGCGTTTTATCAATCCGGCAGTCACATAAACCGAGTTCATACGAGGGGAGGGTTTTGCAGGGCCTGTGCTCCTCCGGCCAGACTTACCATTGGTTTCCTTCATTTGTTTCCGTATTTTTCTTTGTCTTTTTGGATTTTCCATTCTTGCTAATTCCATCTGGAAATACACAGAAAATATGGTTAATAATAATGATAATAGTAATAATAATAATAATAATAATAATAATAATGATTTTCCATTCTTGCTAATTCCATCTGGAAATACACAGAAAATATGGTTAATAATAATAATAATAATAATAATAATAATAATAATAATAATACAAATTATCTTCAGGTCTTTTAAAAATGGGGATATTTGTACTTCTTTGTTCATTTATTTAAACAATATCACGTGCAAAGAGAAGAAAATATGAACATACATAGATAACAAGAGAATAATATTTATTCCAGAAGAAAATATGAACATACATAGATAACAAGAGAATAATATTTATTCCGCAGGAAGTCACATAATAGTGAAAACAATGGAATAGTCACCTCACTGATATAATTTTAAGGGAAGGATCTAGTATCCGGGTGTACGGTTCAACGGTAGTCATGTTTACATAGGTCGATCGCTCGCGGTTAAGTTCCCGTATATTTGTTCTGTTATTTGACCCCTGCTGGCCAGGAGCGGATCCAGCTCAGGCTTAAGGGGGGGGCTGATATAGATACATGAGGGGCGCCATAACTTTATATGTATTGTATTTCAGATAAAATGCAGTATATATCAGATGTAAGGGCGCAATTTTGGTCACTAAGGGGGGGGCGGCTGCCCCCCCCCCCCCCCTGGATCCGCTACTGCTGCTGGCAATATGTATGATGATGACAATAAGGCCCGCAGTACCAGATAATCGTGAGATCCCTTCGACGAAGGACTCTCACGTCGGATTCGCACGTGAAGGTGATACTGCCAGTTGCTTCCTTGTGCGAATCTCACGTGCGATACCGTCGGACGTATGGTTGGTAAGCCTGTCAAACTCGCCGCGGTGCATTTCTTACGGTTGGTATACCTGAGGAACGTTTTGTTTACAAATTACTGCCTCGGGCAGCCTCACGGGAGTACAGACGGAATCGAATCGTAATAAAGTGATGGTCCCTGGTGTATTATTTACCCAGTTTATTGCATTAATCTTATTATTCTGTATTTAGGACATTCTCAATTGACGAAAATAAGGTAGCATAGGCCCTAGTGATTCCCCAGAGGACCATTGAATTTCTCTAGCCTAATTTCCCTTCAGGCTTCAACCACCAATAAATTTTTGAGTTTAGGAATAGCCATGGGGTTGTGGTATGGATTTTCGCTGAATAATTGGGTTGTGCTTGGCTCTCTGGAAAAGTGGCTTGGTTATAATATCAGGCAAGCTTTTCTGTTCTATTCAAGCCTAGCCCTGTTCACCTGTTCCAAGTAGATCTATGGCCATAAATCGTGAAATCTAACCTAGCCTATCTCTTAACTCAAAAAGGGCCAGAGCTAGGATAGTGGGCTGTAAATTGCCATAGGCTATCTATCCCCTGGCTGACCCTTCCCAAATAGGAAAGGTAAAGCTTTGAGTCCTCCATTTCATAGTAAGAGATGCTTAAATTGGACATATGAGCAATTTTGATGAGAATTTAGCCTAGGCCTATATTGTTAAGTAATTATCTTGATAGGCCTATATTAAAACTACTGAAAACAGGGTAGGCCTAGCCTAACCTCAAGAAGTTACCAGGGTTGGATTTTGGACGATGGGTTAGGCATGAGAGGCTAGTGGATTATTTAGTTTATAATAACCATGGTAACCTAATAAAACTAATCTATTCTAGCTATCCAAGCGAGGTAACCTCTGACTCTCCAGAGTTTTTCCAAAAATTTAGCAGAGAGTGTTTGGATCACACAATTGTTCTCATCGGCTTTAGACATCTAGGGATAGTCACCTATCCTAGGCTTTTCCTAGCCTAATTATAGAAAAAGATTTCATGGCTAAATATTATTTTTTAATCTCCATGGGACTTGCATATTTAATCAACATGTAGCCTACTCTTTAAACAATGCAAAATTGTTGGCAAATTAATATAGTCAAGGTTAGGTTAGCTAATGGGGAAAGCGATTTCTGAGTTAACCTAACCTACAAATTTAGAATAGGCCTATGATAGGTTTCTTGAAGTAGTGTAGCCTAACGATACTCCTTACTTTTGAGTATAGGACTATCCCGTAAATTTCAGAAGCCAGCCGAAGCAAATCTGCTTCTAAAAGTTGGGGGAAGGATGTACGGTCGTATTCAAACGTATCGCCTTCCTTGTTTACACTACTCGCACGCTCCTTTATATTTTGACTGCCGTGGGATACAATAATAGGTTGAAGGGGGGCTTTTCCCCCCTAAGCCACCCCATGAATTAATTGTCATCTTATATATTGCCAGCATGGGGTCTGTAAGGTTACTTACATTAGGTAAGTAAGGCACAGTATAGTATTGTAGCAATCCGATTGTGGGATTGGGTTGAGTTAGTTTAGCTTTATGAGGCAGAGTTTCTCAACTGAATATTCTATCTATCTATCTATTGCCTGACGCCGTGATCCCCGAAGGGGTGGCCACGAACAAACCGCCCCCATGCACCTCTGTCCCCAGTCAGTCGACGCCCCTCCCCCCAACCAGCACCGCCTTCGTTCATGTACTTCCTCACTCCATCCTTCCACCTCTCATTCGGTCTACCTCTCCCTCTCTGTCCCTCCACCTCGCTCTCGTACACCCTCTTAGTCATTCTCTCGCTTTCCATACGTTCCATATGGCCGAACCATCTCAAGTTGTTCCTTTTCACACTTCCCAGCACATCTACCTCCACACCACACCTCCTTACTTCAACTGAATATTACCATAGCCTAATACTCACAGATGTTTTTTCTGGAAGAGGCCTAGGCCTGTGGCTCCAGTTCAGTAGCCTGGGTAAGATTAGGAGTAGTGGGCGTACCACTACCAACATACAGCATAACTCCTCTGTAAAACATTAACCTAACCAAACAACCTAACCTAACCTAACCTAGTATTCATGTAGTACTAGGTTAGGTTAGGTTAAGTTAGGTTAATGTTTTATAGATGATTTATGCTGTATGTCGGTAGTGGTACGCCCACTACTCCTAATCTTACCGTAGCCTGGTCACCAATTTTACCCTGGCTTCGCCTGTCTCAACTCTTATGTATTCCCTCAAAAACAAATACCTGTATGTATATGTTCAGAATAGTGAATCCTATACAGATCACTTAGTAGGTACCGAGTACTGTATACTTTATGGGGTTATTTACCACACCTGCACCAATTTGCCCCATGTTTTATACTGTACAGTTCTGCTACATGAAAAGTGCCAGCTTTTAATCCAGTACCATTCAGTGGCAGTGCAGCAATATCATAAAGTTTCGGGTTTCAAGTTAATAGTAATGTGATCACCCCCTTTGACTAGGCTAATATAGAAAACCATTTATTTTCAATACTTATTCTGCATCAAATTGACACCTGCCGTCTACAGTACGGTACTATATGGTACCAAAAACAGAAAGTCTAGTAGGCAGGTTTACTTTTATAAATGACTAAATATATGATGCTTGGACAATTATAGGTACCGCATAAAGAATGAACAATATACTGTATTTCACATAATTTATTGCAATTCTTACATACATAGGTACCCGTTATATAATATTGTATCATCTAATCACAACTCCTGTTGTATGCTTCCATAATTATGGATAGGTCCTTAAGACCGTTTCATCAGATTTTATTCGCCCAATTAGCCTACTACCCAGGTAAGAAAATTCACGACATTACATTATACTTGCTTGTATTTTTGGCTTGGAATCCTCATTTGGTGACCATTATTATCTATCTATTTGAGGCATAGGCCTATTTCCTAAAATAAGTCTTGCAATTGACGAGGATGGGTGTGAATGGGATATGCCGTGTGTGGGCCAGTCAGCTCTGCAGACTCGTTATCTTATGTTCATTTATGTTAGTATTTCAAGTAGGCCTAGGCCTAGCCTAGTGGTAAAAATTGAAGAGACCTCGGACAGCCTCTTAACTAGCCTAGGCCTATAATTATTTGTTGTTAGTTTAGGTAAAAAGGCTGTTCAAGGTCTCTTCAATTTTTACCACTTTTTCTTTCAATATCTGGGACTTGTTAACCTAGGTACCCTATTGTTGGCTATTTTAACATAGGCTAGGCCTATTGGATTAAAAAATATAGGCCTAGCCTACCCTACTAAAGTAGGCTATAAATAGGGACTAACATGTTCTCCCTGATTGGGCTAGGCCTAGGCCTACTTTAAATACTTCCATAAATGAACATATATAACTAGTCTGCAGAGCTGACAGGCCCACACACGGCAGATCCCATTCGCACCCATCCTCGTCAATTGCAAGACTTATTTCAGGAAATATGCCTCAAATAGATAGATAATAATAGTCACCAAATGAGGATTCCAAGCCAAAAATACAAGCAAGTATAATGGAATGTCGTGAATTTCCTTACCTGGGTAGTAATTGGGCGAATAAAATCTGATGAAGCGATCTACTGTACAAGTTGTCAAGGCTGGCCGACATAGGCCTCAGGTGAAGGTGCCTGTACAACGGCTCCTGTCAAGTTCAACATCGTCATTGAAGATATATCATAAGTCTTTGGAAATGTGCTAATTGTAACCCATATTAATATATATTAATAGTTTCGTACATTATGCAATTGATTTGCATTAAAGAATGTCTTCTGTAACCTTTAATTTACGAATTGAAACAATAATACAAATAATAAAATTCAATTAGAAAACGAAGGGATCCGACGACCATCGAAGAGAAGGGTCGAAGGTCCTCTTCAGATTCCAATAATATTGGACGTAAACGGTCGCGGTGACCGTTTACGAAAGCATTCGCTCAGCCAAACAAATCCCCAAAAATGTTTTTATACTACGAATTTTGAAAGGAAGGATACCTTCGAGGGAAGGGAACGTTTGGTGCTGCGGGCCTAAGTCATGGGGGGTGAGGGGGGCAAAAGCCCCCCTTCAACCTATTATTGTATCCCACGGCAGTCAAAATAGACGGGAACATAATTGCAAGCGTCCGCGTAGTGTAAGGCGGGCGGTCCACCCGGTAACTACATTCTTGCCAATTTTAATATAAATTTTGCTTACTGAAATGAGGAAATTGATATAAATACAACTTTGTGCAATCTGCCTGTAGATTAGAACACCATGTTTTGTACACTATGGTTATTCTCTCAGACCCCTATGTACCCCCTGAGAAGTGCAAATGTACCCCTGGGGGTACATGTAAGGGTTGGGAACCCTTGTGAATCAGACGTAGACTATGCTTGCAGTTACATTCTCGTTTAATTTGACTGCTTTTTTTACTAAATTATCCCACGGGTTAGCTGTTATTTGACCCCTTCTGGTAATACTGTATATATGATGATGACAATAAGTGATGGGAGGTGAGAGGGGCTAAGACTCCCTCAAATCATTATTGTATCCCACGGCCAGCTGTCGAGTACTGTAAATTGTTTTGTTCCCGGCCGTGCGATACAATAATATGTTGAGGGGGCTATGCCCCCCTCACCTCCCATGACTTATTGTTATCATCATGTATGATGCATGATGCAAATAACAGCTGGCCATGGGATAATTTTGTATAGAAAAAAAAAAAAGGCCAAATTGGACGCGAACGTAACTGCGAGCGTACGACTTATGTAAACAAGGCGACGGTAAGCCCGCTAACCATTGTATATTGATGAAAACTATGGTACCGGCACTAACAAATAAAGAAAAAAAAAAATTTGTGGTCGTCTCGTAAATATTTTCCAGCATCTTTTCCCACATAGAATTTTTGGTATATACGGGTTGTGTTAGCGGGTGTTCCGTCACTTTACGAAGTTACGTTCGCATCTAATATTCCCCCCTCACCCCCCATGACTTGCTATCATCATATACAGTATATTACCTGAAAGGGTCAAATAACAGCTGGCCGTGGGGTAATTTTGTAAAAAAAAAAAAATTTAATCAGTCAAATTCGACGCAAAAGTTTGTAACCCTAATTAGAACCCTGCCCACTACACCCTATTCCAATCAAGTAGGTCAAAACTCTTGAACATTAACCTCTATACGGTAAGTCTTTAAGTCACAAACGACTAGAGCAGTGGTTAGCAACCCTTACAGCTAGAAGAGCCATTGTTTTTAAGTTTCATAAAATATTTGTATTGTCGGAGCTGCAATACAAAAAAATTGTCTCATTAACCGGAATCTACAGTACTTCAGAAATAAGAGAATATACCTTACTGTTGAACTAAACAAATTATATTGATATTGTTCAATATGCTGGTACTGTATTCACAAGGTTAGGAAAGACATGTCACATTTCTAGAATCATAACGATTGATACCTATACATCTTTTCAAAGTTGAATACAACAAATCTAATGTTGCCTTGAATGAGTTATATGATGCCTTCATTTTGAAGGAAGAATTATTATTTCTGAAGCTTCAATAAAAACAAATTTGCCTTTCCAGAGGATCTACTGTAAGAAGCTTCTGGAGCCACACAAATGTCTTGAAAGAGCCGCAGGTTGCCGACCCCTGGACTAGAGTAATCGAGCTAATATTTCTAGCGGTCAATAAGTATTTGGTAAGGATGTAGTATTCAGGCATACCGCCCGTTTTGTTTAGCCTACACTACAGTACTTAGAGACTACCGGTACTAGCAAGCTCGCAATCATGTAGGTTGAGTGAGGGGGGGGCCTCACCCCCCATGACTTATTGTCATCATCATATATGTTGCCAGCAGGGGGAAAACAACAAAAAATAGCCGTCAAAATAGACGGAAACGTAACCACGAGCGCACGACCTATGTAAACATGACGACCGTGCGCCTGGATAATAAATCCTTCCCAAAATAGCTGTGGTCCGTCTCCTTAACCCGGCAACGGCGAGGGGGTGGTATTGAACTAGCTGCCCATGGGCGAGCATATTCGCTCCATTCAGGCCTATAATCGTCATTTTACGATAAATATCGTTATTACTTATTCATATGAGCCTATTTTACCTTCACTATGAAGATAGTAACCTGTAACAACAATAAAACAAGTGAAAATATAATTTTTCTGGTCAAAATTGCGAATATAGATGGACCAGCCCATTCATGAATTATGGAGAAAATTGAAGCAACCCCTCCCTCCACGAGGCCTTGAGCCACACTGAGCCTACTCATTCACACACTCGGTTGTGTAACACACTCGCTAGGCACGTAAGCACATCCACACATTTTGCTAATGTTAGCACCAAAATATACCAACGAATTAGGGAATAACAGGGAAAATAGGTGATAATTGAAGGGGGAGGGGAAAAGGGGGAAGGAGGGGATGTGGAGGAGTGATATGAGATATAGGAAAACAAAATTGTTTAGTGCTACTGGGGCAGTTTAAATGTTTTTTTTAGGCCTCCCTCTTAAGAGCTTTGCCGCCCTCGCCTAGTAAAACTTCTTATGAGCTTTGCCGCCCTTCCCGGGTTAATATTGTTCGCTAGGAATCCTCCTCAGCCCTCATCCCCTTGTAAAATTCTCCTACTCAACGAGACAGAGAAACAGGCGAGGGAACGCGAAAGTTGTCCCAGACCCTGAGAATAGGAACTTTAACACTGACGGTGTCCACCATATTAGGACTCATTCAGGCACTCCTGATTGATTAAGGGGAGCGTCTGGCTTGCCAGACATTGAAAAAAAAAAAAAAAAATCCTGAGAAATGGTAAGACTTTCAGCAGTATTGCGAGAAAAATTCATGCAGAAATTCCATATAATTACCGAGTTATGCGCATTCCCCCCTGTCCCTGGTGGGCTGCGCCCCTACTCTTCGCAAACTTCAAAGGCCCGTATCTCAAAACGTAAGTTTTCATATTTAAATTGCTACTCCTCAGCTAGTTTTGGGTTGATTGAGATGAAACAAAAACTGGGAGCAAGATGAATCGTTAACCTTCAAAGGTATGCTCTTATTTTTATTATATCTGTAGACAGGATTTTTTGGTAAATATTTTTCTTACAAATGTTTGGCAAAGAGAAAAAAAAATGGTAAATAATAAATAATAAACAAAAATATTAGAGCATAGAATGGAATATCACCCGTAGTACTATTACCCATATAAATATGAAGGGGATGGGACCAATAGGTCCAATACTAACAGAGGAGTAGCGTTTTGAAAATTTAGAGGGGGGGGAGGGGGGTAGAAGGCGATATGAGGTCTTATATTCATGTATACTAGCAGGTGTACCCGGCGTTGCCCGGGATTAAATTTAATAATAATACTGTAGCCTACCACCATAATCACCATCATTACTACTACCATAATCACCATCATCAATCACTACTACCGCAATCATCATAATACTACTACTACCATAATCACCGGCCTCGACCTCCCTGTGCCTCATTAAACGGCGACCTCGATTTTGGCCGCTAAATGACCTCCGATTTTAGATCTGACCTCATCCGTACCCCCATTTTGGGGGGCTGCGAACAACTTTCGTTCCATACACCTTTTCGATCAGAGGCCTCTTTCTGCCCCAAACGGCCATTTTTTCATATTTTTTTTTTTTTCAATTTCGGCCTCGAAACGACCTCTGATCGTGGCCTCGTCCCCTCTATGACCTAACCCAAGTCACATGCAGAGTTTCAGCTCCCCAGGTCCAAAACTGCGGCCGCCTATTAAGAACACACAGACAGACAGACACACGAACTGATTTAATAATATAGATGTTGTTATTTTATCATACCATATATATGAGTGATTAATGCATCTTTAAAGTAAATATGGCATAAACATGTTTTTGATCTGGCATGTCAAACGCTCCCCTTAAGCAAGTGTCTGAATGAAATTAAATGTATTCAGCCAAAAACTAGAAGAATATAGGTTCAAAATTACACTAAAACGAGCTTTGTAGACACAAGACATTCGCTAAAATGAGCAATTATCGCTAATGTCGCGCTACATTTGCCTTTGGCAGCACTCTATACCCGGTATCTCGCAAGAGCATGGCGCATACTCCTCAGTGCACCGGCCGGCTGGCTGGAGAAAGGACGGGTGGCATGTCGCGTTCCCACTCCCTCGCACTCTATTCTACAGGCTTTAACCCTTAAAGAGCGGCTCGCAACATAAGTCGAGTTGAAAAAACTGGCAAAAAACGGGTGAAAAAAGGGTTGAAATCGAGTGAAAATGGGTGGGATAGTAATGATCCATACGTCCGACATCTGTGGCCTCCCGGCCCACACTAACTCCAGTTCCCCCACCGCGCGTGAGGATGACAGTGTAACCAATAGTTCGCTAAAAGTGAGCAAGGTAGCAAAATCAGCTAAACTTCCATCTTCGAGGTAACACTGTCAGTGCTCCATGAGTGCTACGTAGCTGTATGTGGCGTCATTGTGTAACGATTTCCACCTAGTTTTCGGCGCAATACAGTTCCTTTCATACTGATGGTTGATATAGCAGTCAGAACGGCCCGGAAAGGCCCAAAACGGCCACAGAGCACCCGCTAGAGGAGGGTTAAGAGGCATTAAAAGCCTGTAAATTTCTATAAATTGCCATGGCGTTCCAAAACGTCTCACGCTCTGTCTCATGTCGGCCACCCCAGCAATGGGGTATGTGCCTGAGTATAATATACATATGGTACATAGCCTACTTACTCACAGTCAGATACTCACAGAAGATACCCGGGTAGGAGGCTGCTCAGCCTATGAGACCCGGCTCATCATTTATCTCATAACTTGGTGTGTGGCTTGGGTGGACGTGTCTTAATTTTTCAATTTTGGCTTTGAAATCATGAAACTTGAGCTCTTCGTCACCCCAAGCTTTATCTAGTGCTTTTTCAAATTTTAGCACACTGTTCACACTTATCACTTCTTCAGGCAGGTCATTCCAGTTCTCCACCACTCTGTTACTAAAAAAGTTCTTCCTGACGTTGAGTCTTGACCTCCTCTTGAACAATTTCTTGCTGTGTCCCCTGGTGCGACCATCCTCATGCAGCGTGAAGAGTCCCCTACTTGCCTCCTCCTCATACACCCCTTGTAAGATTTTGTAAGTTTCTATCATTTCTCCTCTGGCTCTTCTATATGCCAACGTTGGTAAATTTAGCTTCCGAAGTCTCTCTTCATATGTTAAGTCCTTTAAAGATGGTACCAACTTAGTCGCTCTCCTTTGCACTTTTTCAATAGCCGTGATATCCTTAATTTTGTAGGGACTCCAGACAGGACTTGCATACTCCAGAATTGGTCTAACCAGAGCCACAAACAATGGTTTAAAAATGGCTTAATCCGGAGTAACAATAGTGCATCGAATAAGCCCCACAATCCTGTTAGCACAGTTTATTTTGGGATGGAATGTACAGTAGTTACCGGGTGTACCACTACCGACATACAACATAAATCATCTATAAATACTTATAATAAAATAAATACTTATAAATCTATAATACTAGGTTAGGTTAGGTTAGGTTGTTTGGTTAAGGTAATGTATTTTTGTATCCAAAGGCAGTCAAAATAGACGGGAACATGATGGTGAGCGTCTGTGTAGTGTAAACAAGACGGGCGGTACATCTGGTAACTACATTCTTGCCTTTATTTTTTCTGCCATATGTTTTTCAAGGAAAGGTCATGATCAATTATAATTCCGAGATCCTTTTCTGCCGATGTAAGCTTCATACTCCCCTCCATGCAATAATCGGGAAGGATGTAGTTACCGGGTGTACCACTATCGACATACAACATAAATCATCTATAAATACTTATAAATCTATAATACTAGGTTAGGTTGTTTGGTTAGGGTAATGTATTTTTGTATCCAAAGGCAGTCAAAATAGACGGGAACATGATGGTGAGCGTACGCGTAGTGTAAACAAGACAGACGGTACACCCGGTAACTACATTCTTGCCCAATAATCTCCATCAGGCACCTCAGATTTTCCAATTCTCATTGTTTTACATTTGTCAGGATGGAACTTAAGGAGCCATTTGTCTGACCATCCCTTCAGCGCAGTCATGTCCTCCTGCAATCTTCTACAGTCCATAATGTTCTCGACCTTCCTAAATATTGTTGTGTCATCAGCGTAAAGAAATATGTCGCCATTATTTTCTGTAACCCCGGGCATATCGTTTATAAACATGACGAACAATAGAGGTCCAAGTACGGAGCCTTGCGGAACCCCACTTATGACATTTCTCCAACCCGACATTTCACCATTAACTATAACTCTCTGCTGCCGTCCATGCAAGAACGATTGGTAAAAATTGAAGATACCCCGGACAGCCTTTTTACTAGTTAATTCTAGTTTTTTGTTTATTTTTCTTTGATATACAGTGTTGTTTAATACCGAGGACCGTCGCATTTTAGTATTTTCAACATTAGGGTAGCCTAACCTAACCTAACCGAAAACTACCCGACGGTCTAAACCCAGCTCACGTTCCCTGTTTATGGGTGCACGACGGTCTAAACCCAGCTCACGTTCCCTGTTTATGGGTACGCGACGGTCTAAACCCAGCTCATGTTCCCTGTTTAGTTTTCGGTTAGGTTAGGTTAATTTTGAAAATACTAAAATCTTAAGTTGAAAACAAAACAAATCCGAGCCAACTTTCGAAATTAATTTTAAGGGTTTTTGGACTCTGAAAATACTTTAAATCCGAGCCAAGTTTTGTTTCCATTTTGAGGTTTTCTTAAGTTGAGAAACAAGGAAACCTGAGCAAAGTTTAATTTTAAAACCTCTACGTTATTAGCGGCTTATTACGTCTTTAACCCCACATTTTCCCTGATTTTCATAGCCCTCCCCACTATCGGGGGCCGTGATTTTAGATTGTTGGATAATGGGTAAATACTAATTTCCAGTGGTCCCTGATATAAAAGGTTAGGTTAAAGATATTGTTCAATGTTTCGGAAAATTTGTATTTTAATTAATAAAAGGTTAGGTTAAAGATATTGTTCAATGTTTCGGAAAATTTGTATTTTAATTAATACCGCAAATTTTCCAGTGTTTTTAATAAACAAAATTGGTAATTTGCATCAATATATAGTGTTTGTAATTAATTAGAAATCTCGGTAAAACCTATTTTCCCCATTAGGCCTATCGATCGATGTTGAGGCACGCTCGCTCCCCGATAGTGATTTGAAAAGACATTAGCCTAACCTAACAACCTTACCTAACTTAACCTAGTATTATGGGTGGGGGCTGCCACACCCCAGCTGGTTGAGTACTAATCCCTTAACCTCTGAAGTGCGCATGGGGGTAATTAGACACCTCTCCCTGTGCGCATGTATTTGAGGTGTTTCCGTCACTAAAATATTCATTGTACCATTAATAGCATTAATACTTATCCATATGCGCCTATTATGGGTTGATTATAAAGGTATTAACCTGAAACAACAATAAAACGAGTGAAAACAGCGTTTGGATGGTCAAAATCGGAGATATAGCCCGCGAGTTGTATAATGTATGGGTGAGGCAAGCTGCTTTCCCGCCAATTTCCCCCAAGGCCACTGAGACACAGTCGATCGATACTCTCTCTCTCTCTCTTGCATTCGCTTGCTATCAGTGATGACCACACCCTGCAACCGGATTTCTAATGTTAGCACGAAAATATACCTCAGAATAAGGGAATAACAGGGAAAATAGGTGATAACTGAAGGAGAGGAGGAAAGTGGGGAAGGAGGGGAGGTAGAGGACTGAGATTTTGCATGGCCCAGGGGCCCAAAAAAAAATAAAAAAATAAAAAAATAAAAATAAAAAAATAAAAAAAATTTGATGTCAAAAGTTGATTTTTTTTTTTCTCTGACTCTTAAGAGTCTCCCCGCAGTCCGCCGGGGGGAACTCTTAAGAGTCTCCCCGCAGTTCCCGGGTTAATAAAAAAAATAAAAATTGGCTGTCGATTATACGAAGGTGAAAGAAATGTCGATGAAGTCTATGGTGCAATATTGCAATATTCAGCTTGATTGTAGATTGATAACGGGAAAGTACCGTATTGACAACCTTGTTACGAAAATAAAATTTTAGTACCATACTTTTATATTAGGTTTTTCCGAGGGTTTAACACATTTCCATATGATCTTTAGAGCTATCGATGACTGAAAGTACCGTATTGACAACCCTGTTACGAAAGACATTTTAGTTCCATACTTTTTTATTAGGTTTTGCCGAGGGTTAAAACTAATTTTCTTATGATCTTTAGAGCATATAGATTCATTATTTATCTTCAAATATATCAACAAAATTTGTGGTATTAAAATAACATTAAACCAATGTTTCTTAGTAAATAGGCATCTGAAAAACAATTACTCCCGCTACACAGGATCTTACCTAAAAGAACACTGTATATCGAAGAAAAAAAAAAAAAAAAATATTAACTAGTGAAAAGGCTGTCCGGAGTCTCCTCAATTTTTACCACAAATTTTAATATGATCTTTGCAACATCCTTATTCTATAATAGGCCTAGCCTTCAAATATTGAGAAATAATTAGATTAGTGGTAGTTTCGGTAATAAGTAGGCCCTCGTTAACTCACTTATTATAAATAAACACTGTAGGCCCTATACTAGGCCTAGCCGGTGACTGGACGACTCGGCCCATGGGACAACTCGGCTCGGACAGCTCGGCCCACTTTTGGACAACTCGGCCACGACCGCGAGACAACTCTTACAGTTTCTTACAGTAGATCCTCTGGAAAAAGGCAAACTAGGCCTGTGTATTCAGCTCAGTACTTGCACTGCTGCGGTCGTTCACGGTGTTGGCGGTCGCAGACGCATCATTTTTACTATTCTGTATTATTTTTTTTATAATCAAACTTCAAATCTTGTCTTCCCCATGCTTTATCAAGATTACTTTCAAACTCCCTTATTGATTCGGAATCGACTACATACTGGGGCAGTGCGTTCCACTCATTTACCACTCTATCACAAAATGAGTTCTTTGCCTTCTCAAGACTATTTCTTTCTTTGTAAATTTTCTTAGACTGTCCTCTCGTTCTTGTTCCCTCCCGCATCAAGAAGATACCTTCACACACATCCTCATCGTACTTTCCTGACACTATCTTAAATGTCTCTATCATATCCCCTCTCTTTCTCCTATATGCCAGTGTCGGAAGCCCCAGTGTCCTCAACCTCTGCTCATAGCCCGCGTTCTTCAACGTTGGTACCAGCTTGCTAGCTCTCCTCTGCACTTTCTCCACTGCTTCTATATCCTTTACCATATATGGAGCCCACACCTGGTTCGCATATTCCAGGTGCGGCCTAACCAGCGCTGTATAGAGATTCCTTAAGATTTCTTTGTCAAGTGACACAAATGTCCTCCTTAACTCGGCCCATTATTTGAGACAGCTCGGCCCCATGTTTGGTATATATTAAGCAAACCACCCACCAATTTTCATGACAATTTTGAAATGCATGTTGGAATCCCTATAAACTGTACTTCATTTGTATGTAAGTTTGATAATTTGGAAAAATCGATTAAGGGAGAAAATTAACATTGAAAATTATGTGTAAAAAGTCTCCCATAAACGGAGGCCCGCTATGTTATTGTAGTTTGCGGCCTAATTTCGTCTGTTAATTAACTTTCTCCTTAATTGGACCCCCTATGAAGTACAACAGATTATGATGACATAAGTGACGGGTGTTTAGAGGGGGCAGAACTGCCCCTTCAACATATTACGTGTCCCACAGTAACTTCTATTATATAAACACCCCAAGAATTTTCACAGATTTTTTAAATTTCATTTAGGATTTAATATAACCTATACTCCATGTTAAAATAAGTGTCAACCCTCGAAAAATTCTATTAAGGGAGATACAGAACCTAGAACCTGTAACAATATCTGTCCAGGGTTCCCCTCCCCATAGACGGCACACAACACGACTCGGCGGACCTCTTTCTCCCTGCCTTTCAGTCTAATTAACACTAGGAATTTACCTAATTTTCTATCCAATGTACTATCCAACCAGCGGGGGTGTGGGGGCGGCAGCCCCCACCCATAATACAGTACTAGGTTAGGTTAGGTAAGGTTGGTAGGTTAGGCTAAAATCTTTAATGTTGCTTAATTGTTGGATAATGGATAATGAGCTTACTGGGTAAGTTCATTTTCTATCCCATGTATCATCCAACAACTTTTGCCAAAACTTGACTTTTTTTATTCATTTTGGGGTTTTCTTAAGTTGAAAAATAAGAAAACCCGAGCCAACTTCTTTTTTGCACTTGCTGTCTTTTATGCAGCTGAAAAATCTTAAAATCCGAGCCAACTTTTGCCAAAACTTGGCTCGGGATTTTTCATTTGGGGGTTTTCTCAAGTTGAAAAACAACAAAACCCGAGCCAACTTTCATCATAAAAGCCATTATATCGCCTTTTTATGTCTTTAACCCCACATTTTTCCTGATCTTCATAGCCCTCCCCACTATCGGGTGCCGTGTCTTAAGATCGTTGGATAAAGGGGAAAACGATTTTTGTGGAGGTTGAAACTAATGTCAATCACTATATATTGATGCAAATAAACTAAAACTAAAAAAAAAAAAAAAATGAAAATAATTGGTGGGTGGTTTCCTTAATATTTTCCCCATGTTTTGCTATGGGGCAATTTGACGAGACCAGTCAGGATATAGGATGGGGAGAGCTAAGTGGAGGGTTTATGGCATGTGTGTAATGTGGGCGAAATGTTAGTTTATTGTATAATTATGTCATAGGCTAGTTCTCTCGATTCGGTTAGGTTAGGTTAGGTTAATTACGAGTTGTCCTGGTGGTGTAATGGTTAAGGTGGCAAAAATCGGTTCAATGTTATTTTAATACCACAAATTTTGTTGATATATTTGAAGATAAATATTGAATCTATATGCTCTAAAGATCATAAAATTATTTTGTTTAACCCTCGGAAAAACCTATAAGTTGTCCTGGTGGTGTAATGGTTAAGGTGGCAAAAATCGGTTCAATGTTATTTTAATACCACAAATTTTGTTGATATATTTGAAGATAAATATTGAATCTATATGCTCTAAAGATCATAAAATTATTTGGTAAACCTGACTTTTTGGACCGACAGCGATTTCAGTAAGTTTTAGTTTGTATTTTTCCTTCAGATATAGTGTTGTTTTATACTGAAGAGGAGCGGAAATGAGTATTTACCCATTATCCAACAATCTAAAAACACGCCCCCCCACTAGTGGGGAGGGCTATGAAGTTCAGGGAAAATGAGGGGTTAAAAGCGTAAAAATACAATAATATAGCGTTTTGTATCAAAAGTTGGCTCGGGTTTTCCCAAATTGCAAACCCATAAAACCCAATTTTGTGAATACCCGAGCCAACTTCTGACGAAAGCTGGCTCGGATTTCACGGGGTGGAGTGGGTAGCCTAATATCTTATGTTATAAAAATAGTAAACTTTGGGAAGACATTAGCCTAACCTAACAACCTTACCTAACCTATCCTAGTATTATGGGTGGGGGCTGCCGCCCCCACACCCCCGCTGGCTGGGTTAGGCTATTATTATTATTTTGTTTTTAATGTGCTAGGCTATTAGCCTAACCTAACAACCTTACCTAACCTAACCTAGTATATGGGTGGGGCTGCTGCCCTCACACCCCCGCTGGTTGGGTACTGGCTGAAAAACTTATTGTTTTACAGTAGGCTATACTGTATTTTAGAGTTTTTTCTTTCTCCCTTATAACACATTTCAGCTCTTAACCTCTGAAGTGCGCATGGGGGTAATTGGAAACGTTTAATGACATATAGCAATGATGTATATGCTCTACCGGACCTATTAGGCCTAAAAAGATCGATGGGCTAACTGTCGGTCCAAAACATCAGTATAACCAATTATTTTGTTTAACCCTCGGATAAACCTAATAAAAAAGTATGGTACTAAAATGTCTTTTTCGTAACAAGGTTGTCAATACGGTACTTCCAGTTATCGATAGCTCTAAAGATCATATGAACATGTGTTAAACCCTCGGAAAAACCTAATACAGTATAAAAGTATGGTATTAAAATTTAATTTTCGTAACAATGTTGTCAATACGGTACTTTCCCATTATCAATGTACAATCAAAGCTGAAGATTGCAGAGTAAACACTGTAGACTTCATCGACTTTCTTTCACCTTCGTATAATCGACAGCCAATTTTTTTGTTTGATTTACTAAGGGATTAGTACTCAACCAGCGGGGGTGTGGGGGCAGCAGCCCCCACCCATACTACTAGGTTAGGTTAGGTAAGGTTGTTAGGTTAGGCTAATGTCTTTTCAAATCACTATCGGGGGCGTGTCTCAACATCAATCAATAGGCCTAATGGGGAAAATAAGTTTTCCCGATATTTCTAATTAATTACAAACACTATATATTGATCTATCTATCTATCTATCTAGCTATTGCCGGACGCCTTACTCCCCTTACGAGGGTGGCCATACAAAGAATGCCCCCACGCGGACCTATTCCCTGTGAGAGGGACAACCCGAACCAGTTTAGTGAAGGACTTACAGGATTGACCACTCAATTTAGGATCCGTCCGACTCCGAGGCCCTCTGTGTATCTTGTTAGCACTATTTTTCTACAGTGGTGTTCGGCTAATCCATCCACTAACCTGCCTTACCCTTAGGTAAGCAGTACAGATTTGTATCAGGTTTACTCCCCTAGACAGGTTGCCAACCAAGGCTGACGAGTCCCATCCACCCGGATTTGTATAAGGTTGTCTGCCCTAGATGAGTTGCCGACCAAGGCTAACGAGTCCCATCCACCTGAAATATATATTGATGCAAATGAAAAATTTCTTTTATAAAAAACACTCGGAAAATTTGTGGTAGGCCTCCTATTAAAATAATATTTTTCCCAAAAATCTGTGTGTGATAACCCGGGTTCGAATCCCGGCGGATCATAGGCTATATACTTTAATTAATTTCATTGGGGGTGTTTGGTGTTGTGGTGAAATTAATAAAAATATAGATTAACACGGGGCCAAGCTGTCTCGTTTTTACTGGGCCGAGCTGTCTCGCCGTGGGCCGAGCTGTCCCGTGGGCCGAGTAGTCTAGCATTCGGCTTCTTCTTCTTCTTCTTCTTCTTTTGAACCCGCCCGCAGACCGTGCAGATCCGCAGGGCTGACCTTTGTATCGGTACTGGCTCAGAAACGTTAGTAGGAGGGAAAGTTTAGAGTAGAAGGATAGTTTAAGAGACAGTTTTTGTTTTGTTTGTATAAACCCCCCCTCACTTCCTCCCCCCTCCCCCTCACCTCCGCTCCCCCCCCCCCCCCTCACTCATTTCTCTTCCTCCACATTTTCTCCAATATCCTCTTCATCATCTCCATGTCTTGTGTTTCCATCTCCTGTGTTAACCCCAATAGCGCCCCCACCCCTCTATCTTCCCTCTGCTTAATCTCCTCCCACCCCCTCTCCCCAACTCTATTCCTCATGTACCTCTCCAACTCCTCTCTCTCCTCATTATATCTTGTACACTCGGTTACTATGTGTTCTACATCCTCCACTATTGGATCCCCTCCCATTTCACATTGACTGCAGTGCGGTCCCACTCCATTCCATCTCCTTGTTCTCTCATTTGTTTCTAGCGATCCTGTTCTTGCTTTAAATAGGAGTTTCGATCCCCATCCCCCATCATAGTACAGTTCTCTAGCTGGTTTTTCCTTCTCTCTATAATATGCCAGCGTGGCTTTATTTTCTACCCCCTCCCTCCATCTTCTTCTCCCCTCCTCCTTTATCCCCTTCTCTATCTCTCTGACACATCCCCTCCCATTCTCTAGTATGACCCACTCCCCTCTCTCATTTCTTTTTCTAAATTCCCCCCCCACCCGGTCCTGTTTTATATTTATCCTCCCCAATCTTTTTTTGCACTCTCTGTTCCATTTACTTTGCTCACTCGCCCATCTGTATACCTTCCCCGGCCACCTATCTTCCTCCATCCCCTCTAGTCTCACTTTGTACTTCCCTTTCGCTTTCCCAATCCTTTCCTCAAACGTACTCCACCCCATCTCCCCTCGGATTGCTTCTTGAGCTACGTATTTATTTGCCCCCAATCCTGTCCTCCCGATTTTATTCTGTATCGTTTCTAATTTCTTCGTTTCCGCCTCTGTTGTTTCTACCGCCTCTAAGCCGTACATTATTGCAGGTACTCCCAATCCTTTCCACAGCCCTCGCACTATTTCATAGCTATTCGCTCTTAGCCTTGTCGCGCTCCATAGTCTTCCATTCCATTGTTGCATTTGTCCCACCTTTTCACTTTTCGCCTTCTCAAACCCTTTCTCCGTGATCGTTACCCCCAGATATTTATACTCCCTTGTCTTCTTCATTCTGTTTCCTTCCAGTGTCCATTCCTCTTCTTCTTGAAGCTCTCCATTCATTTTCATCACCTGGCTCTTTTCTTTACTAAATCTTACTTCAAGTTCCTCCCCGAATCTCGTTGCTTCCTCTAGTAGTCTCTGCAACCCTCCTCCCGTTTCTGCCATCAGAACTACGTCGTCAGCAAACAGCAGTACCCCCAGTCTTTCTTTGTTTATCTGAATCCCCTCCCCAACTCTTTTTATCCTCTGTGTCATTTCTTCCATATATAACGCAAATAATAACGGCGATAATACGCACCCCTGCCTTACCCCCCTCTTGCTTTCTGCCCATCCCGTTTCTATATTTCCTAGCGCGTACTTCGCTTTTGTTCCTTGGTACATCGATGTTATGATGTTTATATACTTTTCTGGTATTCCACTCCTTGCCATTATTTTCCATAGCAGTTCCCTGTTTACTCTATCATAGGCTTTTTCTATATCCAGGAATGCACAGTAACCCATTTTTTTCTCTCTTTTCATTTTCCCCATCACTTCGCTCAGTATATAGATATTATCTGTCCCCCTCCTATCTCTTCTGAACCCATTCTGCTCATCACTTATTAGCCCGTTTCCCTCTATGGCTCTATTCATCCTTTCCTTCAATATCCCGCAGAAGAGTTTCCCTATTGTGTTTGTCACTGTCACTGGCCTGTAGCTTTTCATTTCCTTCTTACTCTTGTACCCTCCCTTGTGCAATAGTGTTACTCTCGCTTCATTCCATCTTTCTGGTACTCTCTCATTTCCCATTACCTCATTAAACATTTTCTTCAGTCTTCTTGCCATTTCTTCCCCCCCCTCTATGTACATTTCATTAGGTATCCCATCCGGGCCGGTCGCCTTTCCCTTTTTTAGTGCTTTGATCCCTCTCCTTACTTCTTCTATTGTGAGCTCCCTTTCCATTTCCATCTTATCCTGTTCTGGTAGCCTTCTCTCTCTCATTTCCAAGTTCCATTCCCTCTCCTCCCCTTGTTCATTTACTCCCCCTATTTCCTCCCAGTATCGCTTTATTTCAATCTTTATTTCTTCTTCTGTCTTTATTATTCTATCTCCCACTATTAGTTCCACGCTTTCTTCCTCTCTACCGGTCTCACCTCTTAACATCCTATACCACTCCTTTTGGCCCTCTTTCCCCTTGCTTCTGATCTTTTCTACTTCTTCTTTCTCGTGTTTTATCATTGCCTCTTGTATTAGTATTTTTACCTTCTTCCTTTTCTCCTCGTATACTTGTACCGCTTGTCTTTCTTCTCGTTCCCTCTCTCCACCTTCCCTCCTATTTCTCTCTATCGGCCTAGCCTATAGGCTATGAAGGAAAAACACAAAATTGTTGCTGAAATCACTGTCGGTCCGAAAAGTATCCTAATATTTAGCCTAGGCTAACTTAGTTTGGTCAATATTTACGAGCCGCACCACAGCTGGGATCTCATTTCGGTAGCATTCAAGGAGACTACTGCAGGACTCTTCTTCTTCTTACCTCTGACCGGGTATAGGCTATCATAGTGGGTAACATTCAAGATAGCTAGAGCTGCCTTATTTACCAAGTTTCTTTATATTTTTTCCAGGGAATATAGTATTTAATTGTTGTTTATCATGGTTTGAGTGGAGGATTTGCATTAACTTACCCATTATTCATTAATCTGAAGATACTCCGTCAAATGGCGCCATTTATTGGGTGAATCGCGCTTTTACAGTAGGTAAGGAAAATTTTGGGGAGGCCATGCACGCTTCCAAAATGTACAAATATTATATTTGATTAGGCTACAGTAGATTAACCTGACCTAACCTAACCCTAATATAATATAATATAGTTTTTGTGAGTAACATTCAAGCCATTTATTGGGTGAATCGCACTCACCGCATCGATAAATTTACAGTTATACTAGGCTACCCCTATTTTGTCGCTATTCTGTTGGTACTAATGGGTTAATATTATTTGTAGTAGACTTAGTATGCTTTGATGATGCGCGGAAATGTATATTTGACTTGAAATAGATACATTGAAGGATGACAAACCTTCGCAAACCCATAAACAGGGAACATGAGCAGGGTTTAGATCGTCGCGCACCCATAAACAGGGAACGTGAGGGGGAGTTTAGACCGTCGCGGAGACGGGTTACTTTTCGGTTAAGTTAGGTTAAGTTAGGTTAGGCTAGGCTAATGTTAAAAATAATAAAATGCGACGGTCCTCGGTATTAAACAACACTGTATATCAAAGAAAAAATTAAAAACAACAACAAATTACCTGAAAAACTCGTATCTGGTTGGTGATAATTTGTTATCAAAATAAGTTTTTTCCAGTTTCCGCGTCTGCTGAACCATCCAAAAACACGCTAAAAGGCGTGTTTTGAAGGGGGAGGTGGTGGGGGGTAGTGGGGGAGGGGTAGTATAACTGTAGATTACCACCGCATCTTTCAAAACAAGAAGAAGAGGACCCAGGTCGAAGGATTCATTGGGTGCAATGCTTTGTTTATAATAATAATAATAATAATAGTTCTTAAAGCTAGCGCATGCTAAGCTAGCTAAGGATAGCTCAATAAGGCCGATTAGGCGTATTTCCATTGGGGTCCTGTACTACTACCCCATCCCTTTGCTCATGAGGGATGGTAACGACTCAGTGCTTGTGAAAAATCTTTAATGCGCCGAGCGTGGGCACGAACCCGGGCCTTCTGGGTGGAAGTCCGAGACGCTAGTCACTACACCAAGCGAGCCGCTTGGGACATTATTTTTGTGTTATTTTTCGGTGTAATCGGGTTTTTTCAAGTGTCGATAACAAAATTCGGAAAAACTAAATAAGATGGTCACCAATTTTCCCATGGATTTTTTTATTTTTCCCTGTTAGTTTTCATCAATGTGTTTGGAAATAATTACAACCCTCGGCGAAACCGTTTTCCCCATTATACAACGATTTTAAGACACGCCGCCCGATAGTGGGGAGGGCTATGAAGTACAGGGAAAATGAGGGGTTAAATGCGTAAAACGGCGATAAAAACGTATTTTAGCAAAACTTGGCTTGGGTTTTAAAGGTGGTGATGCATGAATTAACACATTTACTTTTTATCGTGGTTGAGAGGTTCTAGAGGAGCTGATAAATAACTGGTTATATATAATTTACCAAAAATATCACTCCGTAATGGCAAAACCCAATATTTCGAAAACCCGAACCAAGTTTTGGCCAAAGCTGGCTCGGATTTTGAGAGTTTGTAGACGAAAAAATTACAGTAACCTCATTTAGAAATTTGGCTCAGGTTTCCCGAAATTACAAAGCCATAAAACCCAAATTTTGGAAAACCCGAGCCAAGTTTTGGCAAAACTTGGCTCGGATTTTGAGAATCGAAAAAGACTAACTAAATGTCGGAAATCGGCTCATGATTTCCCTAATTGCAAAGCCATATAACCAGATTTATCGAAAACGTAGCACTTATTTAAATCATAAATATCCAGTAACATAGACCTAGTACATTGGATACAAGCCTAATCCACACCTAACGCCTACAATGTGTCCGTAGTACCTAGTAGGCCTACGTGGGATACAACATGGCGGTTGGGCCAGCGCCCATTTAGTAGCCTACCGGTATTCGGCCGTATCTGTAAATACGAATGCGAGTCACTTCGAGCGAATTCCTGATCAAGCGGATGCACAACCTAACCTAACCTAACCTATGGGCAGGTGGAGTTAGTGTTGACTAAAAAGCTGGTGGACAGACCTCGGGAGACAGGTGAAAATGGCGTGTGTACGAATCGGTGCCGTCTATAGGAAGGTATTGACAACCATGTTACGAAAAAAATCCATTTTAGTACCATATATTTTTATTAGGTTTTGCCGAGGCTTAAAAAACATTTTCATATTATGTTTAGAGCATATAAAATCCATATTTGTTTTCAAATATTGCAAAATAATTGGCGACCAACTTATTTAGTTATACTCGAAATTCCTCCATGCGGACTATAATGAGAAAAATATGGCGAGTCTATTGGTCCCTATTTTCCCTAATAAATTATTTCTAATAAGGTGGCGAAAGAGGTCTTGAATGTTATCTCTAACCTAACCTAACCCCAGTTACGTAATTGTTTAATCGAAGTCCTCTTTTTCTAGTTATTAAAAACGTATTCTATGGTGTATTATATGATATATAGAAGCAATAGAACTGTTCAAATGACCTGGGAAGTGTATATTAAACCAAATACAAAACTTTGAATAATGAGGTACCGGTAAGAGATATGTATTTTTTATCACTTTTCAACCCAAGACCAGCGGGGGTCTGGGGGCAGCAACCCCCAGGATGCCCAGGGGGCCAGGATACCTTAGGTTAGGTTAGGTTAATGACCAGCTTTGTAAATACAGTAGTGAACATTTGGTTTAGTCTGTGCTCAAAAATCCATTTTCTTTAGGAGGAGGCCATACACTAAACAATTACCGATATTTATGAGATCCTTAGCCTATAACCAATATCTGCATATTCTTACCTTAAGTGCAGTGAAATAAGATATCCATGACTATGATGACTAGGCTAGAGCAATCTCTGACTCGATTTAATTGTGCCCACCAAGATTAGGAATTATGCACAGCTAATAAAGAACCTCGAGAAACCTTGCTACATACTTCGTATGTGTGCTGCAATTTCGTAGCCTAAAGAATTGTTAAAAACCTGGTATCCATTGCCGACAGCCTATAGTTTCAATCTTGCCATTCCGTATCTCACTTTAAACTGCTTTCTTTCATAGCAGTGATGCTTTTTAATACATTTTACAGTGGATATACATATACATTTCCATATGTATGACATACCTTTTACGAAATCCTGATGGAAGAGTTGAAAAATTAGAATTAAACTAAGATATGAGCAGTGACGCCACTTTTTCCCAGCATATTACCAAAGCCGAATGGAGAGTGGAAGAAAGGGAGCTGCCTGGTCGCAGTGGAGCCCCAGCTCAACTGTGTCACTCGGATAGATCGTAGCTGTCTCATTGTTTACAAGGTGGCAGAGCCCTTGGCGGGAAAATAGTAAAATACACGGCCACTGGTTGTGAGTTGTGACGTCACAGCTTGATACTGGCGGGAGACCCAGCCCAGGCCTGATAGTATCAAGAAGACCTTGGGTCAGCCCTAATGGTGTTAGTGAGCTGGGCTTATAATTAGGGTTAGGTGTGAGAGGGATCTGCCTTGCTTGGGCCAATCGGATTTCTGCAGACTCCCATGTTCTTATGTTATAGTATACTCGCTGTAAGTAGGTGAGCAATCATTACCTCTATCCTCTGTAACTCAAAAAGGGGTAGAGCAAACTGGCTGTAAATTTCTACATCTGTTCCTTGACTGTTTCTTCCCAAATGGTAGAAATGTTAGCTCGATTACTCTAGCCGTTTTTGAATTACAGAGGTTATAGTTCATGATTTCTCACCTACTTACAGCGAATAGACTATAGTAACTACTAACTAAAGAACCTATGGGAGACAGATAGATAACCGAGATTCTTCACCCATTTCATTCCTAGAGGTCATTCCTAAGCTGAGAAATATTGTCTAATAGAAGCCAATTTACGAAAATAGTTATCCTGCCCGTACACTGACGAATTTTCTAGATATTCTGACTCATTAAACGATTTTAATCAGTTTCCAAAGTACCTATGCCAATAAGAGGGTTAATTGATATACTTGACGTATTTTTATGCCTATCAAGCCTTGCTAAGCTGAGAAAAGTTGTTAATTGACCACTCGTTCTATAAGGAAGTTGGAGTTGTTGACATCGGTAGTAATCATAAATACAATAATAATGTAGGTTTCTGATGGCTAAAAAGTATGTTGAATTGGATTTTATGTATTTATATATGTTTTAGCTGTAAACTCTGTTAAATATCGTTGTCTACAGCTCCAACTCCTTATATAACGAAACTCGCAAGTGGTCAAATACCTATCAAGCCTTCCTAAGCTGAGAAAAGTTGTTAATCTATAATAATTAACCTTACGTATTACACAGATATGTCTTAAGCTATATAAAATCGTCGAATGATAACCTGAATAAAAACTATACTCCAAGACGGCTAATATATATTTTATAACCCCTTGGGAAGCTTAGATGGACCTTCGAAATGCTAATATTAAGTAAAGAATTAATAAACTTCGGATCAATATTGAAGAACTTCGAACCTTATTTGTCAGCTAAACCTATCGCAATTAACTAAGTAATTCATAGATACTTCCTAAACTAAATATAATTGTCGAATGATAGCCTGAATAAATATTTAATGTATGCAGTATAGGCTATACATTAATTTTAGTTTTAGCACAATAGGATAAACCCATTTAAATCCATATCGAACCCAAGCGAGACAATGACATTGTAATGTTTTATTTTATCCCCAGATGGTTCAATACGATCGACACATTCTGGCAAATATTAGACGATTTTATTCAGCTTAGGAAGGACGTCTATCCATTAAAAGGCTACAGACTATCTCAATCCTTTTAGCGGCTATATATCCTTCCTAAGCTTCGTAAAATCGTCTATATGTGGCTGAAACCAAATATAAAAGACGTCACCGGTACAGAAAGGGTCAAAGACTCGGTTATTCAAATGGGTGTGGCCTTATTTATGTTAACGACTGTGCAATCGCCTGCGCAAATAGGCATAAAACTATCTTGATTAAATTGGCAGATTTAAAGTTCGAAGGTTTTCTATTGACTCGGTACCCATGCAATATTTTCATGCGGTGGTTCGTCAACTCCTTCAGCATTATATCGCTTCTTTACCTTGGACTATGGCTAAAATTAGACGATTTTATGCAGTTTAAGAAGGACCTTTGTTATTCAGAGGGTTTATCAAGTTCGTATTGACCCATTTGAGTCGTATAGGTATTTACAAACTAAAGAAAATCGATCGTCTAATGGTAAGCAGAATACGAGAACAAATTACGTAATGGTGGTGAAGGCGTTCAGCAGTTCCAAGTTTCATATAATAAACCATAATTAGCTTGCAATATAAAAAACAGTAGATGAAGTTATATATTTTTTTAAATTCAGGTTATCATTAGAAAATGTTATATAGTTTAAGAAATATCTGTGTAGGACGTAAGATAAATTATTATAGATTAAACTGAGATTTAAAGTTCGGAGCTCTTCCATATTGAGTCAACACCTAATAATTGTATACAGAGGTTCATTTAATTCTTTCAGTACCGGCGACGTCTTTTTTTATTGGATTTCAGTCTCATGTAAACGATTTTATGAAGCTTAGGAAGGATATATGTAGCTAAAAGGATTAATATATACCTCATAATTAATAACACATCCGCCTTAAGCTGATTTAAAGTTCCAAGCTATTCCAGTATAGAGTCGAGGTTTCCTATCGAGTCGTAACCTAATATTTAGGTTAATATTAGGTTATTAGGTTGATTAGGTTAATAACCTAATACATTCGTTAGAGACGCAGAGTTAGAGGGGACATGATAGAGGTATTCAAGTGGGTTAGTGGGATTAATAAAGGGGACATGACAAATTTACTAAAGCTTAGTGATAGCGAAAGAACTCGTACAAATGGTTTCAAATTAGATAAATTTCGTTTCAAGAAAGATAAAGGCAAATATTGCTTTGGTAACAGAGTTGTAGATAGGTGCAATAGGCTACCAAGTGCTATAGTGGGATCAAGAACGATAGGGAGCTTTAAGATACAATTAGATAGGCATATGGACGAGATGGGTTGGGTGTGAGGGTGATCTGTCAGGTGTGGCCCAGGTGTGGGGATCTGCAGATCCCCGTTTTTCTGACCTCTGACCGTTTCGGTGAGGTAAGTCCTAATGGTGTTTTTAAGCTGGGCTTATAATTAGGGTTGGGTGTAACCGGGATCTGCCTTGTGTAGGCCAATCGGCTTTCTGCAGACTCCCATTTTCCTATGTTCTTATGTTCATATTTGTATCAGGAGGTTCGTACTGGCGACGTCTTTATTATTTTATTCTAGCTATATTTAGACACATTTTTTAAGGAGTTTCATGTTATATATAATTAGCCATGATTATTGTCTTACACTATACAAATAATATGTACGAAAAGGGTAATGAATGTGTCCATAACAAGTTCGAAGCTATTCCATGAGTCAAGGTTTCCTATCGACTCGTTACCTAATATTATTATCAGGGGTTCGTTTAACTCTTATATCGTCGACGTCTTTTGTATTCTAATCTAGCTATAATTAGGCAATTTTATGAAGTTTCAGAAGGATCTGTGGTAGCTAAAGGGTTAATTGAGATAGTGTGTAACTTTTTAATTGCTACATGTCCATCTTAAGCTGAATATAATCGTCTGATAGTTACCAGAATATAATTGAAAGGACGTCACTGATACTTAAAGGGTTAAGCAGTTCGAGGTTATAATAATCTAATGTTTTATTTCACTCCCAACACCAAATACCTCCCAATGAAATTAATGAAAGCATGTGATCCTACCGGGATTCGAAACTGGGTTACTACGTACAGATCACTCTAACCATGACACCATCAATAGTTATAATTATAATTAGCCATAATTATTGTCTTACACTATAACCATAATAGGTGCAGTTATTTGCCTTTCTTATTCTGGCCATCATTAGACAATTTTACTATTTAATATTTAGAACTGTCAACAAACTAGATTACCAGACTTCCCTCTAATCGTCTAATAATAGTCAGAATATAAGGAATAATACCGTCCCCCGGTACTGGTGTACCAGTACCAGTATCCATAAGAATCTACTAATTTTAAGTTATATTTTGTTGGTATTAAACCCCTTCACCACCATTATGAAATGCTCATCATATTCTGGTTACCATTAGACGATTGTCTTGGTTTATAATCTACCTATACGACTCATATAGCCAGTTATAGTCATAGTCATATAGTCAGTTGCTCTCTGACCCCTGACCTGTGCGGACGTCCCCAGTGACCGCTAGTGAACCGGTTTACCCTTAGTGAGGTCCTAGTGAACTTTCATAGTGATGGCTGTTGTTGATGAGTCTGCTGTCTCCTCCCATACTCTCCAGCTTTGTCTTGCTTTGCAAGAGAGACTGGAGAGTGTGGAGCAGGAGATTCAGTGTCTCAAAGATGAAAATTTGGCCTTGAGACTAGCTATGGCGGAGAAGAAGTGTGAGGCTACCGGAAGTGTTCCCAGGGATCGTGAAGCCCCTTGGAAAGTGGTGTCAACTAGTGCAACGGCCTGCAAGCTGAAAAGGCAGCCAGTCAAGACCCACAACAACTTCAGCACCTTGGCTGATGAGAGTGATGGCGATGAAGTGGCGATCATCGAGGCAGTGAGAGGGGAGGGGGGGAAGTCTGCTGCTGTTGCTGCAACAACTGCTGCTACACGCCGACAAAAGGAAAAAGCTAAGTCTGTTTTCATTGTCGGTGATTCATTGGTTAGATACCTTGGCAAGGCAACAAACACTCAGGTTGGTAAAGTTGTCTGCGTGCCTGGTGCCGGAGTCGGGAGGGTGGCTGAGAAGATAGATGCTGTCATGGAAGTGAGTGGGGAGGACCCCATCATCTTCCTCAACGCAGGGAGCAACGACATATGGAGATGCAGGACTGAGGAGTTGCTCTCCAAGTATCAGGAAATGTTGGAGAGGATCAAGGAAAAAGGTGGAGTTCCTGTGGTAAACAGTATCCTGCCTAGAAGAGGGGTAAGGAAGGAATGGTCCTCCAGGGCTATTGGTGTAAATAGCCGGCTGGAGAAGTATTGTAAGGCAAATACTATTCCATTCCTGGATAACTGGTCCCTCTTTTATGGTAAGGATGAACTGTATGCCCAGGATGGAGTACATCTCTCTCGACTAGGAGTTTCGACCTTGGCCAGCTCACTCGACAAGATTGTTGCGGGGTTTCGTTAAAAAAACCTGGGTGTGTAAGTAAAATACTGTCTCCATATGGAGCAGGTACTTCATGTGACAAACCAGTGAGTAAAATAGAAATAATCAGTCAAGATAGTGCGGATATAGTGATGTGTAATAGTAGTATCGATAACACTACACATGTAACTGATAGTAAAGATGAGAATACTGATAGAGTAGAATTTCCGTCTAGAGCTAGTAGTTCAACAGGAAATAATAAGTTAGCTAAACACAATAGAAAATTAGTTGCAAATAAAAGTAATAGGTTGAGGGTATATTATACAAATTGTAGGAGTTTATGTAACAAAATGAACGAACTTAGAGCACTCGTTAGCACAGAAAATATAGACATAATAGCGCTAACTGAAACGTGGATTAATACAGAATCTAGGCATTTTTTAGCAGAATTTGATATTCCAGGATATAGTTTGTTTAAATATGACCGAACAAGTAGGAGGGGCGGGGGTATAGCAGTGTTTGTCAGGAGTACATTAAAAAGCTGTATTAAATCAGGTATTAGACTAAATAATGATAATGAAAGTGTTTGGGTAGAGGTTAACGAAGGTAGTGAGACCATAGTTATTGGAGTTATATATAGACCGCCTAATATGAGTAGAAATGGCGGAAAATCGTTATGGGAGGAAATTAAAATAGCATCAAGGTTTAGCAATGTGTGCATTATGGGGGATTTTAATTTTCCGAACATTGATTGGCAGCACCAAATAGGCGACTCCGATTCAGTAGAGTTTATTGAGGTAGTACAAGATAGTTTTTTATTTCAATTCATAGATACGCCGACTAGAGGTATTAATATTCTTGATTTAGTTTTCAGTAACAATGAACATATGATAAATAATGTAGAGATTGGTGACCACCTAGGAAATAGCGATCATAAATCTATTTATTTTAATATACAATGGACAGGGAATGCTAAAGAGAATACGACACTTATCCCAGATTTCAGAAAAGCCGATTATGGTGGGCTAAGAAGAGACTTAAGGGTGGACCCTATTGTTAAGCGATTAAGTCAGGATATGCCAGAGTTAAACTTGCCACCTACATATAACCAGTTTATTGCTTCACTCCACAATGCTCAAAATAAATATATCCCTAAAAGAAGATTTAGATCGACGCAGAACCAACCAAAATGGATGACTAATAAGCTAATAGATCTTATAGGAAAAAAGAAAGGAATATATCGAAAAATAAAGAAAGGTGAAAATCATTTACATATATACTATCAGACTCTATCAAGACAGGTCAAAAAGGAAATCAGGAAAGCAAAAAGAAATTATGAAATAAGGATAGCCAGCGACTCAAAAAATAACCCTAAAGTTTTTTACCAACTATATAAATCTAAAGTTAGAGATGTAATAGGCCCCCTAAAAACTTCAATAGGAGAAATAACAGAAAATGATTTAGAAATGTGCAGTACATTAAATAGTCAGTTTCTTTCCGTTTTCACTAATGAAAATTTGGCACAGATTCCAGAAGTCAATATGGTATATAGTGATAGTATAGAAAATATGTTACGTACAGTTAGTATAAGTAGAAATGATGTGCTTAAGGAAATTGACAGACTGAAACCTCAAAAATCGCCTGGTCCTGACGAGGTATATGCTAGAGTATTAAAAGAATGCAGAGATGAGTTAAGTAGTCCATTAGCATTTATATTTAACAAGTCATTAGAAACAGGTTTAGTTCCAGAAGCTTGGAAGCTTGCAAATGTAGTTCCGATCTTCAAAAAAGGTGATAAATCGATAGCATCCAATTACCGTCCCATTAGTCTCACATCAATCATAGGAAAGTTGCTAGAGTCTATTATTGCTAGGAAAATTAGAAGCCACTTAGTAAAATTTAACTTAATAAATTCTTCTCAGCATGGATTCACTCAGGGACGTTCGTGCCTTACTAATTTGCTTAGCTTTTTCTCAGAGGTATATGAAGCAGTAGATAGTGACAAGTCATATGATATTATATATTTAGATTTCAGTAAAGCTTTCGACAGAGTCCCTCATGAGAGATTGATGAGAAAGGTTGAGGCACATGGAATAGGAGGGTCGTTGTTGGGATGGATTAGGTCATGGCTAATTGGTAGGAAACAGAGAGTCAGCATAAATGGTACCAAGTCAGAGTGGGGAGCAGTCAAAAGTGGTGTCCCCCAGGGATCGGTATTAGGTCCCCTGTTGTTTCTTATATACATAAATGACCTAGATTTAGGTATAACTAGTAGGATAAGTAAATTCGCAGACGATACTAAAATGGGGAGATCAATTGATTCAGATAGCGATATAGAGTGCCTCCAAAGGGATCTAGATACCTTACATGAATGGTCAGTAAATTGGCAGATGAAGTTTAACATTGACAAATGCAAGGTATTAAAGATAGGGAAGATGCAAACAAATGTTAAATATAAACTAGCTAATTTAGAATTAGAAAATTCAGACTGCGAGAAAGATCTAGGTGTGTTTGTTAGCAATGATTTGAAGCCTAGAAAACAGTGTATAAGCGTTCGTAATAAGGCAAACAGGATTCTCGGGTTCATCTCTAGGAGTGTGAGTAACAGAACTGCTGATGTTATCTTAAAACTTTACTTGTCATTAGTGAGACCCCATATGGATTATGCTGTCCAATTTTGGTGTCCTTATTACAGAATGGACATAGATTCATTGGAGAGAATTCAGCGTAGAATGACAAAAATTATCCATAATATTAGAAATTTTCCGTATGAAGAAAGGTTGAAGAAATTAGGTTTACATTCGTTAGAGAGACGCAGAGTTAGAGGGGATATGATAGAGGTGTTCAAGTGGGTTAGTGGGATTAACAAAGGGGACATGGCAAATGTACTAAAGCTCAGTGATAGCGAAAGAACTCGTACCAATGGTTTCAAATTAGATAAATTTCGTTTCAGAAAAGATATAGGCAAATATTGGTTTGGTAACAGAGTTGTAGATGGGTGGAATAGGCTACCAAGTGATATAGTGGGATCAAGAACGATAGGGAGCTTTAAGAAAAAATTGGATAAGCATATGGACGAGAAGGGTTGGGTGTGAAGGGGGATCAGCCGGGTTGGGCCAATCAGCGCTCTGCAGACCCCCGTAATCCTGCGTTAATCTCTAACCGGTTTGGTAAGATGATCCTCAGGGTATTAGAGTGTTGAGCCTATAATTGGGCTTTGTAATTGGGGTTGTGTGGGACAGGGATCTGCCTTGCTTAGGCCAATCGGCTTTCTGCAGACTCCCATTTTCTTATGTTCTTATGTTCTTATATGGGTAACCTATTGTATATACGACCTTAATAAATCATCTTAATAAAATAGGTCCTTAAACTGTTACCATTAGGCGATTTTCTTTGGTATAATTATAATCTACCTATAAGACTCAGGTGGGTAGCCTATACGATCTCAATAAGCCTTCTTAGTAACAGGTAGGCTAGCTAAGCCTACTTCTTAAACTGTTACCATTAGACGATTTTCTAGAGTTTATAGCCTATTTACGATATCAATAAACCCTCTTAGTAACATAGGTCCCTCTTAAACTGCATATACTCGGCTAATTTTAGCCAGATTCAAAGGTAAAAAGGCATCATGGTGCTGAAGTGGTTGACCCATTTCTAATTATGGAAGTATATTTCTGGAAGGAATTTATGAATATAATTATCTATGCATCATCTATAAAACTATATATACTATTTATTGATAAGCAAGTTCTATCCGAAAATCAATCCATATACTGTAGTTATAATTACATACAGAAATAGGCCTACATAAGAACATAAGAACATACGAGTTACGAGTAAAACAAATTATTATAAATTTTGTATTCATCTTAAGAAGGAAGTTTATTAGTAGCCAGAATATTGAAAAGGATGTCACTGATACTCAATGGGTATTTAGAATGCTTGGCCATAGCTCAAAATACGCCATAATTAATAAAATGGCACAGTTGTCATCGGTGATAATGATATGGCACCATTGTCACCACTGATCTGGCACCAGTGTCACCATTGGAGTACCACATATTTTTATTAATTCCATTGATTTCAGCCATCCTGACCTGGCGATCTCACATAGACTATATACCTTCGTGAATCCTGTTTCAAGAGGCTCAATATCATGAAAAGCCTGGCAGGTGTACGGTGGGGAGCTAATAGAGACATCCTACTCAAGTTCTACATGTTATGCCCGGTCCAAATTGGAACGCGAGATATTCTTTGTACAATGAGCAGCTCTCTAACTGGATAGGTATACCTTAAACTTTAAATAAAGAGACAACACGGCAGGATAGTAAGCACACAGGTAACAAGTTAACATGGGTTTTATTCAGTTTAACACCTGGTTCATGGAGGAACAAGACATATATTTTATACCTGTAACCTGGAGATCATCAACAACAATAAGAATAATTAAGACATACAATAATCAGGTTATCAAGTAAGCAATAGGAGTCGGACAATGGGTCCGGACTCAAGGTAATAATAATACTCCTAGGATACAATTATAAGGTATCCAAAATGGTGGAGGTACACCTCCTACCCAAATAGATCTCAGAGAGGATCTCAACAAAAGACAAGAGTGCAGTAATGGCAAATGCCGTCTGGATCATGCAATGATGTCCCCGGCATATAGTGACGTTAACTGACTCTAAAGCAATAATGGCCAAGTGGTCATCAACAATGAAGTGGGCTCGGAAAGGCTCACAAATGATATTAATACTATAGGTGTGCTAGATCTCACCTGGCAAAGATTAATCCTTAACTCTAATTGTGTACTAGCAAGGTGCTGAAGGCTGAGGCAACAATCGTCGGGAGCTGAGATAGAGTGAAATCTATTAGAGTTATGAACCTGACAGAATGTTAAATGAATTAGGCTAGAAGTTATACAAAGGGATTAGATTACGTGTAAATATGTGTTTGTGTTTGATGCTATGGGTCTTATATAAGCACGCCCCCTCTGTCGGGCTATGGGAGACCAATAACCCGGGAAGGTGCATATATAAGGATCCCCTGATAGGTATGTATAATGGGTCCCGGCAAGTGGGCTAATTAATGTCAATTTAAGTAGGGAGAAGAAAGACCTCTCGCAAGACGTAATGTTAATGAGAACCCCTGAAGATAACTTCTACCACAACCCTGAGTCAACTCTATACCCATAAACGGTATAAAAGCACTTAAAGGAGAGCTGTAGTGAAGAGGAGGGCCCATAGATCGAGGGAGGATCCAGTAGTCCGGAGGGCGGCTGGGCGTGATGACTCCGGAAGTTGGTCCAGGGGGGGGCGGATGGGCGTGATGACTCCAGCTACTGGTCCAGGGTGAGTCACAAGATGATTCCTTAGACCTTGGCGCCTACCACGGAACAACCGGGTTCCTCTTGCACTCCCACAGTGCAGTGATCCCCAAAGGATATGCTGGAGTTCTGCTACAAGGTTTGGGGGGTTAGGGTGACTAGCATAATGATCTACCTAGAGTGGCAAGCAGTCTAGATAGTGACATTATAGGTAGTCTAAGGGGGGTCAAGGAAAGTGTCTTCCTTCCTTGCTAGTTCGTGGAACTATCAGAACCATGTAGCAAAAGAGAATCCAGAAAGGGGAGCCCAAAGTGGGTTGCCCAAAATTAGTCCTCTTCCTGATGGGGGGAACCCGATCTGGTAGATCTCATTTTTTTTTTTTTTTTTTTTTTTTTCTATATTCCAACTTACTTCCTCTCGGGCATAGGCTGAGAGCCTTAACATTCACCGCTTTACAATGAACAGTGAAGCCCGTGAGGTCTTGTTCCAGTCTAGGGAGTGAGACATGTGAAGCACGTAGAGCACAACGAGCACCTGCCATCTTGCCTTCACATGAGGCACGGTGCTCACTCATGGCCCGAAACGACCCCATCCCTGAAGCCATCTCGTTCCCGTGCTTCACTGTCTCACCCACTACACTCGGACTCTCACACTTACACACACACAGTTACTACACTATCCTCATAATCCCTTGAACAAAACAAGGTAGGAATCCTTTGGTACTTGGTTTGTGCACTGCATCGAAGGCCAGAAAGGGGGAGCCCAAAGTGGGTTGCCCAAGCTAGTCCTCTTCCTGATGGGGGGAACCCGACCTAGTAGATCTTCGATCACAGCACACAACTGACAAGTTGAACACCAGCTATCTCTGGCTGTTCTTACCCTGAACTAAATAATACCAAATGGCAAGCTTAGTTACTGATGTCCAGGCTGGGTGAGTATAAGGCAATCTTCTTGCCCCTACTTAAGGCGCCCGGCTTGAGAGGATCAAAGGCGCTGGGGTGGTGTTGGCGCGTGGTGGTTATGTCCTTGTAGCTCTGGGGGTGGCGCGCCTGGACTCTGGCTGTACCTTGTAGCTAGATGCCCCCGGGCAGATTCTGTTATAAGATGGGGGGATCACTTTCCTGTCTCGTTGATATGCGGGTGATGCGGGCAGGAGCAGGGTGGCTGGCAGGAGTAGGGTTGGCTGCAGGTTTAGTGGCAGCTAGAGATGTGGTCTTATCATCCTGAGACTGCATCTCACTACCGTCTGGTAGAGAAAAGTCCCGACCCCGGGACTGGAGCTGGTAATGTCTTGAAGTATTATCTTCATAGACAGGGGTCAGGTGCTGGAGGAAGTGGTAATAAATGAGGTTGTTAGGGGTGGCCATCTTGTCTCCGGTGAGGGTGAGGAGAGAAGAGGAGTCATAGTACCTCAAATGGTCGAGGAGTTGGTGAGGTGACTTGATTACTTTGGTGGAGTCCTTCCGCGCCAGGGTTATCATGTCAATCCGCATCTTGGTGGTGGTCGTCAGCGAGGGCGTTGTCGTGGCTGGAGGTGGTTGGAGAGTGATGACAGAGAGCCTGGCTTGGCCCAGGTCATGAGGTTGTGCGGACGCCGAAGTACCAGGCTGGGGGGAGGAGCTTGAAGACGCTTGATCCTTAACCTTTCTCGCTTTAGGCTGGGACAGGGCTGGTTCCCATCTGGTGGGTGGCTTCACAGATCTTCCACAGTGGGTATGAGAAGGCAGCCTGGGAAATGGGGGAGATGGAGTTAGAGGTGACATTGAGCGAAATTTGGATATTGTTTTTCGTCTGGGAAGTTGAGAAGGAGGGGAAATAGATTGAGGAGAAGAAGGTAGGGTTTTAGATATAGGAGGAGTAGGTGAGGGGTTTTTAGGACGGAAGCTGGGGGTGATAGGCAAAGTGGGGGGTATGTTGGTGAGTTGTGGTGGCGAGGGGGGAAGACTAGACGTGGCAAGGTTAATTAAAGGCGATGGTTGAGAAGGAGGTTGCGGAGGTGAAACGAGAGGAGAGGGAGAAGGAGAGGAGATGTAAGAAGATTTGGGCTTAGGAATGTGGGAAGGGGTGAAGGTGACAGGAGGTGAAAGAGAAGAGGGGGAAGTTTGGGTTTGAGTAGAGAGAACAGGAGGAGGTCGATGTTTAGGAAGGTGAGAAGGGGTGAACTGGGTGAGGCGAGTGGGAAGGGTGACAGGAGGTTGCAGTACAGGAGAGTGAAGGGCAGGCAAAGGAGAATTGAGAGGGGGAGTGGAAAGAGGTGCAGGGAGAGGGAGAGCATGGTTGAGAGTGACAGGTCCGGAAAGACAGGAAGTTTGAGGGTGAAGATTTGAAACAGGGGTACAGTCAACATCCTGATCAGGCTCAGCTACAACAGTAATATTCTTATTAATAGGTTGAAACCTTCTGACAAACCTATTCCTATAAGTGCGAGATTCCCCATGATAGTTAATTATGACCTGGAAACAGTTTGGGATCCTAAGGACCTCAATGGACCCTTGTACCGTGGCTTCAGTTTGGAGGGTACAGGTAAGATGGCGACCATGACTAGGTCGCCTACCTACTTGGTGAGGGTTGTTCTTGGGGACTTCATCAGGCTGGAGATCTTGGGTAAACTGGAGCTGACGTAGGCGGTTCCTGAGGTGGACGAGGTTGGTATTTAGACCTGGTGAGGACTCAGTAGGGGCAGCTAGGTGACGTAGTGGTATGAGGAGAGGTGGGCTCCCAAAAACCATCTCATGAGGGGTGATCCCATTGTCTCTGGGGCAGGTGTTTATTCCCCATTGTATGATGCGAATTTGGCTGGTCCAGTCCGATGAGTTCATCTGTTGGAGGCGGGTCCGGATTTGATTGGCGATGGTTCCATGAGATCGCTCGCAGATGGAGTTTCCTTTTGGCCAGTAGGGTGAAGAGTGGCTGATGTGAAATCCAAACATTTCGGAGATCTGCGTCTAAATTTGTCCAGTGAATTCAGGGGCATTGTCGGAGTGGATTGCCTGTGGCAATCCAAAATAGGGAAAGACATGTTGTAATAATGCCTCGGTGATGGCCATAGCAGTGTGTTCTCTGGCAGGGCAGGCGATCACGTATTTTGAGTACGTGTCCACGAAGGTGATGATGTAGCGGTATCCCCTGTCGTTTTGTAAAGGTCCCATGACGTCCACTGCCAAACGTTGCCAGGGTTTAGAAGCGATGAGTTTGCCGGAAGGTCCTGGGGTGCGTGTTTGGTCTTTTCCCAGAGTGCAGGCACGGCAAGCTTCAGTGATTTTCTTGGCCGTGGTGTAGGGGCGAGGAGTCCAGTAGATGTCTTTGAACGTGTTCACCAACTTCTTTTGGTCTAGATGGATCCCGTTGTTGGTGTGCAAGGAAGACATCATTTGTTCAGCATCCTCAGGCCCTAGTCCGATCTGACCTTCTGGGGTAAAGAGGGCGTCACCCCTTCTTTGTAAGAGACCAAAAAGTCGGGTGGAGATCCAAGTTGGTTTGTCGTTCCGGAGGTAGGCCTGGATGAGAGGGGGAGTGGTAGTAGGTGGTGGTCGAGGTTCTTGGATGGCGTTGAGTTGTTCTGGTGCCAGTGGGAGCCGGGATAAGGCGTCTGCATTGGTATGGAGTTTTCCCGGCCTGTAGGAAATCTCAAAATCAAACTCCTCAAGTGATTCTCGCCAACGGACTGTTAGGGCATTCTTAGAGTCAGATTTCCTGAGCCATTGTAAGGCTTGGTGGTCAGTGATGATGGTGATCTTGACGCCAGCTAGGTAGGCCCGGAAGTGTTGGAGGGCCCAAACGATGCCTAAGCATTCTCTTTTAGTTACCGGGTAGTTGGTTTCTGCCGGGGTTAAGGTCCGGCTGGCACAAGCAATGATGTGCTCTCGTCCTTCTCGATTTTGGAAGAGGACTGCACCGACGCCGAGAAGGGACACGTCGGTGTAGAGTCTAAAGGGTAGTTGGTAGTCCGGAAAAGAGACGACAGGGGAAGACACGAGTAGGTCCTTGAGGGAGGTGAAGGCTTGGAGACGGTCGGGGGTCCACACAAAAGGTTCTTCCTTCCTAGTTAAGTCGTGTAGAGGTCTGGCAATGCTGGCGAAATTCTTCACAAACCTCCGATAGTAGGAAAGCTCTTACTCCTTTTACTGACTTCGGGGGTTGGATCTCCTGGATGGCTTGGAGTTTCTTGGGGTCAGGTGCAAGTCCTTCTTCTGACACCAGATGTCCTAAGAATTGGACCTGATGTCGAGCCATGGTGCATTTAGTAGGCTTCAGCTTTAATCCGGCTTGTCGGATCCTCTGGAAAACTTGGCGGAGGCGTTGGAGGTGTTCTGCCCAGGTACGACCAAATACTATGATGTCGTCCAAGTACGCCAGACATGTTTCCCAAGTTAATCCCTGAAGTACGGATTCCATCAGTCGGGAGAAGGTGGCGGGACCGCTACATAATCCGAATGGCAGCACTGAGAACTTGTAAAGCTTCCCTTGGCTGGTGGAGAAAGCTGTTTTTTCTTGGTCGGTGGGGGCGACGGGGACCTGCCAGTATCCGGATTGCAGGTCCAGTGTGCAGAACCATCTGGCCCCTAAGAGGGAGTCTAGGGAGTCGTCGATGCGTGGTAGTGGGGTGGCATCTTTGATGGTGACATCGTTGAGTTGTCGGTAGTCGATGCAGAATCGAGATGACCCATCCTTCTTCTTGACCAGTACCACTGGAGAGGACCAAGGGCTAGTTGAGGGGTTGACGATGCCAGCTTCTAACATCTCTGCAACTTGCTTCTGTTCTTCTTGGCGCTGAAGGGGGTTCTTTCTTCGTATAGCCTGTCTGACTGGGGGTCCAACAGTGTGAATGTGGTGTTCTAGGACATGGGTGTGGCCTACATCTTGGGAGTTGGTGGCAAAGATGTCCTGGTATTCGGCCATTAACTGGCACAGATCGTCCTTTTGTTGAGGGGTGAGGTGAGTAGGAACGTCTGGGAGTGATGGAGTTGATGCAGGAATGGAGGTGGTGGTGTCGGTTGAAGGCTGGTCATCATAAGTCTCTAGTTCTCCGATGGTGAGACCCCTGGATAGGGTGGTCGGAGATGTTGGCTATTTTTACTGCATTTTGTTTTAAAATGGCAGGAGCAGTGAGACAATCCCTGTCAAAAGGGCTCTGAAGAGAGGGAGTGTGAATGAGTTCTCCGTTGAGGGCTGGATGGATGGGTACCCAATGTTCATGATGTGGCAGCAAGGTGATAGGTTGATTGGTGATGGCCGATGCAACACGGATGGCTTTCAAGGTTTGAGGAGGGTCATGGAGCGGTGTGGCAATCTTCGGAGTGGTGAGTCCTGGGGGTTTGGTGGAAAAAAACAATCTTCTTTCAACACACTGGATAGTAGTGCGGAGGGCCGTGAGAAGGTCGAATCCCAGGTATCCGTCGTAGGTGGTTTCTTGGGAGGGAAATACCATGAAAGCGTGGTGATGGCCGTGGTTAGGTTGAGGGGTGGCCACATACAGTGGGGCCGTGATGCCAGTACTAGAAATAAGGTTGTCGTTGGCATCAATGAGGGTGGTGGACGACTGTTGAATCGGTCCAAAAGTGTTGTGATGTCTCTGGTGGTAAGAGGAAAAAATACAGGATCTTGAAGCTCCGGTGTCGACAAGGAGTCGAGAGTTGACTCCCTGGATGGTCAGGTGGGTGTAAATGGGAGGCTTTATCATATCATAGCTGCCCCTATCTCGATCCCCCGCCAGTTTGCAAGTTGGTGGGCGGGGGCGGTCTAAAAACCCGGTTTGATGACTTCCGGCTCGACTGTACTGTGGTCGTCCGGGTCACCAACCTCGTCGTAGTCCTCAACTCCTGCAGTGCCGTCTTCTAGGATGGTGGCAACTCTTCTGGAGGGCTTCAGCCAGGGAATCTGTCCCCAGAACAGTGGAACCCTCGAGCGTTTGGCCAGCAACTCGGCAAAAGACCTCTTCAACCCATTAATAGGGCACTGGGACCCGCAGGGCTTCCAGTCTCCAGGCTTGACTCTGGCCCATTCTTCCGGCTTGTCCTGGTTGCGGCTAGGGTGGTAGGTTGGTCCGGAATGAGCTCCTTGTGGCTTAGTGGGAGCTCGTTGGATACCCGCGATCTTTCCTTGCTCCTGGGATTTTTGCAGGGCCAGAATACGGCGTATGATAGGGAGGTCTGTATCATATCCGGCCGGTTCTGTGATGGCAAAGTGGTCCCGGACTGCACGCGGAAGGATCCTCATCAGGGTCCGGCGGATGTTCTCCTTCCTCTCTGCAGCTGTAGCCATTGTGAATGCGGTGGAAGCCAGCCTGGTAAGCTTGCTGATGGTAGCGTCGAGGTCCCCGTCGTAGGTGATGGCGTGAAATTGCTGGTCGGCTATTACAGTACCTAAGACGAGGTTAATGGCAGTTTTAGTGTATGTTTCAAACTGTTCCCAGGTCATTCCGGGGTTCTCTTTTACATAATTGGAAACTAGGGCCATAGACCGCCCCAGCTTCATGACTACAGTATGTATTTTAGGGGCAACTTCATCTTTAAATATGATGTCAAGCACTGGCTTGACAACCTCTAAATAGGTGGCAATGTCAGTTTCCTCTGGTCTGAAAGGAATAATATCCAGTGCTTTCCCTGCCATCATGACTACTTATCCCTGTCGTGATACTCTCAAAATATTTAAAGCAGGAAAAACCTGAAAGGCTACCTTCGAGAAAGAGACAACGCTGCCACCAGTGTTATGCCCGGTCCAAATTGGAACGCGAGATATTCTTTGTACAATGAGCAGCTCTCTAACTGGATAGGTATACCTTAAACTTTAAATAAAGAGACAACACGGCAGGATAGTAAGCACACAGGTAACAAGTTAACATGGGTTTTATTCAGTTTAACACCTGTTTCATGGAGGAACAAGACATATATTTTATACCTGTAACCTGGAGATCATCAACAACAATAAGAATAATTAAGACATACAATAATCAGGTTATCAAGTAAGCAATAGGAGTCGGACAATGGGTCCGGACTCAAGGTAATAATAATACTCCTAGGATACAATTATAAGGTATCCAAAATGGTGGAGGTACACCTCCTACCCAAATAGATCTCAGAGAGGATCTCAACAAAAGACAAGAGTGCAGTAATGGCAAATGCCGTCTGGATCATGCAATGATATCCCCGGCATATAGTGACGTTAACTGACTCTAAAGCAATAATGGCCAAGTGGTCATCAACAATGAAGTGGGCTCGGAAAGGCTCACAAATGATATTAATACTATAGTTGTGCTAGATCTCACCTGGCAAAGATTAATCCTTAACTCTAATTGTGTACTAGCAAGGTGCTGAAGGCTGAGGCAACAATCGTCGGGAGCTGAGATAGAGTGAAATCTATTGGAGTTATGAACCTGACAGAATGTTAAATGAATTAGGCTAGAAGTTATACAAAGGGACTAGATTACGTGTAAATATGTGTTTGTGTTTCATGCTATGGGTCTTATATAAGCACGCCCCCTCTGTCGGGCTATAGGAGACCAATAACCCGGGAAGGTGCATATATAAGGATCCCCTGATAGGTATGTATAATGGGTCCCGGCAAGTGGGCTAATTAATGTCAATTTAAGTAGGGAGAAGAAAGACCTCTCGCAAGACGTAATGTAAATGAGAACCCCTGAAGATAACTTCTACCACAACCCTGAGTCAACTCTATACCCATAAACGGTACAAAAGCACTTAAAGGAGAGCTGTAGTGAAGAGGAGGGCCCATAGATCGAGGGAGGATCCAGTAGTCCGGAGGGCGGCTGGGTGTGATGACTCCGTAAGTTGGTCCAGAGGGGGGGGCGGCTGGGCGTGATGACTCCAGCTACTGGTCCAGGGTGAGTCACAAGATGATTCCTTAGACCTTGGCGCCTACCACGGGACAACCGGGTTCCTCTTGCACTCCCACAGTGCAGTGATCCCCAAAGGATATGCTGGCGTTCTGCTACAAGGTTTGGGGGGTTAGGGTGACTAGCATAATGATCTACCTAGAGTGGCAAGCAGTCTAGATAGTGACATTATAGGTAGTCTAAGGGGGGTCAAGGTAAGTGTCTTCCTTCCTTGCTAGTTCGTGGAACTATCGGAACCATGTAGCAAAAGAGAATCCAGAAAGGGGAGCCCAAAGTGGGTTGCCCAAAATTAGTCCTCTTCCTGATGGGGGGAACCCGATTTGGTAGATCTCAAGTTACTACACTATCCTCATAATCCCTTGAACAAAACAAGGTAGGAATCCTTTGGTACTTGGTTTGTGCACCGCATCGAAGGCCAGAAAGGGGGAGCCCAAAGTGGGTTGCCCAAGCTAGTACTCTTCCTGATGGGGGGAACCCGACCTGGTAGATCTTCGATCACAGCACACAACTGACAAGTTGAACACCAGCTATCTCTGGCTGTTCTTACCCTGAACTAAATAATACCAAATGGCAAGCTTAGTTACTGATGTCCAGGCTGGGTGAGTATAAGGCAATCTTCTTGCCCCTACTTAAGGCGCCCGGCTTGAGAGGATCAAAGGCGCTGGGGTGGTGTTGGCGCGTGGTGGTTATGTCCTTGTAGCTCTGGGGGTGGCGCGCCTGGACTCTGGCTGTACCTTGCAGCTAGATGCCCCCGGGCAGATTCTGTTATAAGATGGGGGGATCACTTTCCTGTCTCGTTGATATGCGGGTGATGCGGGTGATGCGGGCAGGAGCAGGGTGGCTGGCAGGAGTAGGGTTGGGTGCAGGTTTAGTGGCAGCTAGAGATGTGGTCTTATCATCCTGAGACCGCATCTCACTACAAAACCTACGTGTTGAGCAAATTAGCCTATGGATGTACAATCTATGGATCTGCATCTAAAACTGTCCTCTCCCGCCTAGATGTCATACACAATACCGCTTTGCGAATTGCTACAGGGGCCTTTTGCACTTCCCCAATCATCGCCCTCCAGGCGGAGAGTGGCCTTCTCCCGCTTGAATATTACCGGCATTTACATGCTGGCTCCCTTCTGTATAGGTTTTCCTCCCTACCGTCATTACACCCTCTCTCTATTCTATTCTCTCATACCGCCATTGATACCCATAATCCCTCCTGGCCTGTTAAATCCCGCACACCCTTTCTAGTCAATGCCTTGAAATCACTCCAACTACTCTCAATCCCCACTCCGATCCCCCCTGTGTCCCCGATCCCCCCCTGGTTCCCCCTCTCCTCTCTTTTTCATCTTTCCTTTCATGTCCCATTCCTCAAATCCAATGACGGATCCCTTGCCCCTCAACTCTTTCTCGAAATCCTCTCTCTTCGATTCCCTGGCTTCCTCAGGGTCTTTACAGACGGCTCCTTCACCCCTCGCTCTCCCTCTACCTCAGCCGCATTTTATGTGGAAGACCTCTCCCTGACCCGTACCTGGCGTCTGTCGGCAAGACACTCGGTCTTAGCCGCGGAACTTTATGCAATATTGATGGCCCTGCAGTTCCTACACGATTTCCTTCCCCCTCAACCAGTAGTCATCTTCTCTGACTCTCTCTCTTCCCTGTACCTCCTTTCCTCACAACATCCTCGCTCCTATCGCGGACTAGTCTTCCTCTCTCTTTCACTTGCCTACTCCCTGCACTCCAAAGGCTTTACTCTGAGGTTCCAGTGGGTCCCTTCACACACTGGTATTCAAGGCAATGAAATCGCTGATAAAGCCGCCAACCTAGCACACTCCTCTCCCGCCATTGAATCATTCCCCCTAGACCACTCCTCCATCTCCAAGCTCCTCTTCGACACCTGTTGGTCGAACTAGAGTACGTCTTCTTCACAGTCCCTCTCCCGCACCACCCTTGGGCAGTACCGCACTGATCCCTCACCCCAGCCTTGGGCTCGCTTCCCAGATAGGGCACTCGATGTCGCAATCTTGAGGCTCCGTATAGGCCACGCCGGCCTAGCCCCAGACCTCTATCGAATAAAGCTCCTCCCTGACCCGTACTGCCCGTGGTGCCGTACTGTTGAAGAGACTGTTGATCATTTACTCACTCTACTGTCCCCGCTTTCACTCTCTTCGCCTCCATCTTCGTGAGCGACTTCATGCACAAGGCATCAATAGGCTATCCCTCCCCACGCTCTTGGGGGGAGGCACTCTCTCCCCCCCCCCCCCAATAGATTTGGCGTGCTCCGGCTGGTGGCTAAATTCATTGCCAAGAGCGGCAGGTTCGCCCGCTAGCCCCGCCTACTAGACCAGACGAAGCGGCAGGGTGAGAAGGGGTCCAGCTAACGGACTCTCCGACCCTTTGACCCAAGAAAGAAGAAGTAATTAGGTTTATTTGTAAGTTAATTGGTGGGTTGGTGAATAAATATGTATTCAGTGGTACTGTAGTGGAAGCAGAGGTAGCTACAGGTTAGGGCATTGCGTTTGGTGGCATTACAGACTTAGCTTAGGTACAGGTTTAATATAGAAGCGCGCAGATTTGGAGAGTTCGGTGTGGTGCTTTGTTTTGCTGCACTGTTAAGTGAGGGTGGTAGCCCCCATTAATAATAATAGGTTGGGTTGGGATAGCCTAGGTTAAGTTTTAGCCTAAATCTTAATTTCGGAAATAAATCGGCCAAACTAGACATAGCCTAGGCCTAGTGTAGGAAGACATAGCCTAGGCCTAGTGTAGGAATTGGTTTTTACACCATACCCTAAAGAGGATTTATGGAGCTCCGATCTTACTCTCAACCATCCGAACAATTTTACCAGCACACCTAAACTTCGTTAGATGCGGGAATAGCCTCCCGAAAATATCAAGCCCTGGTGGCGGTGGGGGCTTGAACTCTCGACCCTTGGGTTGCAAGGCAGACACTTTACCAGTTAGACCAATAGAGATATCCCACTTGGCCTGGTCGGCTCAAGGTATTTCCGCATCCGGTTCTGTTTAGGCTAACCTATTTTCACTGACTTTACACTAGGCTAATTAGGTCGCCGAACTCTCCAAATCAGCACGCTATTATACGAAAACTGCAACACTTTACCCTCTAACCTATAGTTAAATTAATGCCCATTCCCATAACCCTATCAACATTGAACAGTCAAAATTTGACCATTTATATTTGTTTAAGTAAGGCATGAACCATCTAAATAATAAACATTAGGCTAGCCGTTTGTCACGAATCACTAGGTCAGTTGCCCGGAATTGACATCTACCAATAACATTTTGACAGTGCAGGCTTGCTCCGCCAATCCTTTGATCAGCAGCAGATGCTCTAATAACTATGCCATGGCTAACCTAACTTAGTATAATTAGTGGGGGCTGACACCCCCACACCCCCGATGAACAGTAAACAAAGCGACGCAATGAGCATCTTTTAGTATCAAGGGCTTAACCTTAACCCGTCATGTACCAATGACGTCCTGTTCTTTATATTCTGGCAACTATTAGATATAATTCAGCTTAGGAAGGCCTAATATCAAATTATAGATATCCATCTCTTTCATTTATCCCTTTTAACTCCCACAGATTGTTCTTAAGCTGCATAAAATAGTCTAAATATAGTTAAAACAAGGCAAAACAGACATTACCGGTACTCAAAGGGGTAAAAATCTTTCTTGTTCCAGTTGTAGGTATGGTACAGAAGACGATGATATTGAGAGGTGTGCTGAGAAGTGTACGGTGGTGTGATGTTTCCCCGAGAGTTTTGTTGTCGGTAGAGCACCACCACCAATACTCTTATAATAACCCCCTAGACATTGCACCACACAGTGTTAAGGCATCTTTTATTATCCAGGCCAAAACCTTATATCTTTTCACCCATCTTAGTTCATCCATCCTTTACGCATGTCCAAACCATCCAAGCTTGCTAGTACGTACGTATCTTATAGGATCTTTTACCATCCAGGCACTAATCTTGAAATCTTTGTTCCAGTTGTAGGTAAAGAAGAGGATGATATTGAGAGGTGTGTTGAGAAGTGTACGGTGGTGTCATGTGCCCCGAGAGTTACCGGTATGTCGTCGGGAGACTACCAGCACCGCCACCGCCGCCAACAGTCTTATACCCGAGGCCAGAGAGAGACTGGTTGGTCTGGGGGAAGGGGAGGTCACACTGATCAAGGATGATGCGTCGGGAATCGCCACCATCACCCTCAACAATGAAAAAAAACAAAAATGCTCTCTCAGGTGTGTTCTTGCTTAATATAAACCAACCAGGGTCTCAAACTAAAGCTAAGTCCAAGTCTTTTCTTTATTATTGTATATGTAAACTTAACCCGTTGAGCCCCGGCTAGTTATAATATTTTGTTCACCCCAGTCCCAAGCCATTTTCACTTCTTTTTTTTTGTTTGCTAAAATGGAAGACAAGAATGAGAAATGAAAAAAAAAAAAAAAAAAATCTATCTATCTATTGCCTGACACCGTGATCCCCGAAGGGGTGGCCACGAACGAACCGCCCCCATGCACCTCTGTCCCCAGTCAGTCGACGCCCCTCCCCCCAACCAGCACCGCCTTCGTTCATGTAGTTCCTCACTCCATCCTTCCACCTCATATTCGGTCTACTCTCCCCCTCTGTCCCTCCACCTCGCTCTCGTACACCCTCTTAGTCATTCTCTCGCTTTCCATACGTTCCATATGGCCGAACCATCTCAAGTTGTTCCTTTTCACACTTTCCAGCACATCTACCTCCACACCACACCTCCTTCTTACTTCCTCATTAGTCTGTCTATCCCTCCATGTAACTCCGCACGCACTCCTTAAGTAATTCATTTCCACTGCTCTCACTCTTGGTCTGAGTCTCTCAACCAACGTCCATGCTTCGCTTCCGTAAGTCAGTGTCGGGATTACCACACTGTCATGCAAGGACTTCTTCACTTCCATACTGACCACCCTATTTCTTGTTACTGCTTTTAGCGTTCCTACAACCCTCTTCCCCTGTTGTACCCTCTCCCGCACCTCTTCATCCATAGTCCCATCTTTACTCAACACACTGCCCAGATACTTAAAAGAGTTGACGATCTCCATAGCCTGACCATTCAGCTTCACCTCACACTCTGTGACTTCACCCCTTTCGAAGACCATAACCTTGCTCTTCCCCGTATTTACCTTCAAATTCCGTTTTTCGCACACTGTTCCAAACTCATTTACCAGACCCTGCAACTCCCATTCATTATCACTCATCAGAACTGTATCATCCGCAAACAGCAGTATAGGTAGCTTCCACTCAATTCCCTCCCTTTTCAGCGATACACCAACATCCACTGCTCTTGATAGTATTTCTTTCATAACTCCATCCAAAAAAAATCACCTCTGAAATTTTTTTTTGGGGAGGGGGGAGCCTCAAAAAAATCTGTTGAGCCAAAATGGAAGAGAATGGTGAAAAATGAAGAAAACAAAAATTCGGTCATTTAGGGGGCGTGGGGTTCAAAAGTTCGTCTCCCCCGCATGACCACCCGCCCGGGAGCACTAGGGTAAAAACTGAGTATGGCATTGTACGGCATACATCCTAAGGAGTGTCTCACATAAATCTCAAGCCTCTAGCTCCCATACGACCGGAGTAATGAAGGTTCAAAGTGGCGGTGAACTAAGGGTGTAAAGTATCCCCACTAAGCCCACCACCACCAGCCGCGCGGCTGTCTCGGCCCGCTCACACCTACTGGCCCGGCTCCCACACACACTACGGTACCTCCCCCTCCTATTCTCCCGCCATTTCCTACCTTACGAGCCACGTAAGTGTTTTTTATATGTCGGACGCACGTGATGCGTCGCTGGGAGTTGGTGATCAAACACTGCCGACGCATCACGTGCAACGCTGGGTCTCACTGGGTTAAAATTATGGTCTATAGTTTAAATTATGTCTTTGGAAGTGATAAAATGGCCAAAACAATGTTATTTCATGTTAATTTTCTTGTATTCCTTCTCATATTCATTCAAGTCTTCAAACAAAATTGCTCCGGTTTGACACTCTGTTAAATCTTGAAACGGAAGTGAAACCCGCTTGTTACACACACAAATATTTGTATTCTACTCTTGACAATGTTACCAAAGCAGCTAAACTTTGTTAGATGCGGAAATTCAAAATACAGTACTGTACCGGTACAACTTTAATTTAATGAAGTAAAACTTGCAAAATAAACAAACCAAAACTGGGACGACACAAGATAAAAGCAAAGGAACTTATCAAAATTGCTATGTGGAAATAATGATTACTAAAATAAGAGTAATCATTATTTATCTACACTCAATGAGAGCTCTGTGGGAAAGCCCGATCGTGGCCATGGCCTTCCTCAGGGACTCGGGGCTGTTCGGCCAGGCAGCTTAGGGAACCAAAACAACAACAACAACAACTAAAATAAGATTTTGAAATAAAAGAACACAAACCACACTGAGGAATTACTGTATTTGTTTATGGTTACTTCCAGGTCGAATGATGGTGCAGCTGCCCGACATAACCGAGGAGCTACAGAGTTGGTCTACGGGCCGAGCGGTGATCCTGGGTGCAGCGGGAGAGATGTTTTGCTCCGGGGGTGACCTGACGACCGTTCGAGCCATCAGCAACCCTCACGACGGACTCCTCATGTCGACGTTCATGCACGCCGCGTTGTTACGACTCTATTGTTTAACCTTCGTCACGGTGGGGTCCAGCCAATGTAAAAGCTCTAGGAAAGAACATAAAGCATAAATAACATCACTATCCAATAGCTCATAATATATATTTTTTTGGTACGGTAGCGTTAATAAGTCATGTCTCAGCTGTCATTACGTTTGGCTCGTTCTGTTCTTTATTAATGTCTGTCAGATGTTGAATAGGGTGGGCAAGTGTAGGAACATGATTACACATCACATTCAAAAGTAAATCTTGTTTACATATTGCTGATGCCAATTATTGATAAAAATACAATTGGTGCTGAGACATATCTTGTTTGGCCGATTGTACAGTGTTCCGCATAAGTTTTGTTCCTCTCTGTGATCTTATACATGGAAATATAATGCGCATGATTGAATTACGAGTGTAGATTCTTATGCAGTGGTTAACTCATTGAACTAGGCAACTTTTAATTTTAAGAAACCACAATCGCAATTCATTCATACTAATTTGACTTTCACACATAAGATCACACCTACGAACAGAACTTATGTGGGCAACTGTACATAGCTTTAGGAAAAAATATGAAATGTAAATAATATCTCTCTAATACCTCTTTAATATTTTTTGTATAATAATTTAATATTCTTAAAGTGGATATACTCGAACAGTCCTAAGAATAGTACAAGTAGTATTTACAGTTGCAATATGCTTTATAAATAATAAACTAATTTAAGATACCGGTAATTGTGTTGTTTGAATATGATACCCTTTACCATCCTTCTGAATCCTCCCTTCCTCGCGAGGACAGAGTACACCTGGCCAGGCTGAGATGTGGGCACCATCCAGCTCTTCTGAGCTATCAGAAGAGACTGAATGACTCCGTCGACATCTGCCCAGGATGTAACACAGCACCCCATACCATTAAACACATCGTAGAAGACTGCATTTCACACAATCACTTACGCCAACAACATAATCTACACTCCTTGAGAGCCCTGTGGGAAAGCCCGACCGTAGCCATGGCCTTCCTTAGGAACTTGGGGCTGTTCGACCAGGCAGCTTAGGGAAGGTCAACAATAACAACCATCCTTCAAATAAAGCCAGATTTATTATTTATTTATTAATATTTTTTCAGTTTTATCTATTTTTATATATTTGTTTAGTTAAGTATCGAGAAATCAGTTGGTAAGGGATTCAATTTACTATCAGCGGGAAAAAACAACTTTATTTCATAGTAAATTGGTGACTAGACTAATGACTTAGTAATGAAGTGACAGATATTCACCATCTGGAGGATACCATGCTTCATGATTTTACCATTATAAAGCTGACTTCACTCATTATTAAAAGCACTGATAATATCAACCATCAACTTCACAGCACACAACTACTTACGCCTACAACACTATACAGTAAACCCTCGCTATCTCGGACTAATTGGGGGGAGACCCAGTCCGAGATGACCGAAAATCCGAGATGTCCGGAGTCAGGCTTGTGTCCGACCTAACAGAGGATAAAATCCGACCTAACAGCAGAGGTGTTGGGGAAATACTTTGGGGGGGTACTAACAGTGGAGTCGGAGGATGCAGTGCCTACTATTCCCATCAAACAGGCACCGGCACTAGAACTAATAGAGTTTTCCCATGCTAGAATAAGAAGGGCTATAGAAAAAATGAACAGAAGTAAGTCACCGGGACCGGATGGGATACACCCAAGAATCATAAAGGAAGGAGGGGAGATGTTAGTAGAGCCATTGAAAATGTTATTTGAGGTATCGTTTAATACAGGACAAATCCCGATGGACTGGAGAGAGGCGAACATAACAGCTATATTTAAGAAGGGAAAGAGAAATGACCCAGGGAATTATAGACCAGTCAGTTTGACAAGTGTTGTGTGTAAACTAATGGAAACGGTAATTAGAGAAGGAATAATGGATCATATGAAGTCAAACCAACTTTTCAGTGGGAGACAGTTCGGATTCTTGCCGGGGAGGTCGACGGTACTACAGCTAATTAAGGTGGTAGATGATTGGATGCAAATTCTAGAAGATGGTGATGTAATAGACGTGGTATATTGCGATTTTAAGAAGGCCTTCGATAAGGTCCCACATAAAAGGTTAATAGAGAAAGTTAGAAGCTATAATATAGGGGAGAAATGTGTGAAATGGATAGAAGCCTTCCTGAAAGATCGGAGACAGAGGGTACTGGTGAATGGAATAGGCTCGGGGTGGAGGGAAATTACAACTGGGGTACCTCAGGGATCTGTGTTGGGACCACTGCTGTTCGTTATATTTATCAACGACTTGCTTGAAGTTATAACTAATGGAAGTGAGGTATACCTGTATGCGGATGACACTAAACTGTATAGAAGAGTGAGGAGTAAGGAAGATATGGGTTTGCTTCAAGGAGATGTGGAGGGCATGAAGGGATGGTCTGAGCATTGGTTAATGCCTTTTCATCCAAAAAAATGCAAGTACATGCGGATTGGGACCAGCAAGATAGACAAGGTAGGATACAGTATGTATGAAGCGATGGAGGAAGTGAATGCAGAAAAGGATATAGGAGTAGTGATAGACAATAAGTTAAATTTCTCAGAACATTTAGCGGAAAAGATAAACAAAGCCAATAGAATTGTAGGGCTGATAAGGAGGACATTTGTGTCACTTGACGAAGAAATCTTCAGGAATCTCTATACAGCGCTGGTTAGGCCGCACCTGGAATATGCGAACCAGGTGTGGGCTCCATATATGGTAAAGGATATAGAAGCAGTGGAGAAAGTGCAGAGGAGAGCTAGCAAGCTGGTACCAACGTTGAAGAACGCGGGCTATGAGCAGAGGTTGAGGACACTGGGGCTTCCGACACTGGCATATAGGAGAAAGAGGGGATATGATAGAGACTTTTAAGATAGTGTCAGGAAAGTACGATGAGGATGTGTGTGAAGGTATCTTCTTGATGCGGGAGGGACAAGAATGAGAGGACACTCTAAGAAAATTTACAAAGAAAGAAATAGGCTTGAGAAGGCAAAGAACTCATTTTGTGATAGAGTGGTAAATGAGTGGAACGCACTGCCCCAGTATGTAGTCGATTCCGAATCAATAAGGGAGTTTGAAAGTAATCTTGATAAAGCATGGGGAAGACAAGATTTGAAGTTTGATTATAAAACAAAAATACAGAATAGTAAAAATGTTGCGTCTGCTACCGCCGCCGCCAACACCGTGAACGACCGCAGCAGCGCAAGTACTGGTACTGAGCTGGATACACAGGCATAGTTTGCCTTTTTCTAGAGGATCTACTGTAAGAAAGAAACTGTAAGAAACTAACCAATGTCCGTCCGAGACATCAATGAAATGGGAGACTACGGAAAAAATCCGACCTCAAGAGAGAAGTCCGTGTCAACCTAGAAAACGAAGACAACCCTATTCGAACCCTATAATCTGTAATACAAAACACAGTACAGTAAACCCCTGCACAACGAACACTCTTGCAACAAATTTTTACTTTACCGAAGGTTGCATAGTACTACCCCTTGCCCGCACAACAAACACTTTGGCTCGACTTTACAATTTTTTTACCGAGATTTACCGATGGTTCGGAAGTTTTTTGCCAGGGTATTTTCAGCTTTTTTCCACATAAAATTGCTCACTCTCCCTCTGCAACTCTCTTTCTATCTATCTATCTCTCTAATGCATATCTACCTAACTCCCTTATACAGTACATTAACATAACTATTTCTTATTTGGACTTTTTGTAATCTTTGAATCATTTCTAATGTGATGGAATTGAAAAATATAATATCCTTCCAGCACATAGATAAATAATAAATAAGATAGTCAACAAAATAAAAAAGGGCGGGTGCCCAACCCCGAAAGGAGTTGAAATAGGGGAGCTATCCCCCCACCAAAGGCGGCTTTCTAGGGCCTTTCCTAGCTGATGCCAAGAGGATTGGGTTCTAGTCATGTGGTGATGGGCTGGTCTATCCGAGTGAGAACTGAGCGATCTTTGCCATACCCATAGCTTACTCTGACTGTTCTTTTTACTTATATATCTTCTAGTTCTCAAGTGGCGGCGTCTTTTCCGTGGATTGACCTCCCTACTGCCAACCTAGAAGTTGGCAGATTGGGAGCCAAAGTGTCACATTTTTCCCTTGCCCCTCAACTTTCTCTTCATAATTGCTGAGGGGCACAGGGCCCTGGGTGGGGCTTTGGTTTCCCGGGCGTTTCCACACCTTCCTCAGCTCCCCGCCATGGAGTGGCTTCGGTCACCCAGGCTTTATTGTGGTCGGCAGGGAGGGTTCTGTGGGGGCACTCGGTTATGGCCTTGGAATTGCTCGGGGCCTTGGGGCTGTTCGGCCAGGCAGCTTGGGGAACAACAACAACAACAACAACATAATAACCACGAATCAACACCATCCACTACACTACATGGCTACACACCCACAGACACGAAGATTTTTTTTTTTTTTTTTTTTTTAAGAGACAATGAACGGAGGAAGGAAAAACACAGATAAAACAAAAAAGTCCATGTGCCTAAAGGCATCCTCCATTCATAAAATGTTTGTAACAACTGGATTTAAACATTTGTAGATTGTAAGTTTGTGGAAAGCAATTCGAGGGAAGTGAATTCCAAAGAGTAGTAGCTCTGGGGATAAATGAATTCTGATAAGCAGAAGTTCTGCATTGTGGAGGAGATAATTCATGGGCGCTCTCAGCTGCTCTAGTTCTACGGGGAAAGATGTGGAGAGGCGGCACAATTGAAGCAAGTTCCTCGGAACAATTGCTGTGAAAATATCTGTAGAATAATGCAAGGGATGCAACGTTTCTTCGTATGGATAATGTAGGAAGGTCCTGTGTGATTGCAGGGTTATTGATTAATCTAATAGCTTTATTTTGAATTTTGTCCAACTGCCTCAATGCAACCACTATATATCACTAAATATCAAAACAACACCCAGCACACGCTATCACACACAAATACTGTCTTCTCTCCCTCCCTGCCCACCCCAAACCAACTTCCGGAAGCACATCCATACTCATATCACTCGCCGTTCCATTCACTCACTCATAGACAACACGCAGCTGCAAGCACGACCTCCCGAAATCCATCCTTCTGAATCCTCCCTTCCTCGCGAGGACACCTGGCCAGGCTGAGATGCGGACACCATCCGGCTCTTCTGAGCTATCAGAAGAGACTGTTTGACTCCGTCGTCGACACCTGCCCGGGTTGTAACACAGCACCCCATACCATTAAACACATCATAGAAGACTGCAATTCACACAACCACTTACACGAACAACACAATTTACACTCTTTGAGAGCTCTGTGGGAAAGCCCGACCGTGGCCATGGCCTTCCTTAGGGACTCGGGGCTGTTCGGCCAGGCAGCTTAGGGAACAACAACAACAACAACAACAACATAAGGAAACCATCTTAGTTCTCTTTTGAAGAACCAGGAGGTCTATGGCTTCATACACGTGGTAAGTTTATTAGACTTACTACCAGTGACAATGGCTGGGGCAGTGCTGGAGACCCATAGTGATCCTTGGTCTATGGGTCTTCTCTTGGGCGACCTAGATGTGTGTGAATTTGTATTTTGTTTTTTGTGTTGTGTTGTCCCTGTTCAGGCTTTGTCTCGAGTCGGCCACCCCCCGCTATGGGGTTTGTGCCTGAGTATATACATACATACGGTTTTGGTTTGTTTGTTTTGCAAGTTCTACATTTTAATAACGGTGACTTTAGTTTTATTGCAAATACCTGCTTTCGCCAACGTGGGTCCCAGCAGGAGGTGCAGAAATCTACTTTGCAGTCCTTCACAATTGGTCAGGTCCTTTGGGGTCACGGCCACAACACGCCCTGACCTCACTGACTCTCCAAAGTTGACCTGGGTTCGACGGTCACACACCCCCTCCCTCCCCCCCGCTGCTGAGAGTAAGGTCAGCCAGTGTTTGGGGTTGGTGTTGAGGGATATGGCCTAAGTTAAAAGTGATAGTGAACATCGTATATCACGTAAATAAACTAGGAAAGTATAATACAGAGAATTAAAGTCAGGGGAACTTTTAACTTTTAGCTTGGGAACAGGACGTATGCTGTAAACAAAATACCCTCGGTGACCGCAAAGACCATAAACACATATATCCCCTCGCTCTCTTGGACACGTCCCCTCCCCCTATACGATTTTACCAAAAGCGAAACTTAACCTCGACAGGAAATGGTACCGACAAAACAAATATCGTAAATAATAGCAAACAGAGAAAAACAATATGTAAACAAACTAAATCAGTGCAGATTATTTCTCTACCATATCGCAGGTTAGTAGTGACGTTATTGGAGAGAAAGATCTCCCACGCAACCAAATGTGGTGAAAATTCGAACCTGAGCAGTGTTGCATCAAGTTGATAGGTAAAACATGAAAATTAAAATAGATACTATATATAGGTAGCCTGGAAAGTCGTTATTTTCCTAGAGTGCCGTATATTCCGCTAAACAGCCGACCAAAAACGGGAAAAGTGGTTAGGGCAGTGAGAATTCTGTTTCATAAGATAATTATTGAAAGTGTTACTAAAGTTACTTAAAGTTTAAACCATAACGAGTGTAAACGAGTGGCACTCCCCCCCCCCCCCCCCCCACAAACCGCGTAACAAACACCTCCTTGTCCTCCGCGCCCCCCCCCCCCTCTCTCTCTCTCTCTTCCCCATGTAAGGGCAGGTGGAAAAAAAAAAAAAAAAAAATGTCTACCAGAGACACCTGTACGAGGTGTTATATGAATATACACGTGCATAAAGGCACCACATGTCGGATATGCAAGCAACCATACCACTGGATTTGAATAGGATTGATACCAATAAATGAGGCGTACAATACAAGAGGGAAGAACCTTCATTTCTGCGATAGTTGTTTCGATATCACATGGCAAGTCATACAGACTGTAGAAAATACAGAAGTACAAGATAGACCGAAATATAGCCAAGACATAGCTACTTTTCACAGAAAATGGGAAACTATTGGGGCCTCAGGGCCCATACTAGTATCACAACCCACACACGCACACCTTCCCATGCAAAAGCCCACATTGCCCACAACCTTTCGCACCCTACAAATCCTCAAACCCTGCCGCACATCTCCCCAGATCCAGAAAACCCCCACATTAATCCCATCTATGGCCATTGACCACCCTACTGCTGTTGATCAAATACATTTGCAGGATGAACGTAGGATGCAACAAGCCCCCATATCAGGCTCGCCTTCCACATCGCCTCCCCCCTCACCACTGCCACCTGCCCACCTACAACCGGCCCGTAACTCCACCCCCCTGCAGGCCTCACCCACCCATACACCAAGCCCGCTATCACCCACAACCACACATGGCTCACCACATAACCCCTCTCAGCCCCAGCCACACCTACTGGGGTTGTCTACACCAGTGTGCAGATATTATCTGGAAAGAAGGTGCTACTTTGGTCAAAAGGGCGAATATAATGGGAAGACATGTAGATTTGATCATCCCAAAATTTGCAACAACATAACCAGTCATGGAAAATGTAGATTTGGTGAAACCTGCAAATACCACCACCCGCCCCTTTGCAAGACATCACTTGAGAACAAGACCTGCTACAATATGAAATGCCCAGCTTTTCATATTAAAGGGACTTGGAGATATGCTAGACCTAACACGAATGGTAGCCCAAAAAACTCTCTAGCTATGCGAGGACGAGACAGAGGAAAAAGGCAAGGAGGGAAAGGGCAGACGAAGATGAAGAGACTGAGGGAGATGGAAGAGCACATAGAACACCTCGAGCACCTCCTGGCCTCCCAAGAGTGGCAAATACATCCCGAAGACTATTAGGTACACATAGTACTCCAAACAATCCCTCCCCAATCTTGTTTGCAAATATCCAAGGCCTAAAAAATAGAACCACGAACAAAGTACCATTTATTAGGGGCCTGCTAGAAGAAGGAAACGCTATATTTGCGGCTCTCACAGAAACTCACATTAAAGATCAGGAAGATAGTGAGGTATGGATTCCTGGTTACAACCTACATAGGGCAGACAGAACGCATAGATCACATGGAGGTGTAGCCTTGTACATCCATGACTCACTGATATGTACTGAATTCCTAAATAACAGTAATGAAATGGTGGAAATACTTGGAGTTAAAATAGAATCCCTAAATTTAGCAGTTATTGTTACATACAGGCCTCCAGACTCATCCCGAGAAGAATTCAAAACCCAGCTCAACAAAATAAAATCAGAAGTGGAAACCCTGCGGAACCCAACACCAAATATTATATGGCTAGGAGACTTTTAACCTACCAAACATTAAATGGAGACAACTAGAAATCCAGTTAGTGGCAAATAACACCGGAGAAGCAAACACGAGAGAGCTTTTTGAACTTTGCGATTTTTTTAGTCTTACCCAGCATATTGCTGAACCCACACGGAAAAACAATATCTTAGACCTGGTCTTCACCAACAACGACTCTCTAGTACACAACATTAACATATCGGACACAACATACTCAGATCATAAATTAATTGAGATCAAAACAACCTTAGAAAGTGTACAGACAGCCTCAGAATCGAGAACAAAAACCGGCCCCTTCAGTAAATTTACCTTCAACAACAAAAACATTAGGTGGGAAGAGGTAAATCAAGAAATGGAGGAAATAGACTGGGAAGATTTAATGAATAACCTGACACCAGCAGAATGTCTAGTCTTAATAACAGAAACCATGACCCAAATCTGTAGCCACCATATACCTGCAAGACAAACAAAACGAAGAAGCAAACAAGATCGGGAAAGGAGGAGGCTGCATAGAAGAAGAAAATTACTCACACAAAGACGCACACATCAAAATCTACAGGATAGGCAAAAGGCCGAAATAGATAGAGAAATTGTGGAAATTGAACAAAGGCTAAGAATATCATATGAACTACAACATATGGAAGAGGAGAGGAAAGCTATTGCAGGTATAAAGGAAAATTCCAAATACTTCTTTTCATACGCCAAACAAAAGGCTAAAACAGCATCAAACATCGGCCCACTAAGCAAAGGGGACGGCTCTTTCACAGGGGACAAAAAGGAAATGAGCGAACTCTTACGCAGGCAGTATGAAATGGCATTAAGTGAGCCTGATGAAACAAAAGTCATCAGAGACCAAAATATATTTTTCATGGAAACCTCCCCCACAGAAACCCCCCAGATGCTGGATATTGATTTCGGTCCAAAAGACATAAAAGAGGCCATTTCCAACATGCCATCCCACTCGGCACCAGGCCCGGACTCATGGAACTCGATCCTAATGAAGAAATGTAAGGAAAACCTCTCAAAACCCCTGGCTATAATGTGGAGGAGTCTAGACACGGGTGAAATATCAGATAGCTTGAAAAATGCAATAATTGCCCCACTGCATAAAGGAGGGAGTAAAGCACTACCAAAAAACTACCGCCCGGTAGCTCTAACCTCCCACATCATTAAAGTTTTCGAGCGAGTCCTGCGAAGCAAAATCTCAACATTCATGGAGGCAAATGAACTACACAACACCGGTCAACATGGATTCAGAGCGGGAAGATCATGTCTCTCACAACTTTTGGAACACTATGACAAAATTCTTAAAGCGCTAGAAGAAAAGAAAAACGTGGATGTCATTTACACCGATTTTGCTAAGACATTTGATAAATGTGACCATGGTATAATAGCCCACAAACTCAAAGCAAAAGGTATAACGGGGAAAATCGGAAGGTGGATATACAATTTCCTAGTAAACCGAAAACAATCAGTAGCAGTAAACCAAGTAACATCTGAGCCTTCGGATGTCAAAAGCTCAGTGCCTCAAGGTACAGTGCTAGCGCCCCTTCTGTTCCTCATACTAATTTGCGACATAGATACCAACACTAGACACAGTACGGTGTCGTCTTTTGCTGATGACACAAAATTAAGCAAGATAGTAAACACACAAGAGGACACGGGACGACTGCAGGAAGACATGAATGTAGTGTTCCAGTGGACCAGGGAAAACAACATGCAATTCAATGAAGAAAAATTCCAATTAATACGGTACGGAGATAATAATGGCGTTAAAGAAATTACAAATTACTTAACAGAATCTAACCACATAATAGAACGGAAAGACAGTGAGAAAGACCTTGGGCTATTAATGTCTGAAAATATGGGTTTCAAAGTACATAACCAGGTCAAAGTTGCGGCTGCGAAACGTCTAACAGGCTGGATTCTACGTACATTTAAAACACGCGGTGAATTACCTATGATAACGCTCTTCAAATCTCTGGTGCTACCGTGGCTTGAATACTGTAGCATATTAACATCCCCACACAAAGCAGGTGAAATAAATTACTTAGAGAGTGTACAAAGAAATTTCACTTCGCATATAAGTTCGATAAAACATCTACACTACTGGGAGCGTTTAAGAGCACTGAATCTGTACTCGCTGGAACGTAGAAGAGAACGTTGCCTAATAATATACACGTGGAAAATCGCAGAGGGTTTAGTACCAAACCTACATACTCCGATAGTCATGAAATTCAGTGATAGGAGAGGCTGGGAATGTGAAATCCCCCGAATGAATAACAGGGGTGCTATGGGCTCTCTGCGAGAGGGCTGGTTATCACACAGAGGACCACGTTTCTTCAACAAACTCCCACGGCGAGTAAGAGACATGAGGGACGTCTCGTTAGACAAATTCAAGAGAGCCCTCGATGTCGAACTGCAAAAAGTGCCAGACGAGCCCATCCTCGCGAGGGAGCGAGCTGTCGCTTCAAACAGTCTACTACACCAAAATCACCACCCATAACGAGGGGCGCCGCACTCCTTGGTGCCGCTAGAAGAGTGGCGAACACATCAAAAGTATAAGTATAAGTAAGTTGTCTCTGATCTGTAGGGGGGTTGAGAGAAGGGATGATATATACAGTACAGTCAAAACCCATTTACTTCTTGCATTTTGTGTCTCAAGTTGGCCACCCCCAGCTAAAAAAAAAAAAAAAAGACAAAATTGGGAATGTGCATGAGTACAATATATAGATAGATAGATTTTGTGTTTTTATATTTCATAGTCCATTAAATCAAAGACCCTGACAAGTGAGGAAGAGTTCCGTATGGAGCTCAGTGGTCTGGTTAATCTGCTCTACATAACCTAACCTAATCTTAACAGGGTTGCCTGGAACACTGCCATTATGACGTGAGACCGGAACTGCGTTTTGTGTGGAGCGCTGTCTTTAAATTTGTGTATGTATGTACTGTATCTATAATATTACAGGTATAGCATAATCAATTAAAAAAAAAATCTTTAATCACAACTCACCATCCTTAGTAATATTCCCAACCAGTGTCCCCATAATGAGAGGCTTCCCTGTGATGTACCCGGGCCGTCCACTCCTCAGAAACACCGCCCCACCCTCAAGCTCCGATGCCCACACAAACTCACTCCCGAACGTCTGGCGCAAATAGTCTGTCCTGTCTGCTGGTAGATCAGTGAGGCGGATGTGGGCTCGAACCTCAGTGATCCCTAGACTACCGTTATGCGTGAAGATCAAACGAACGCTCTTAACCACATTGCCGCACACGTCGCCTTCGTACGCTGGCTTGGGGAGATTTCCGACGCTCGTTTCGGTGCAGTTATCGTCTTCACTACTACACAGGAATATCTTTAAAGGTACTAAGGACTTTTCATTTACGCTAGACATCAGCTTAGCCCTCAACATCTCACTTATGGCCGAAATCTGCAAGGCTCGAGATTCCGACACGAGATCATCCTTTCCGCTTTTGGCCAAGACCTGCGAGTCTATGTGTCCTCTCTCCAGCTTCTGCGATTCGAGTTCTCCGCTGGGAACGTTGAGAGGGAAGTCGGTGGTGATGGTCTCTGTGTTAAGGAAGGAGTCGGTTATTGATGGGAGCTCTGTAGTCGTTGGTTCTTCTTCACTGTCATTACCACTTATGTTCTGGGGTATACAAAACAAAACACTATTAGTTATTTTAATAAAGGTAAAGTTAAATAAAAAAATAAAAAAAGGAAAGAGAGGAAAAATAGGGTAAGTGCCAGAGTACATACATACATATAATGGAGTACTGTATCACCGGACCATTGGTTCCTATCTTCATTACATTCCTGTGCTTAGTATGATTCCAGCCAGGGCCCCACTGGGGTAAATAAAATAGCAAAACAGTGGTGGAACTGCCATCCGGGTGAGGGACTGCTCTGGGTCTGTTCCTTCAGTGCTAAGGGTCATAATCCACTTAGTGGAAATGGTACTGTGGAATGGGTTGGTAGAGACATGTCTGGGAACCTGGAGGCAGTTTCTGCCATGGCCATCCCCTTTGGGGCGCTTCCTCTGAAAGCGGGGTGCGTCAGCTTGATGATGATGGTACTGCATCATGTACATAAACAAAGATACAGGGAACTTAATATGTAATATCTGCAAAACAAACAAACCAAAACCAGAAATCGCACAATATTAAGACAAAAACATTTATCTTATCAAAATCATTAGTGTAAATAACATATTTAAGATTTAGCAAAACAATAATATGAAATAAAAAAAAACACAAAACAAATACAGTAGTACCTGAAATAAGACTCTGGGATCAGCAACCACAACGAACGTCAGAAAAGTAGCTGGGTCTAGATATGGGTCACTCTGGCAGTCCTGGGGAAGCGAAGGAACCTCTCGCATACAGGACCACTCGGAACTCTCCAGGTAGCGTGGAGATTCTGTTGTCTCACACGTAGAGCCAATCACTGAACTGGGAAGACCTGTGATAGAGGATAATTTGTTAGGTTATTATTTCTCAGCCGAACATTTCATGCGAGACAGGTGAAACTACAAGTCTCCCTCGATTCACAATTGGGTTAAGTTCCTGAAAACCAGATCTTAAATAGAAAAATCGTATAGCAAACCTTAAAATTAATGGAATAAATAGGGGTGCGTTCTCAGACCAGCCAAAACCCAAACACATACACCTAAAAACCAATAATAATATCAAAATTGGGACATTGGATAGTGAGGGAGACCTGTAGTGAATTTAGGGAAGAAGAGAGAGATACAAAAGCCTAATAATAATAATAATAATAATAATAATAATAATAATAATAATAATAGTGCATTTTTTTACCAGCATGCACTCCCTGGTCAAGAGGTGGGCTAGGGTGGATACCCTGATGTTTGAGGAACTGCAATGGACAGTTACCACAGATTGCTAGACCACCACCATCCACCAACAACACTGTTGTCTGTCAATAACACACACTGGCTGACCCCAGACTCAAACACTCAACCTTTCAGTTTGCAAGCCAGTGCTCTACCAACCGCAACTGCCTGTTGCAGCTCTCTTTATGTTACATTGTATTATAATGTAAAACTTGCAAAATAAACAAACCAAAACAGGAACGACACAACATAAAGACAAAAGAACTTATCAAAATCACTGTATGGAAATAACAATTTAGCAAAAATAAATATAAAAACAAAAAATCACCACATAGAAATTACTGCCTCACAGCACCCCATACTATTAAACACATCATAGAAGACTGCATTCCACACCATCACTTACGCCAACAACAATCTACACTCCTTGAGAGCCCTGTGGGAAAGCTCGATTTCGGCCATGGCCTTCCTTAGGGACTCGAGGCTGTTCCGCCAGGCAGCCTAGGGAACGACAACAACAACACTGACTCACACATACCTATAACAAAGAGTTCTCCCTCATTCTATCTATATTTAAATGATTTTATGAAGTTTAAGAATGATCTGTGTTAGTAAAAATGGTTAAGTGAGATAGTTTGAAGCCTGGTAATTGCTGGAGGCCCTTTTGAAAACTGAATAAAATCGTTGAATATGAGCAAGAATATAATTAAAAAGACGTCACCGGTACAGAAGTGGTTAATGACTCAGACGTACCTATAACAAAGAGTTCTGTACCTTGTCAATTAACACCAACACTGTACCTGCTGAACTGAAGGAAGCTATTGTAACCCCTCTATTCAAGAAAGGAAATAAACTAGAAGTTGGTAACTACAGACCAGTTAGCATATTATGAATTGTATCTAAAATCCTTGAAAGAGCGGTATACACCCATATTGAACACTACCTCAAACAAAATTATCTATTCTATAAGTTTCAATCAGGTTTCAGGTGCATGTACTCGACAGACTCCTGTCTCATCCACTTAACGGATCACATTCGTAAAGAAATATCTAAAGGTAACTACACCGGTATGGTTCTTCTTGATCTACAAAAAGCGTTGACACAGTAGACCATGATATCCTATGTAATAAACTACAAGCAATGGGCATAGGGTCTGTGAACTGGTTTAAATCTTATCTTAGTGGTAGAACCCAAAGAGTCAAAATTGATGATAATATATCTGATCCTATGCCAATTAACTGTGGGGTCCCGCAGGGAAGCATCCTTGGTCCCTTACTCTTTCTCTGTTATGTGAACGACATGGAACTGAGCGTCTCATGTAAATTATTACTGTATGCAGACGACAGCGTGCTTCTGGTTTCAGGAAAAGACCCAATAAGTATTGCCGCTTCACTTTCCAAAGAACTAGAATCATGTAGTGAATGGCTAGTGGACAATAGACTATCTCTTCACCTGGGCAAGACGGAAGCCATCTTATGTGGAACAAAACGCAAACTGAAAGACATTGTGGACTTCTCGGTCAACTGTAATGATATTCCTATAACAACAGTGTCACAAGTTAAATATCTCGGACTAAAACTGGACGCGAGTTTGTCAGGTGAAACAATTTTGGAATCTATCCTGAGTAAGGTGTAGAGCACGTATAAAATACCTGTATAGACAGGTGGGATGCTTGCCCGCGGCGACCAAAAAGACCCTCTGCCAAGCGCTTGTTCAATGTCATTTTGACTATTCTGTGTCATCCTGGTACTCTGCATCATCTAAATCAGCACAGCACAAACTTCAGGTCACTCAAAATAAAATGGTTAGGCTCATGCTGAACCTAGGACCCAGATCACATGTTGGCCAGGAACAACTTCAGTCACTAGGTATGCTCAATGTCTCTGACAGGGCCAAACAAATCAGGCTCACTAATGCCTTCAAAATTTTCTATGACAGAGCTCCAGAGTATCTAAAGAATGATTTTGTTAAAGCAAATGAGAGGAGTGGACATAATACAAGAAACAGGATGTTTAATTTTAAGGTCCCGAGAATCCAAGGACAGGGTAAGCAAACATTCTTCTTCACCGCCATCAAAGACTGGAACGACCTACCCCAGTCAGTCCGTGAAAAGAGAACACTGTATTCCTTTAGACGTAGCCTGAAGGAACACCTGAACCGGACAGCTGCGAGAAGAGAGCACCAAGCTTATGTCTACTACTAAATGCGACATAAGAGATAGACAAACCAAACTGAAATGATTACTGATTACGGATTACTGATATTTACTATAGGATGTAAGGTATCTTAAAATAACCCCTAGAAATACTTTCTCTAAAGTATCTATTTCTTTATCCTCCCCATTTTCCCCAGCTAACCTAATCCCACAAGGACCCCAATGGAAATACGCCTAACGGCCTTATTGGGCTATCCTTAGTTGGAATTATGCAAGGCTGGTACATGTCATATTTGTAACATACTATGTGGTACCAACTCTGTAAATTGCTAACTGAATAAATATTAATATTATTATTATTATTATTATTATTATTATTCCCCCTCGGCGTCCACGGCCCACACAGGCTGTCCGGCGGTGTATGTTTCTTCCGTAAACCTTCGACTGTGGTGTGGGTTGTGCTGCCAGGGGTATTTCCTTTCTTTAATGTCCAATTTATAATAGTCTTCTACAGATCTTGCTCCCTGAAAATATAGTAATGGGTTGGCTATGAGAACAGATAAAATATATACTACCTTTCTATTATTTTTTGTAATATTGGTAGGGGAATTTCCTATCTTTAATGTCCAGTTTCTTATAGTCCTCTACAGATCTTGCTCCCTGAAAATATAGTAATGGGTTGGCTATAATAAAATAAAATAAATACTATAGTACCTCTCTTTCCTTATATATAATACTTGGTAGTAAAAGTAGGTAAGGGTGCTGCCTCGCTTTAATTATATTTTTTATAGTCTGGTAGAGATCTTACTTCCTGAAAATATGGCAGTGTAGAATTCTGGGTTAGCAATAAGCACAGATGCATGTATGTACAGTACTGTATATACTAAGGCAGATACTCCACAGCTGGGGGTGGCCGACTCAAAACAGACTGAAGAGAAACAACATTTAAAGTTCCAATTCTTAGAGTCCGGGACCACTTTCGCGTTCCCTCGCCCCTTTCTCTGTCTCATCTAGTAAGTGAGTTGTACAATATATATATATATAATCATATTTGTTTTCACCAACTCACCAATTAATTTACAAATAAACCTAACTAGTGAAATCAATGAAAGTAATAAATACAAGGACTCGATCCTAGGATACTCACACTGAAATTCCGCACACTAAGCATTAGGCTATCGAGACAGTTACAGTATATACAGTACAGTATATAGAGAGAGATAATATGAAAAAATTATGACCCACCTTAACCGGAGTACAGTATAAGTGTTGCGATGAGGTATGTTGTCAGTAATAATACACAATGCACCATCCAGGACCACTGACTTAGTTACTTCAATGTTACTACTCCATACTGTCTCACGCTGGTAACAATAACCATGAGGTTATAGGCATGTGATAAAGAGTCGCTGGAACTCCTGTTTCATTTGCTTGGCCTCTCTTACTGATTTTCTTTGTGCCTCATTTACACTGAGAGCAATCCAGCTAGCTCTCACAAACACCTCTTCCTCCTATCCACTTCACTACACTAAACATGCACACCACACTTCATTCCTCCACACCAAAATTAAAAAAAAAAAAAATGATGAATTCTAGCCCAGCCTCGGAGTCCCCAGGGGGGGGGGGGGGGGGGGGACCATAAATACCCCCACACCCGACCGACCATCCCCTGACGACCCCACACAATTACCTGGGCCTCGGCCTGTTACTCTTTCTATTAATTTCTGCAACATTCGCGGACTTTCCTCTAACTTTCACTCTGTTGAGCACCATCTCTCCTCCTACAAACCTGATCTTCTCTTCCTCACCGAAACTCAGGTGTCTGTAGCAACATCCAGCAGCCCCTTCTCTGTATCCTCCTACTTTCTCTATCCTAGTTTCAAAGCCAAAGGCGGATGTTGTGCATATGTGCACAACAAACTCACTTGCTCACGTGTTCCCGATTTCGACTCCTCTGAATTCTCAACTTTATGGCTCAAACTTTCCTGTCATTCTCTTACTAAATATTTCTGTGCTGTCTATCTTTCCCCTAACTCTAAAAAAATTCCCAAATTCTTTGACTATCTAAACTCTACAGTGGAACACATTCTATCCATTTCTCCTTTCTCAGAAATCTCCATCTTAGGAGATTTCAACGTTCACCACTGCCAATGGCTCTCCTCTCACACTACTGATCCACCTGGTGAACAAGCCTACGTCTTTTCTATCCTAAATGACCTAGAGCAGTTAGTTCAGCAACCCACCCATATCCCGGATCGCATCGGAGATCGGCCCAACATTCTTGACCTGTTTCTAACTTCTAACCCTTCTTCTTATACTGTCGATCTTTTCTCTCCTTTGGGCTCCTCCGACCATAAACTTATCTCTGTCACCTGTCCTATCTCTCCAGTACGGCCACCCGATCCTCCTAGCCGGCGGCGCTTGTGGCACTTTGGCGCTGCCGACTAGGAGGCTCTTCGGCAGTACTTCTTTGATTTACCATGGAATGATTTCTGCTTCCGTGGCCGAGGACCCGAGGAGAGTGCTGAACGCATTACCGAGGTAATCCTATCGGGCATGGAAGCATACATTCCATTCTCTTTCTCTCAGACTAATGCTAACAAATCTTGGTTTACTCACGCCTGTTCTACTGCTGTCCGCAATAAGGAGGAAGCATTCAAATGGTACCGACGCCGTAAAACTCAAGACTCTCATTCTTCATATGTTTCTGCCCGGAATCAAGCCAAATCTGTTCTTCGACTTGCCAAACACTCTTTCATCAATAATAAATGCACTGAACTATCCAACTCTAGCTCTTCCCAAGCTTTCTGGCATCTAGCCAAATACCTCTCCAACAATTTCTCTTCCTCGTCTTTCCCTCCCCTCTGATGGCACAACCATCACTTCTTTCTCTGACAAAGCTAAACTCTTCGCTCAAACTTTTGCTAGAAACTCCACCTTGGATGATTCCGGTGCTATTCCTCCCTCTCCGCCCTCCTCTCTCTTACTTATGCCTAATATCCTAATCTCTTAGAATGATGTACTTTCTACCCTCTCTGGGCTTAACACTAATAAGGTGTACGGTCCGGACGGTGTTCCTCCTGTTGTTCTCAAAAACTGTGCTTCCGTGCTGACTCCCTGCCTAGGCAAACTCTCTTGTCTCTGTCTATCCTCTAATGTCTTCCCTTCATGCTGGAAGTTTGCTCACATTCAACCTGTCCCAAAGAAGGGTGACCGCTCTCAACCCTCCAACTATCGTCCAATTGCTCTCATCTCTTGTCTTTCTAAAGTTTTTGAAACTATTCTTTCTTCCAAATTTCTTAAGCATTTCTCTTCTCATAATCTGCTCTCAGATCGCCAGTATGGCTTCCTTAACCCGGGAACTGCCGGGAGACTCTTAAGAGTTCCCCCGGCGGACTGCGGGAAGACTCTTAAGAGTAAGGGAAAAATAAAAAATCCATTTAAAACACCCAATTTTTTTTTTATTTTTTTTACCCCTGGGCCATGCCAAATATCACTACTCCACCTCCCCTCTTTCCCCACTTTCCTCCCCTCCTTCAGTTATCACCTATTTTCCTTGTTATTCCCTTATTTTGTGGTCTATTTTCGCGAGTTGGTAGCAGGGCGTTGTCATCACTGTTACCAAGCGTGGGAAAGAGCGAGAGAGAGACTATTGCGTAACAGTGTCTCTCCAGACAAGGGGAGGGGAGGAGGGCAGGGAGGTTGCCTCAGCCATACATTATGTAACTCCCGGCCTGTATTGCCGATTTTGACCATCCAAACACTGTTTCCACTTGTTTTATTGTTGTAACAGGTTAATACCTTTATAATCAACCTATAATAGGCGCATATGGATAAGTATTAATGCTATTTATGGTAAAATAACGATGTTAGTGATGGGAACAGCTCAAATACGTCAGCACAGGAGTGTGGTGTCTCATACCCCCCCATGCGCACTTCTTAGGTTAAGGGTCGCTCTACTGGTGATCTTCTTTCATATCTTACTAACTCTTGGTCATCCTCCTTTCGGGACTTCGGTGAGACTTTTTCTATTGCACTAGACATATCGAAAGCCTTCGATAGAGTCTGGCATAAATCTTTAACCCCTATGAGTCGGCGCGCAACATAAGTCGAGTATAATAAATCTGGACTATCTGGCGGCGCGCGACATAGGTCGTGTGGCAATTTCAGCACGTAATGTTGCTGAGAGAGAGAGACAAGTGGTGGCAGGAGAGTAGCGAGCGTATGACTGCTCCAGACCACCGCGGCGAACCTACTGACACGAATCCCACCTCCTCCCTCCCTCTCTCACTCGCTACATACTAAATTGTATGGGGAAAGTACCGAATTACATGCTTTTTGCACTCGCGTTGCGCGGTTGTTGCAAGAAAACTAGCCGTCATAAAAGGATCGTTATGGTGTCATTGGAAAGCTCTGTTTATGCCCTTTCAGGGATAGATACTTGTTTTACGCTCTGGGTCTTATTTAGGCATGAAAATGATCACGTAAACAGCCCTATTTTGGCTAAAAACACCCCGCTGGGCCGTACATATAAATAAACCGCTAGCCCGCTAATCTAGTGTTAATTTCTAAACTACCCTCCTTCGGTTTCTATCCCTCCATCTGTGCCTTTGTCTCTAATTTCCTTTCCGGCCGTTCCATAGCCGCGGTTGTGGACGGCCATTGTTCACTTCCTCACCCTATAAACTCCGGTGTTCCTCAGGGCTCTGTCCTATCTCCTATTCTCTTTCTAATTTGTATAAATGATCTCCTTAACTGTACCTTAATTCCCATCCATTCATACGCAGACGACTCAACCTTACACTACTCCATTAGTTTTTCAGAACACCCCAGCCAGCAATCCCTCAACGACAAACGTAATGAAGCCATAGAACTCTTAAATTCTGATCTAAATACTATTTCCAATTGGGGCAGAGAAAACCTTGTTAACTTTAATGCTTCCAAAACCCAATTTCTTCATCTATCTACCCGTCAGGATCTCCCAGCGGACTATCCCTTATTCTTCAACAATACAAAAATCAACCCTTCATCTTCTCTCAATATTCTTGGTGTCTCTTTTTCTTCTGCTCTCATTTGGAAGGACCATATTACCAGCCTTGCTAAGGCAGCCTCCCAGAAGCTGGGTGTGCTCAACCGCCTTAGGGGTTTCTTTTCCCCTGCACAGCTTCTTGCTCTGTACAGGGGCATAGTACGCCCTTGTATTGAGTATTGTTCACATGTGTGGGGAGGTTCCTCTCACACCGCTCTCCTAGACAAAGTTGAAAGGAAGGCCGTTCGTATCATTAACTCCCGTCAACTCACCAACTCTCTTCAATCTCTCTCTCTCCGCCGCAATGTTGCATCTCTCTTCGCTATTCTATCGCTACTATAATAATCAGGGTTCCTCAGAGCTATCCCAGTGCATACCACCTCCTTTACGTAGGGCACGTGGTACCCGTCTTGCAACTCAATCCCACCCCTACTCTGTGCAACTCTCCAACCCAAGAGTGAAACGTTACTCTCAAACTTTCTTCTACTCAACAGCTGAGCTCTGGAACTCTCTCCCAGAATCAGTCTTTCCCTCTTCCTATGACTTAAATTGCTTCAAACTCCGTGTGTCCAGGCATTTAGGCTCGAACGTCCCTTGATTTTGGCCCTGTCACTCTTTCAACTATGGGGGAGGCACTCGCTATAGGCAGTTATGCCTTTTGCCTCCCTCAATCACATAGAAAAAAAAAAAAAAAAAAAAAAACACTGTCTGAGGAACAACAGAAAGATTCATATTATCACCAACCCACCAATTAACTTACAAATATACCCATACCTAATTCATGAAATTAATGAAACAATGAATACATGCGGTACTCCATGGATTTCAACCTAGGATACTCACACCAAAATTCTGCACACTTAACCGTATCTTGCTATATTCTTAATCAGTAATATTGCTTAGAGCTTGTGTAGATTTATTTTATATACATAAGGCAAGAATATGAATACTTGAGCAAAAGAGTATGAAGGTGTGAGTGAGAGATGGAGAGTGAAAGTGAGAGTGAGTGTGTGAGAGAGGGAAACAGAGATACACATGATATACTTGTTTTACGGAAAAGACTAACCTAATATAGGCTGAGGTCTGGTAATACAATGAGAGAACACCAAACGATCATCATCACTACAATCTTCATCACAGCAACAGTTGACGTCACAATACCCAACCTGACAATGAGACAACAATTACTTCATCAATCATTAACTTTCAAAGATATAATTATAATATGAACTGTGAAACATAATTTTATCTTTGTATATATATATATTAATAATTACAAAAAAGATGGGACTCATATCTGGTCTGACAACCTATACTCGGTGTCAGCAACTCTGAGAAAATTACGGTTCTTTGTTTTGGTTTGTTTATTTTGCAAGTTTTATATTATAATTTTGAGATTAGACCGAAGTACCTGACCCCACGTCTTTCTAGGTTTACCCCTACGCGCAGCTCCCCTTATGTTCACATTCCGGCATTTCTTCACTTAGCTGTAATTATATATTCTCGAGTCGCCCACCCCCAGCTATGGGCTATGTGCATGAGTACAGTATATACTGTACAGTTTGCCGCACATATTCTATCCCGTTGGGGTCGTGATTTGGCAGCGCTTTACCCACCTCCCTCACTCCACCTCTTATTAATAGGAGGTGGAATGAGGGAGGGGGGTTGGTGAAGTGGGTGCAGTTCTGCCAAATCAAGACCCCAACGGAATAGAATATGTGCGGCAAACTGTACATACAGTACATACATACAACAAAAGTACAGTACAGTATTAATAATCACAGTCGCGCAAGTCAATCAGCTGGAACTATTGCCATAAAAGTGGGTCATAATTTTCTCAAGAGTCACTGGCACCAAGTATAATAAAATGGACAATTAAAATGTAAAACTAGCAAAACAAACAAACCAAACCTTGAGATCGCAGGTGCAGAAATCCCCAACGGTAAACAGACTTTCCTCTAAGAACGCGGGAGGGGCGGAGGTGGTGGTGGTAGTGGTAGTAGGGATGGTCGTAGTGGTATCAACAGGCGCGTCACTGGTACCATTAACATAGTACCATTCCCTATTGATGTCTTGTTGGCGTCGGTGTAGTCCAGGACGTAGTCGGTATCGTTGGAGGGAGTTTCTGAGGTGGTCCCTGTGTCGGCGTCGGTGTTTTCAATCTCCTCCGCGCCCTGGCATGTTCCCGGCACCACAAACACCATAACGCACACCACCACAACACTTAGTAAACACATTAACATCATCTTATACTTTTAGATGCAGATAAAATATTTACTGGTAGAACTTTACTGCATTTCAACTACTATTACACTAGATATCATTTTGTATTTTTAGATGCAGAAACAAATTTACTGGTAGTTTTTCATGAATGAAAAGTAGTACAACTACTGTTAATTGCACTCAGTAGATAACATCATATTTTTTAACCCAATGAATAATAGTACAGTAGTTTTTTTGCACTCAGTAGATGACACCATATTTTTCAGTCTCGGAGAATAATACCCAGCTCCAGATGAACCTGAAATAATAAAAGTACAATTAACTCTTGCAGTATAAAGCCGTTACTATGATACGGTAACATTATTTGGCTATCAATAAGTAACTATATTCTGTGAGTGAGGTATGGCATCATTTACCCAACCTTAGCCGTTTCTGCCTGTCTCTTTTCCTGTACTACTTTTCCTACTTCAGAGGCAGGAGGCTAGGAATCTCAAATCCCTTGTCAAATTCACCTACTAGTCGAGACAGAAAAAAGGGGCGAGGGAACGTGAAAGTGGTCTCAGACCCTAAGAATTGGAACTTTATATATTGTTTCTGTTTAGGCTCTGTCTCGAGTCGGCCACCCCTAGCCATGGGGTATGTGCCTGAGTATATACATACATACATAAGATACTGTATGTACAGGTCTCCTTCTATTCAGGGCATCTATCCGATGCCCTGATCTACGATATTATTATAGGTTTTTAGGTGTTTGTGTTTGGGTTTTGGCTGGTCCCAGAATGCATCCCCATTTACCTCAATAATTTTAGGGTTCGCTATACAATTTTTCTAGTTATGATCGGGGTTTCAGGAACGTAACCAAATCGTAAATCGAGGGAGATCTATATGTGCCTGAGTATAAACATACATACATACTGTATGTATATATGTATTGTTACCTTGCCGGCCGCTATGGTGTGAAGTCTGTAGCGCTCGGAGGAAGAGTGGATGAATTCCGTGGAGAGCAATTGTGGTCCACCGCCGACGAACGCTCTTCTTACTTCCTCCGCAAACGTTCCTGGAACAAGGAATTAATATGTAAATCTTGCAAAATTAACAAACCAAAACAGGAACTGCACAATATAAATGAAAATGTATGTACAGTATGTATGTACTGTATATACACAGGCACATACCCCATAGCTGGGGTGGCCGACTCCAGACATATGTATAGATATACAGTACAGTATATGAAGACTAAATCACAAATACTAGTGATCAAATTATGTAGTAAAACTCGCAGGAATAATTAAACATTGGAACACCAAGCACACCCACTTACACACCCACAACGCCACCTGTTGAGCAGATAACTCACCAGGCATTGCACCCCTATAGCATATTTTGAATATGGGAATATTCATACAGTGCTATTTAATCAGGGAACACTGATACACACTACTGATAGTGATAGAATGGGTATGGAAAATGTGCAAACTAGCATGGGAGAAGGGGAGTGCACCCGATGACTGGAAGACTGGCATAATAGTCCCCCTATATAAGGGCAAAGGGGAAAGAGGAGTGTGTGGTAACCACCGAGGAATATGTCTTCTAAGCGTAGTAGGGAAGGTATACAGTAGGGTAGTGATTGAGAGAGTGAGAGTGAGAACGGAGAAATGGATAGGCGACGAGCAGGGAGGTTTTAGGAAGGGAAGAGGATGTGTAGATCAGATTTTTACCCTGAATTGTGTTGTGGAGAAGTATCTGGAGAAGAAACAAAAGGTGTATGTTGCCTTTATGGACTTGGAGAAGGCCTATGACAGAGTGGATAGAGAAGGTTTGTGGAAAGTACTTAGAATATACGGAGTAGAGGGCAAGTTGCTGAAAGCAGTGAAGAGCATGTATGAGGGTGCAAAGGCGGCAGTACGTGTGGAGAGTGAGCAGAGCGAGTTCTTTGACCTGAATGTTGGTTTGAAACAGGGGTGTGTGATGTCCCCGTGGTTGTTTACTGTATATATGGATGGAGTTATGAAAGAAATACTATCAAGAGCAGTGGATGTTGGTGTATCGCTGAAAAGGGAGGGAATTGAGTGGAAGCTACCTATACTGCTGTTTGCGGATGATACAGTTCTGATGAGTGATAATGAATGGGAGTTGCAGGGTCTGGTAAATGAGTTTGGAACAGTGTGCGAAAAACGGAATTTGAAGGTAAATACGGGGAAGAGCAAGGTTATGGTCTTCGAAAGGGGTGAAGTCAGAGTGTGAGGTGAAGCTGAACGGTCAGGCTATGGAGATCGTCAACTCTTTTAAGTATCTGGGCAGTGTGTTGAGTAAAGATGGGACTATGGATGAAGAGGTGCGGGAGAGGGTACAACAGGGGAAGAGGGTTGTAGGAACGCTAAAAGCAGTAACAAGAAATAGGGTGGTCAGTATGGAAGTGAAGAAGTCCTTGCATGACAGTGTGGTAATCCCGACACTGACTTACGGAAGCGAAGCATGGACGTTGGTTGAGAGACTCAGACCAAGAGTGAGAGCAGTGGAAATGAATTACTTAAGGAGTGCGTGCGGAGTTACATGGAGGGATAGACAGACTAATGAGGAAGTAAGAAGGAGGTGTGGTGTGGAGGTAGATGTGCTGGAAAGTGTGAAAAGGAACAACTTGAGATGGTTCGGCCAAATGGAACGTATGGAAAGCGAGAGAATGACTAAGAGGGTGTATGAGAGCGAGGTGGAGGGACAGAGGGGGAGAGGTAGACCGAATATGAGGTGGAAGGATGGAGTGAGGAAGTACATGAACGAAGGTGGTGCTGGTTGGGGGGAGGGGCGTCGACTGACTGGGGCAGAGGTGCATGGGGGCGGTTCGTTCGTGGCCACCCCTTCGGGGATCACGGCGTCAGGCAATAGATAGATAGATAGAACACCAAGCTTTCGTCTATTCTCTCAAGACATCTTCAGAGAGAATAGACGAAAGCTTGGTGTTCCAATGTTTAATTTTTCCTGCGAGTTTTACTATATATACAGTATATATTACAGTATGTTAAATATAATAAAGAGAGCCATAGAACATACCAATAGGTCTCCATGTATGACAGGTGATGGAGTGTTGACCTGGTGATGTTGGCATATGGGTCACACCGTACCCACATAGGTCAACACGACCAAGGTCATCTTGACGGTACACTTGTAGCAGTAACCGAGGCCAACCTGGGGACAGAGAACGCTATATTAACCCAGGGACTGAGACGGTCCTTCCGGAAGCATGGTATTTAAGGGGGGGATGGTTCACTTTTTGGGCAATTTTTGCATGTATTCATTATTTTTCTAGTTTCCTCCCTAGACCTCCATCAAATTTAAAAAAAAAAAACATCCATTAGATCCCTCTTCTAGATTAATTTGTACATTTTTCGGTAGAAAAATCTCCGGCCAAAGGCCGGTTCTTCCAACATTACAGGCTCACTATCGTTCGCCAGGGAAAAAATCGACACCTAAATAGCACGAAAGGTCTAAATATTGACTAAGAAATGGGGCGAAAGGTCTTAAAATCGACTAACTAATGGGGCAAACATTTTAACATCTGAAAACTAATGGGGCTAAACATGAGGGAGAAAGTGGTCCAGAGAACCGGCCCATGTCCCCTTTAAACATGTGTAAAAACAACCCTTTAAACATGTGTAAAAACAACCCTTCAAATACTGTGACAGTGCCGAGAAATGTCTCAAAATTGGGTGACGCATAGAAAGTAGTGGCATCTCTCCATACCACATCCTCCACTCCTCCCCCTCTTTATACCCCACCCTCCCTCCCTCAACTTGACCTTTTATTTTGCACAGGTTCTATAGTCTATTCGCTGTAAGCAGGCGAGAAATCATGACCTCTAACCTCTGTAACTCAAAAACGACTGGAGTAATCGAGCTAATATTTCTACCATTTGGGAAGAGTCAGCCAAAGAATAAATGTGGAAATTTACAGCCAATTTTCTCTAGCCCTTTTTGAGTTAGAGAGGATTAGAAGTCATGATTTCTCGCCTACTTACAGCGAATAGACTAAAGCAGTTCGTGGGTTAGCATCTGCCAGACATTGTTACTGCCACTTGATCTCTTTTGAAACATAAAACACTGACTGCAAGAATAGTGTAAAGGGAGGTAAAACTGTGATCAGATTTTTTATATTTATATTTAGTGTAAAGGGAAGTAAAACTGTGATCAGATCTTTTATTTTTCTATTTATTTATTTTATTTTTTTTTTTATTTTTTTTTATTTTTTGCCAGATGTCGTAATTTCCGAGAAGGGGTGGCCATGAACATTAGGCGTTAGTCACGAATCACTAAGTTAAGTTGCCCGGGCTTAACATCTACCAATAACATTTTGACAGTGCTGGCTCGATCCACCGACAAAACCAAGCAACTTACCCTGTATGCCGCGAGTGGAGAGGTGCAGATCAATAGGATGACACCAAGTTGCTGATCCACTTGTCTCACCCTGATCCACCTGTGACTGTCCTTCTGTTACACCTTCCACCACCTTCCAACTTCCATTTATGCTCTCACTGCATTATGTATACATACATACATACAAGTTTAATGACCGTTTTGTCCACAGAGAATGTGGTTACAGTCTCACATCCTAAATGGCGGCTTTCCAGGCGTCCCTGTCAAGGGCTGGCTCTGTTGTCAAGTTCTTTATTTTGAGATCGGACCGGAGTACATTATCCCACGTCATTTCAGGTCTACCCCTACGCGCAGCTCCCCCCCACGTTCATAATCCGGCATACCCTTTAGTAATTTTTATGCTAACATGATGTAGTTGATGAAGCTTTGCATGCTGTGCTCTCCCTTGATTGACAGGCTCAGGGTGTGCCCTTGTTACAGGGACTTTACTGGCTATTTACCATGAATTACTAGACCAAGCTGCCCAAACTCTTGCTATCTACGAAAGGCAAGGACCACTTGCAGAACAGTGAAGTATGAGGAAAGGCACTGGCCCCACTGACTTGACCAATGATGTGAACCTAAAAAAATAACAATAAGAAGAATACTGTACATTACTACTACAGTACTACTATTACTAATATACAGTTAACATACCGGTACCTAATTGTATGGACCACTTGCAGAAGAGTGAAGTGTGAGGGAAGGTACTGGCTCCACTAATTTGACCAATGATGTGGACCTCAGCCATGGGGGAACACACTCACCTGTTAATATACAGTATAGGAATAATAATAATAATAATAATAATAACAATAATATTAACACTTACGCTGCAGGCTTATTTGCGCTATTTAGGGCATATTCAGGCACTCCTGAATGATTAATCAAGCATCTGCATTAAATGAACTGTATTCTGCCGAAAACTAGGTGAAAATAGCTTCAAAATGAGACCAGAACGAGCTTTGTAGGTGGCGGGGTTCACCCGCAGCCGGAAAATTCGCTAATTATTAGCTCTCGCTCACTCGGCAACACTGTTGTGAGACACCGCGCGAGACACAGTCTCCCTCAGTGAGCGGCTGGCTGCTCTGAGGGTCGGAGGGAGGTACCTCGTGCTCCCGCCCACTGACACTCGATTTCTACGGCTTTTACAGGCTTTTAAAGCCTGGAAATTGCTGTAAATTGCCTATGCGTTCCAGAACGTCACCTGCAGGGAATGGGTTAATAATGATAATAATAATATATCGGTAATAGTAGTGTAGCCTATACCGGTATGTATAATACAGTACAGTATTCGGGCACATACCTCATTGCTGGGGGTGGCCGACTCGAGACAGAGCTCCAACAGAATCATTCAAGGGTCCGGGACCACTTTCACGTTCCCTCGCTCCTTTCTCAGTCTCGATGAGTAGGAGAATTGGCAAGAGTTGTGTTATCGGGTGTACCACCTACCTCTGACCGGGTATATCCTAGTGTTTACTATACCCTTTGAAAGGACATTAGCCTAACCTAACAAATCCTAGTATAATGGGTGGGGGCTGCTGCCCCCACTCCCCCGCTGTTTGACATAAACTCACGTGTTTACACAACGTACGTCCGGTAACACAACTCATTCCGGAGAATTTTACAAGGGGAGAAGGATTCCTAGCCCCCTGCCCCAAATACTACTTATACTACTACTACTACTACTACTACTACTACTACTACTACTCCCAGGCTTCCACAGTCACCACACAGGAAAACATTTGACAAAATTCATGACATTTATTTATCTGTAACATAAAGACAAATATTGATAGAGACTTCGTACTATGTATGCAAACTTTAAAAATGTTGAACTGTAAGTGAATAAACTGGAATTTTGTAGCGTCTCATTTCGCGGAGTTTTGAAGGTACGTCAAAAGTAAGGCAATATTCGGATTCCCCGTCGAAAACTAGTCCAGAAAAAAGGGGTGGGTGTTTCAGTCTGCGACAATTTTTCCGACTACCTGTACTGTCAAACACCCATTTAAAAAAGTTCATGTCCTCCTTCACAAGCAGTAGGTATCTTGGAGTATAGCACTGTACAAATTAAAACACTGTGGTTCGTCTACAAGCAGAAATTCGCCTATGATGTTGTCTACAACCCGCACACTCCCACATACTTTGACAGAATAACTCGCTTCCCATGGTTGCCAACTTTAAGGAACTATGACACTTATAGAACACGATATAGAAACAATCTGATATTGTATTAGAAAATTAAATAAACTCGTTAAAATAACGTGCACATTTTCAGATCAGGCTTACCGATAACTAAAACCGATTATGGTGTATTTGTTATTCTTTCTTTTCCTTGTTCTTGTTGGAGTTAAAAGGCTTTTTATTCTTTGTGAAGGCTAGACTACGGTTGGTACCTTTTCTGTTATTGTTGGCTTGTTGCCACATGTTGCATGCGCTTTCATTTATTGACGATACCTTGAGCGATAATCAAATTTTGCAAATAACTGAAACAACTACAGTACATTATACAGTATACCTATTAGTAAACATCGATCACTTCTACAATGAAATTTACGATAGACAACATTCTGGATAAGCTTATACGACGTGGTTGATAGGCTATAATCGCTGTGATATAATTCCAGAACCGCATCAAACTAAGAAAATGCTTCGGAGCTTCAATGCTTCTTCGTCAAAATTTTGAGAAACCATTGTAAATGTAAATATTTCAACAGCCTGTGGTAATAGGCATATTCATAAGTTTTTCATAGTAAAGCCTGAAGCATTTTTGAACGAAATAAAGAAATAAACTACAAACCTCTAAGAAACTATATAGGTGATATTACATTATCTCTTATCATCACTAATTCCCTACTTGCGAGTTTCGTTCTATAAGGAAGTTGGAGTTGTCGATAACAATATTTAGCAGAATTACCAGCTAAAATACGGTTGTAGTGCATATATAAATACATAAAACAATTCAACATACTGTTTATCCATTAACCCTTGTCTAGCGGGGGGTTTTGGGCTTATTTGGGCATATTCAGGCCCTCCTGAATGATAAATCAAGTATCTGCATGGAAAGAAATTTATTCAGCAAAAAACTAGGCGCTAAAAGCTTCAAAATGAGACCAGAACGAGCTACGTAGCACTCGTCGTTATCATGCAGTGTAACCACTAACATGGGAGTTTAGCGTATAGCGGCATATTTTTTCCCACTATGCTCACTACTGGCAAAGCTGCCGGCCTCTCGAGAACAGAGAGAACATGAGTTAGTGGGCGGCGGTAAGCCCTGGGAGTCGGCTGTCTGGTCCGCTGCGCTCCCGGCCATTTGCACTCAATTTTAACCCTTTAAAAGCCTTAATAATGCTCCTAACTTGCTGCAAATTGGAGGCGGACTTAAGTCCGCCCCCGATCTTTAAGGGTTAAAAGCCTACGTTATTATTGTATTTCCGTTTAAATATCGATGTCTACAGCTCCAACTTCCTTATAGCCTGAAACTCGCAAGTGGTCAAATATGGGATAGGCAAGTTAGGCAACAACCTTCCAACATGGTTAACCTGACAAGCGCGATATAGACATAGGTGCTAGGGTAGTTATTTGTGCATTTCTAGCCCTGGATTCTGACAGAATTCGTTATATTTACAATATAAACCATTATTTGTTTTCGGTATGCTTTTATTTTACATATATGATGTATATATGAACCTTCAAGAGTGCTAAAATAAGTGGGAAAAGCATTTGGGTGGTGAAAAACGAAGATATTGGCCACCCGGTCATAATCTCAGGCGAGAGAGAGAGACAGGCAGCCTTCCCCTCTCGCTGTCTGGGAGTCAACTGAGCCGAGCGGGGCGGTGTGTGCCGGTGTCTGGGTGTTGCATAACGATCTTTTATGCAACCCACTTGTGCTACATTATCGCGGGAGAGAAAAATAACCGATAAATGATGATAATAAGAGGAAAAATAGGTGATAATTGAGGAGGGGAGGGAGGGGGGAATAAGGTGGGGAAGGAGGGGAGGGGGGTGGGTGAGATTTACATGGATGAGTACTGGAGGGGAATTATCTCACCTAGAGACAAATTCCTTTGTTTTGATAGGCCCTTTTTTTTTATGGAAGGCTTTTTTTATGGTCCTGCTTCCGTGAGGCCTATCGCGTTCCCTATAGGAAGCCTTCCGTGAGGCCTATCGCGCTTGCCGGGTTAAGAATAGGCCATTAGTTTGATGGGAGTGGGGTAGAGAGATAGGCAAGAAGACAATTTGATAAGGAATGAGTGGTGATAACAGAAAAAAAGATAAACACGGAAGGGAAGGGAACTGATAGCGACATTGGGAGAAGGAAGCAAACGGATTGTTTTATGTGTACAGTAATAATAATAATAATACAAATAATAATAACAATAATAATTAATAATAGTAATGACATTTTTTACTGAACATACAATAGCTGGTATTTGCGTTTATCTTGTGTCGTCCCAGTTTTGGTTTGTGTATTTTGCAAATTTTACATTATAATCTCAAAGACCTTGCAGTCCGTTCCAGAGTAATGCTGTAAGAGATGCAAAGGAAAATGCCTATAGCCTATTTTTTCAGCTGATGGTAAATTCCCATGTTTTATCTTGGATATTTGGGTATTGTGGATATTTTGTAGCAAAATATGTTTATTTGTGAAAACTTGGCCTTAACCTAAGAAGTGCGCATGGGGGTAATTAGAAACGTCCCCCTGTGCTGACGTATTTGAGCTGTTTCCATCACTAAAATATTCATTTTACCATAAATAGCATTAATACTTATCCATACACGCCTATTATGGGTTGATTTTAAAGGTATTAACCTGAAACAACAATAAAACGAGTGAAAACAGCGTTTGGATGGTCAAAATCGGAGATATAGGCCGCGAGTTATATAATGTATGGGTGAGGCAACCTGCTTTCCTGCCAATTTCCCCCAAGGCCACTGAGACACAGTCGATCGATATTCTCTCTCTCTCTCTTGCACTCGCTTGCTAACACTGATGACAATGCCCTGCTTGCAACTCGCTAATGTTAGCACGAAAATATACCTCAGAATAAGGGAATAACAGGGAAAATAGGTGATAACTGAAGGAGGGGAGGAAAGTGGGGAAGGAGGGGAGGTAGAGGAGTGATATTTTGCATGGCCCAGGGGCCCAAAAAATATTTATATATTTTTTTGTTTCGATGTTTAAAGTTGATTTTTTTTTCCTCTGACTCTTAAGAGTCTTCCCGCAGTCCGCCGGGGGAACTCTTAAGAGTCTTCCCGCAGTTCCCGGGTTAATATGACATCTGATAAAGTCTTGGGGCAAGGCAGACCAGTGTTGTCAATCCATAGGCAGTGAGGGGTCTCCATAAGATGGTTTGACTAAACACACTCTATAACACATATCCACAACCCTGTTTCCATACCAATGCTTATCTATGTCTTTCTTAACCTGACAAGCGCGATATAGACCTAGGTGCTAGGGTAGTTATTTGTGCATTTCTAGCCCTGGATTCTGACAGAATTCGTTATATTTACAATATAAAGCATTATTTATTTTCGGTATGCTTTTATTTTACATATATGATGTATATATGAACCTTCAAGAGTGCTAAAATAAGTGGAAAAAGCATTTGGGTGGTGAAAAACGATGATATTGGCCACCCGGTCATAATCTCAGGCAAGAGAGAGCCACAGGCAGCCCTCCCCTCTCGCTGTCTGGGAGTCAACTGAGACGAGCGGGGCGGTGTGTGCCGGTGTCTGGGTGTTGCATAACGATCTTTTATGCAACCCACTTGTGCTACATTATCGCGGGAGAGAAAAATAACCGATAAATTATGATAATAAGAGGAAAAATAGGTGATAATTGAGGATGGGGGGGAGGGGGGAATAAGGTGGGGAAGGAGGGGAGGGGGAGGGGTGAGAAACACATGGATGAGTACTAGAGGCATCTAGCCAAAAACCTATCCAACAATTTCTCTTCCTCGTCTTTCCCTCCCCTTTCCCACTCTGATGGCACAACCATCACTTCTTCCTCTGACAAAGCTAAACTCTTCGCTCAAACTTTTGCTAGAAACTCCACCTTGGATGATTCCGGTGCTATTCCTCCCTCTCCGCCCTCCTCTCTCTTACTTATGCCTAATATCCTAATCTCTTCTAAAGATGTACTTTCTACCCTCTCTGGGCTTAACACTAATAAGGCGTACGGTCCGGACGGTGTTCCTCCTGTTGTTCTCAAAAACTGTGCTTCCGTGCTGACTCCCTGCCTAGGCAAACTCTTTCGTCTCTGTCTATCCTCTAACGTCTTCCCTTCATGCTGGAAGTTTGCTCACATTCAACCTGTCCCAAAGAAGGGTGACCGCTCTCAACCCTCCAACTATCGTCCAATTGCTCTTATCTCTTGTCTTTCTAAAGTTTTTGAAACTATTCTTGCTTCCAAATTTCTTAAGCATTTCTCTTCTCATAATCTGATCTCAGATCGCCAGTATGGCTTCCTTAAGGGTCGCTCTACTGGTGATCTTCTTTCATATCTTACTAACTCTTGGTCATCCTCCTTTCGGGACTTCGGCGAGACTTTTTCTATTGCACTAGACATATCGAAAGCCTTCGATAGAGTCTGGCATAAATCTTTAATTTCTAAACTACCCTCCTTCGGTTTCTATCCCTCCATCTGTGCCTTTGTCTCTAATTTCCTTTCCGGCCGTTCCATAGCCGCGGTTGTGGACGGCCATTGTTTACTTCCTCACCCTATAAACTCTGGTGTTCCTCAGGGCTCTGTCCTATCTCCTATTCTCTTTCTAATTTGTATAAATGATCTCCTTAACTGTACCTTAATTCCCATCCATTCATACGCAGACGACTCAACCTTACACTACTCCATTAGTTTTTCAGAACGCCCCAGCCAGCAATCCCTCAACGACAAACGTAATGAAGCCATAGAACTCTTAAATTCTGATCTAAATACTATTTCCAATTGGGGCAGAGAAAACCTTGTTAACTTTAATGCTTCCAAAACCCAAATTCTCCATCTATCTACCCGTCAGGATCTCCCAGCGGACTATCCCTTATTCTTCAACAATACAAAAATCAACCCTTCATCTTCTCTCAATATTCTTGGTGTCTCTTTTTCTTCTGCTCTCATTTGGAAGGACCATATTACCAGTCTTGCTAAGGCAGCCTCCCAGAAGCTGGGTGTGCTCAACCGCCTTAGGGGGTTCTTTTCCCCTGCACAGCTTCTTGCTCTGTACAGGGGCATAGTGCACCCTTGTATTGAGTATTGTTCACATGTGTGGGGAGGTTCCTCTCACACCGCTCTCCTAGACAAAGTTGAAAGGAAGGCCTTTCGTATCATTAACTCCCGTCCACTCACCAACTCTCTGCAATCTCTCTCTCTCCGCCGCAATGTTGCATATCTCTCGCTATTCTATCGCTACTATAATAATCAGTGTTCCTCAGAGCTATCCCAGTGCATACCACCTCCTTTACGTAGGGCACGTGGTACCCGTCTTGCAACTCAATCCCACCCCTACTCTGTGCAACTCTCCAACCCAAGAGTGAAACGTTACTCTCAAACTTTCTTCTACTCAACAGCTGAGCTCTGGAACTCTCTCCCAGAATCAGTCTTTCCCTCTTCCTATGACTTAAATTGCTTCAAACTCCGTGTGTCCAGGCATTTTGGCTCGAACGTCCCTTGATTTTGGCCCTGTCACTCTTTCAACTATGGGGGAGGCACTCGCTATAGGCAGTTATGCCTTTTGCCTCCCTCAATCACATAGAAAAAAAAAAAAAAAAAAAAAAAAAAAAGAGGGGAATTATCTCACCTAGAGACAAAATCCTTTGTTTTGATAGGCCCTTTTTTTTTTTGGAAGGCTTTTTTTATGGTCTTGCTTCCGTGAGGCCTATCGCGTTCCCTATAGGAAGCCTTCCGTGAGGCCTATCGCGCTTGCCGGGTTAAGCGGAGTTTATCTAGTTTGAAGACATTTGTATGGGATACTTTGCAATCATTCAGCTTTAATACTTACTGACGTTCCCTTCATCGAGTCCCTTGGCTTGATCCACATCAACACCTCTATCAAATATCCTCTACATCTTCATCTCTCTAAGGAATGTAAGCCAAGGAATTTTGACCTTTCCTTACAGGATTAATTTCTAATATTGTGGATAATTTTTGTCATTCTACATTGGATTGCCTTAACCCCTTGAGTACCAGCGACGCACGTTATGCGTCGCCTATGCATGTAATGCTAAACCCCAGCGACGTAATGGTTGCGTCCGCCTTAATTACTCTTGTCCTATGGCACCTAGAGGGTTCAGATTTGTATGGGAACTACTTTAGGATCCCACGGAACAATACCGATGGTTGGCAACCCTCCAAGTCCAGCCGCGTGCATGTGGGCGTGTGCAGGAGTGATTTTCCAGTATATTAAAATATGATGTTACAGTGAGGTCCCCGCTTGGATCTTCTGATCACTGTCTGATACAGGCCACCTGTCTATCACCTACCACACCTTCCCACTCTGAACCTGTTTTGGTGACTAAATGGCATTACGATAGGGCAGACTGGGAGGGTCTTCAAGGTTTCTTTATTGATATTCCCTGGACCTCTTTCTTTTCTAATGATGCACACTCCACCTTGAGCCACATACAAGATTTTGTAAAAATTGGAATGGAAACTTTTATTCCTCATCAAAAGTACAGTAAAAGATCTAATTCACCTAAATGGTTTGACCATAATTGTGCTAGAGTAACTGAACAAAAAGCAATAGCCTACAATGCATACACAAGATCAAAAACACATGAAGCCTTTAATTACTTTAGAAACATCAGAAATCATGCCAAAACTGTATTAAACCTAACTAAATCAAACTTTCTCCACAAGCAGGCAAATAAACTTCTAAATAATCCAAATGATAACAAAATATTTTGGTCTACTCTTAACTCATTTAAATCCAACTTCACTACTGCTTCATCCATTCCACCATTAAAATCTCCGACTGGCAATCTTGTAAGTGACCCACGAGGAAAAGCTAACCTTCTTGCGGATATTTTCTCCACCAACTCAACCTTAGATGAAATAAATCAAGATGTCCCTGTACTTAATTTTAATTCGCCTGAAATTCCCTCACTTAAGATCCACACCAGACATGTCAAAACTATTTTGCAGAATCTCTCGGTAGATAAGGCTCCTGGTCCAGATGAAATTCCTCCAATAGTACTTAAGAATTGCTCCTTGGTGCTCGCTCCTGTATTGGCAAAATTTTTCCGTCTGTGTACTCATACCTCATGCTTCCCAGTACCCTGGAAAGAAGCAAACATCCATCCAGTTCCTAAAAAAGGTGCCTCTTCAGATCCATCAAACTACAGACCAATAGCTATAACTTCCACTCTTGGTAAAGTCTTTGAAATTATATTAAATAATCACATAATTAAGCATCTTGAGAATAATAAATTAATCAGTGATAGGCAATATGGTTTTAGACGATGTCGATCAACTGCAGACATGCTATGCCTTCTTACGCATCAAATCAACCAAGCTACAGACCAACATGGTGAAACACATACAATAGCACTGGATATATCAAAGGCATTTGATAGAGTCTGGCATCAATCCTTATTGTCGAAGATGTCACACTACGGCCTTGCATCATTAGTTCCACTAATTTCTTCTTATCTTCATAACAGAAAAATACGTGTAATGGTAGATGGCCTTTATTCTCAATTTCACTCAATAAATGCTGGTGTTCCCCAGGGATCAGTTTTGGCCCCAATTCTGTTCCTCATTCATATCAATGATCTCATATCTACCACTCATAATCCAATACATTCCTACGCAGATGACTCAACACTCCACAGTTCCTTCACATTTACCAATTCTTTCACCCAACCCGATCTTATAAATTCAAAAATAAACACTGCAATTTCTCTGAACCAGGACCTTTCTAGAATTGATGGATGGGGACAAAAGAATCTAGTTTCCTTTAATGCACAGAAAACCAAGTACATTCAATTTTCTAACCGACAGAATCTCACTGACTCCCATATATTTTTTAATGATGTAAATATTCCCACTTCCCCTAGTATTGACATTCTCGGTGTAACATTAACTACTAACTTGAGCTGGACACATTATGTTAGAAGCATTGCTAAGAATGCCTCTAAAAAACTGGGACTCCTGTACAGAGTTCGAGAATTCTTCACTGACGAGCAGTTGGCCGTGATATATAAAAGTCATGTGCGTTCTCAGATGGATTACTGTTCACCTCTGTGGGGTGGAAGTGGAGTGGTTGCATTGAGGCAGTTGGACAAAATTCAAAATAAAGCTATTAGATTAATCAATAACCCTGCAATCACACAGGACCTTCCTACATTATCCATACGAAGAAACGTTGCATCCCTTGCATTATTCTACAGATATTTTCACAGCAATTGTTCCGAGGAACTTGCTTCAATTGTGCCGCCTCTCCACATCTTTCCCCGTAGAACTAGGGCAGCTGAGAGCGCCCATGAATTTACACTTTCTCCTCCACAATGCAGAACTTCTGCTTATCAGAATTCATTTATCCCCAGAGCTACTACTCTTTGGAATTCACTTCCCTCGAATTGCTTTCCACAAACTTACAATCTACAAATGTTTAAATCCAGTTGTTACAAACATTTTATGAATGGAGGATGCCTTTAGGCACATGGACCTTTTTGTTTTATCTGTGTTTTTCCTTCCTCCGTTCATTGTCTCTTAAAAAAAAAAAAAAAAAAATATTGCCTACCCATCACCCCATGTCAATTGTGACTTTCCGCCGCCCCCCCAGGACCCCTAAATGACCTAAGTGAGTATTTTTTTGTCCTACATTACTAACCCATCCCATGTGTTTTCAGAAAAGAAAAAAAATGACAAGTGGCTGGTCCTGGAGTGTACATTTATATTAAATGGCTTGGGGTCCACCGGGTTAAGAGAGTCTATATCCATTCTATATTAGGGGCACCAAAACTGAACAGCTTAATCCATATGACGTCTCACTAACGAAAATTACAGTATAGTTTCAAGATAGCATCAGCAGTTCTGTTACTCACACTCCTAGAGATACATAAATCTATACATACATACATACAAGTCAAAAGACCGTTTTGTCAAGAGTGTGGTTACAGTCTCACATTCTAAATGGCAGCATTCCAGGCGACCCTGTTAAGGGCTGCCTCTGTTATCAAGTTCTTTATTATGAGATCAGACCAGAATACCTTGTTACAAGCGCTTATACATAGTTTCCTAGGTTGTTGTTATTGTTCCCCAGGCTGTCTGACTGAACAGCCGCAAGGTCCCGAGCAAGGCCAAGGCCATAACCGAGCACCCACACAGAACAGTACCTGCTTTACCACTGATAATGTCCAGGTGACCGAAGCAGCTCCCAGGCGAGGAGCTGAGGAGGGTGCGGAAACGCTCGGGACACCGAAGCCCCACCCAAGGCCGTGTGCCCCTTAACAATTATGAAGGGAAAGTTTCATATGTTTCAGATCAATGCTACCAAACATAGGCCTACTTATATCTTTCTCACAGTCTGAGTTTTCTAATTCCGTATTAGCTAGCTAATATTTTGCATTTGTATTCAACCACCCTATCTTTAATACCATAAATTATCAATAATAAAATTCATATGGCACTTTGATGACCATTCATGTAAGGTATCTATATCCCTTTGGAGGTATTCTATAGTGATATCTGAATTTAATATTCTCCCCATTTTGGTATCATTTGCTAATTTACTGATCCTTTTAGTTATACCTAAAGCAATTTCATATTATGTATAAAAAAAAAAAAAAAAAAAAAAACAGAGGGCATAAAACAGATCCCTGGGGGATACCACTTTTGACTGCACCCCAGTCTGACTTTTACCATTTATGCTTTATTACCATTGTTGAGTGAAGTGACGGGCAACATTTGCTTGTTTGTCTCCCCTCTCGAGCATATCCAACACCTGCTTCTTCTTCTCATAAGTTATCACCTTCAATTTCTTCTTCGGCGGGACCAGTGTCACACGGGCTGATGTGTTATGGTCGGCGGGGGGGCCCAGTGGTGGTGGGGATGGTGGGGTAGGGGGTCCATAATCTAAGAATACACTCAAGGCCACAAAGGATGATAACTGAGAGTCTGCGGGAAGGCGGAAGCGGTCTGACTTCACGTCAAGATGGCCGACAATAGCTGCGCATCGCTTTCCGGATGGGCCATAGACCGCGCCCTTTTTGAAAACCGCTTCCTTTACACATTTCGTGCCACTCTAGTACCTCCCGCGCCGTTTTGATAACGCGCCCTTGGGGGCCTGACTGTATACCTCTAAGAAAAAGATATGCAAATTATTAAGGAAAGATGTCCCTGAGTGAACCCATGCTCAGAAAAGTTAATTAATTTTAATGATGCTAGGTGGTTCCTAATTTTCCAAGCAATAATTGACTCTAGCAACTTTCCTATGATTGTCATTGATGTGAGACTAATGGGATGGTATTTAGATGTTATTGATTTATCCCCTATTTTGAAAATCGGAATTACATTTGCAAGCTTCCAAGCTTCTGGAACTAAGCCACTAGTCACATGATCACCCTTGTTATAAGGTCTCAATGACCATAATCCATATGTTAATTACATTAATAACCACAATATGCAGGTGTATGAATGTGGAGGGAGTTGCAAAGGAGCATACCTAGAAAAAATTAATCAGGTTCTATAATCTAATTTCAAATGTTCAAGCTTGACTAAAACAGGACTGCCAAGAGCACTGCCATTGGGATATGAGACTGAAACTTTATTTCTTATTGATCACTCAGCCTTTAAAATGTATGATGTATGTATGAACATATTCCATCCAGAAACTATTAAACCCCGCACTATAAAATCTAGAGCTGCTGACTTTAAAATACATAGCAACAAAATGATGAGGAAGAATAAGAGACATATTACCATATCAATATGTTTCCAAATCCATGTACAGCACTGTTGGGTAATTGCAGTAATAGTAACATACTTAACAAATACAGCTGTAGTATAATACAAAAATGTCTAAGGTAGTTAATTGTAATGGAAATATAAATATATACAGGTACAGTATATACAGTACAGTAAAATGAAATACTGTCATTTATCTTACCCCTTACTATAGGTAGTGCCAACCAACTTGACAATAATCTTGACCCCTTAACTTCTTATAACTCGAAAATGAATACAAGCAATCGGGCTGACGTTTCTATCATTTGGGAAGAGTCCACCAGGAAATAGGTGTGGATATTTACAGCCAGTTTGCTCAAGGCCCTTTTGAGTTACAGAGAGGTCAGGGATCAAGATTATTGTCATTTTCGTTGGTGCTACCTATAACACCCTTCACCCTTTAAAATAACTGTAAAAAATAATTATTATACAGTACAGGATAATTTTCACCCAGTCTTTCTTATTACAGTAGTTCCCGAGCAGGGTGTCAAACCGGAGCAATTTTGTTTGAAACCTGGAATTAATTTATATTATAATGTAAAACTTGCAAAATAAACAAACTTTTATATGAGAAGGAATACAAGAAGATTTACACGATATAGCACTATTTTGGCCATTTTATCACTCCCAAAGACACAATTGAAACTATAAACTATAATTTAATCTTACATATATACAATAACAAAGGCTGAAAATAATGGTCTCGGCTTTCGTTTGACACCCTGTTCCCGAGTAGAGTACAGCACTATCGGGCGTTGTATTCTTTTATTTCTAAATTTTATTTTATTTAAGCCGGTATCACACGAGCGCTTTATCTTCAACACTGGTCTGGCAACTTATGAGGTCAACATTTTACATATTTGTTTTGCCTAAATTCATCTTTGATCAGTCTAGTTTCCGATACCAGTGCAAAATATTCCAGAAATGTTGCCAGAAAAATGTTGATCATCAAATGTTGACTATAAAAGGTCTTCTGTGATAACGGCTTAAGCGTTATTTCCACATAGCGATTTTTATTAGTTCTTTTGCATTTATCTTGTGTCGTCCCAGTTTTGGTTTGTTTATTTTGCAAGTTTTACAATTTAATAAATATTATGAAGCACAGCCAAAATTAATAGTTCGTTGAAAACCTTGATGATAGAAACTTCCATGGAAGGAAGTGGATCTGGAACGCAGACAAATAAACAATAAAATAAGGTGGGAAACAAGGAGGGGGGTGAAGGAGAGGGAGAGAGAGATAGCTAGAAATGTGAAGGATAATCCAAAAATATTCTGGAAGTACATTCAGGAAAAGTTAACAAGAAGAGTAGGGATCCCAGAGCTGGTAGGGGGGTTGAATGATGGGAGTAGAGCGGAGACTGATAAGGAGAAAGCAGAGGTGCTGGGGAAATACTTTGGGGGGGTACTAACAGTGGAGTCGGAGGATGCAGTGCCTACTATTCCCATCAAACAGGCACCGGCACTAGAACTAATAGAGTTTTCCCATGCTAGAATAAGAAGGGCTATAGAAAAAATGAACAGAAGTAAGTCACCGGGACCGGATGGGATACACCCAAGAATAATAAAGGAAGGAGGGGAGATGTTAGTAGAGCCATTGAAAGTGTTATTTGAGGTATCGTTTAATACAGGACAAATCCCGATGGACTGGAGAGAGGCGAACATAACAGCTATATTTAAGAAGGGAAAGAGAAATGACCCAGGGAATTATAGACCAGTCAGTTTGACAAGTGTTGTGTGTAAACTATGGAAATGGTAATTAGAGAAGGAATAATGGATCATATGAAGTCAAACCAACTTTTCAGTGGTAGACAGTTCGGATTCTTGCCGGGGAGGTCGACGGTACTACAGCTAATTAAGGTGGTAGATGATTGGATGCAAATTCTAGAAGATGGTGATGTAATAGACGTGGTATATTGCGATTTTATGAAGGCCTTCGATAAAGTCCCACATAAAAGGTTAATACAGAAAGTTAGAAGCAATAAGATAGGGGAGAAATGTGTGAAATGGATAGAAGCCTTCCTGAAAGATCGGAGACAGAGGGTACTGGTGAATGGAATAGGCTCGGGGTGGAGGGAAATTACAAGTGGGGTACCTCAGGGATCTGTGTTGGGACCACTGCTGTTCGTTATATTTATCAACGACTTGACTGAAGTTATAACTAATGGAAGTGAGGTATACCTGTATGCGGATGACACTAAGCTGTATAGAAGAGTGAGGAGTAAGGAAGATATGGGTTTGCTTCAAGGAGATGTGGAGGGCATGAAGGGATGGTCTGAGCATTGGTTAATGCCTTTTCATCCAAAAAAATGCAAGTACATGCGGATTGGGACCAGCAAGATAGACAAGGTAGGATACAGTATGTATGAAGAGATGGAGGAAGTGAATGCAGAAAAGGATATAGGAGTAGTGATAGACAATAAGTTAAATTTCTCAGACCATTTAGCGGAAAAGATAAACAAAGCATTGTAGGGCTGATAAGGAGGACATTTGTGTCACTTGACGAAGAAATCTTCAGGAATCTCTATACAGCGCTGGTTAGGCCGCACCTGGAATATGCGAACCAGGTGTGGGCTCCATATATGGTAAAGGATATAGAAGCAGTGGAGAAAGTGCAGAGGAGAGCTAGCAAGCTGGTACCAACGTTGAAGAACGCGGGCTATGAGCAGAGGTTGAGGACACTGGGGCTTCCGACACTGGCATATAGGAGAAAGAGAGGGGATATGATAGAAACTTTTAATATAGTGTCAGGAAAGTACGATGAGGATGTGTGTGAAGGTATCTTCTTGATGCGGGAGGGAACAAGAACGAGAGGACACTCTAAGAAAATTTACAAAGAAAGAAATAGGCTTGAGAAGGCAAAGAACTCATTTTGTGATAGAGTGGTAAATGAGTGGAACTCACTGCCCCAGTATGTAGTCGATTCCGAATCAATAAGGGAGTTTGAAAGTAATCTTGATAAAGCATGGGAAAGACAAGATTTGAAGTTTGATTATAAAACAAAATTACAGAATAGTAAAAATGTTGCGTCTGCTACCGCCGCCGCCAACACCGTGAACGACCGCAGCAGTGCAAGTACTGGTACTGAGCTGGATACACAGGCATAGTTTGCCTTTTTCCAGAGGATCTACTGTAAGAAACTGTAAGAAACTCTAAGATGACATGAAACAAAGAGCATTGTAATCTTTTAATGTTGTTTCTGTTCGGGCTCTGTCACAGGTCGGCCACCCCCAGCTATGGGGTATTCTGCCTGAGTATATACAATACAATCTATTATAGGTATTAATTGCGGAAATTTGACTCTCTATGCAGCTGATTTCTCGATAACTATTGGAAAAATAAGAAATTACTATGTATCTTCTACATATAATTTTGAGGGATTTTGTGCAATTTCTTCTATCTTAGATATAACCATTCAAGATTATTGACTACCAGAACAAAAATGCTGCACTGACACAATAGAGTGAAATTGTCATATAATAGACGTCAGCACAGAAAACTTTGACTCGGAGTCAGTGCATCCAATACAATTCACCCAGAAAGGTGGTGTCGCACGATTACTTGCATCCGATAATCTGTTATATTGTAAAACTTGCAAAATAAACAAACCAAAACAGGGACGACACAATATAAAGACAAAAGAACTTATCAAAATTGCTATGTGGAAATAAATATACAGTACAGTACAGTACAGTATATGTTTGTATATACTCAGGCCCAATCCCCACTTTTCCTATTTTTTTTTTATGGGGGGGGGGGGGGACTCAAAACAGTGCCCGAATAGAGACAACATAACATAAAACAATGAACACACAAAAACAAAATACAAATTCACACACATCTAGGTCATCCAGAAGACCCAGAGACCAGGGTCACCAAGGTCCCTCCAACACTCCCCCGACCACTCGGAGTGGTTCCGATCTCAGCAGGCAGACATGCAGCGAAGCCCTACCACCACAAGCCCACATTAGCAAAATATAGGCAGAGTACCAGAGTTGGGTATCTGCAGTATTTTAGTATATTTTTTTTTTTAGTATTTTGTTAATTTATTCGTGGTTTAACCCTTCAAACTCGGATGGTACACGTGTGTACCATTAAGTTTTGCCCCGAGGAACCCGGGTGGTACAACATTGTACCATTGCTTGAAAGCCTGTGAGCTTCGTGTGCGAGGCGTCGGTCCGACGCATGTAAACAACAGCCGGCTGGACCGACGCCTCGCATCTCCGGCCACAAGAAGGAGAGCGTCGCTTGTTCGTGTGTGCCTGTATGTTGTTGTTAAGTATCGAAAAGTAGTGTAAAGTGGCTGTTTTGGCCATAAAGTTATCTCCAATGAAATCATCATCACAAATCAAGCACTTGACTTAGAGAGCTCTACTTAACGCCATTCTACAGGTAAATAACACAGCTACGCTTGGGGATGCGCGGGAATGCGGGAAGCAGTCGGCATAACAATGATACGGTAGCCTAGCCTAGACGTTTTTCGGCCAAAACACCGGATTTCGGGGAATATTTATGTAATGCGTAGCCGGGGCGGGAGGGTTAAGGTGCTTTTTCCTGATTAGCAGCTACAAACTTTAATACAGTATAGTCAAAATTAAAGTAGCATTGATCAAATAACAGCCATTTATTTAGCATACAGTATTTTAAATTTGACAAAGCGACTCCGAGCAAAGTATCGGATAGAAGCTCTCATTTGACGCCAGCTTTGAGCCAGTATTACAGAAGCACTTTTTCTCTCAACTTTTCTCTTCAAGACTGGTATCGCAGCATATATGGTAATTTTTTGTATATATTTCTTCATTAACTGAATCTATCTGCAGTCTAGTTTCCTATATCAGTTCAAAAGATCCCAGAAATGCTGACCATAGCAAATTGATGATAAAAAGCTTATATTGTATGTGAAACCCACTTAATAAATGTGCCTGAATGACTTGGGTTCAACAATAAAGCTCTAAATAAAAGCTAGTGATTAAAATGTAAAACTTGCAAAACTAAATAAGCCAAAACTTGGACAAAGACAATATAAAGGCAAAATAACTTATCCAAATCGCTATGTGGAAACAACGCTTACTAAAATAAAATTTATGAAATAAAAGAACACGATCCACCACATAGGGTGCACATTACTACATGAGCAAGTTAATCTGTTTCCCAAGCAAACTAAACGTACATTATAACAACGCACTATCGTCACGTTCAAGGAATTAGTCAATTTGGGAAGTCCGGGACGTTCTGGTAAATTTCACTAAACTCTGCATGAATAAAGAAACTACAATTAGTGTTAAAATGTTCTATTAAAATCAAATTTGCAACCTGACAAGACATTAACAATAGTAAAAAAATACAAATAACACTCACTATCGATAGTGCTATCGGGTAGGTACCTGTAAGCATTGCATGCCTCAAGTGACCCCTATCAATTACTACCCTACAAATAACCTACATTTATCGTACAAATAAACTAAGGAAATCGCAAAAGCAAGCAATTGATACTATCGACAATGAATATATATAATATAATAAAGAAAAATAATTGCAAAATATGAAGAAGCAACAACAGATTTAAACAAAGAGTACTCTTTTAACAATAAAGAATAAAGAAACTACAATTAGTGTCAAAATGTTCTATTAAAATCAAGTTTGCAACTTGACAAGACATTAACAATAGTACAAAATACAAATAGCACTCACTAACGTAAATGGAAAAATATATATCTGACACTTAAAAAAATTACGAAGAACATAATACAGTAGGGTCCCGATAGTGCATGACCAAACAATGCAATTCACGAGTAGCACAAGCTACAAATTATTCAACCCAAAATTACATTATAGCACGACCAGGGCTCAAATAGTGCGAGCTTGCGAACCAAAATGAACGAAATATGACGAGAAATCAGGTTACGCAAGCAGAAATCATATAGCAAGGCCCTCGCTGTGACTATCAAGGACAACCTGGAGGACCAAGCACATCCACAGCTTGTCAGACCAGAACCCCGGAGGACTTATCCATGGCAGAGATCAGTGGAATCTTGGCTGGGGCTAATGTTTTTAAGGAATGTCTCTTGACACATGAAAAGTCAAAGGTGCGAAAGACAGAAATGGTGCAGTCAGTGAATAACCTGGTTCGGTACTAAAAATAAATCCACGACAAGGTGAACGAGAGGAGGCAGACCGTCATGACAACATTCCTTCACCCTGCCGTAACACTCGAGCCCCAGGCAGTCCCTTCACACCAGGATGATGATGTAAGTGACCTCGACTTAGAGGGGTCTGTTCACGAGGTGGATGAGCTAAGGAGTTCTGAGGATGTGCCAGCCTTTAACCCTGACGATGGAGAGGATGAGGAAGCAGCGCCGGGCCTCAGTAACCAGCACTCAGAATCCTCGGAATCCCCATCACCTGTACTGTACATGTACATTAGTTTAACCAGACCACTGAGTCACAATAAGAGACTCTCATAGGGCTGGCCTCCCCTGTATATGATCTCCGTAAAATTAAGATTAGTATCAGTAACCTTTATTATGGTATGAATGAGAATGCCTGAGTATTATTCAATGTGTGTATTTGTTAGTTTCCAAAAGTCTAAACTATAAACTCAATCTCAGCCATCCACCCAATTAGCTTTATCCCACAGGTTACATGTATCTAATAGAGCGAATCCAATTACCGCGAGCTCATATATCCACCAAATTCTAGCACTATTTGGGACCCTACTGTATACTAAACCATTGTACAGTTGCCCACATGAAATTGGACTCACCCTGTGATTTTATGTATGGAAGAAGTAAAAATTGTATTAAAATGTAAAACTTGTAAACTAAGCAAACCAAAACTGGGACAAAGACAATATACTGTAAAGCCAAATTAACTTATCAAAATCGCTATGTGGAAACAACGCTTACTAAAATGAAACTTATGAAATAAAAGAACACAATCCACCACATAGGGTGTACATTACTACATGAGCAAGTTAATCTGGTTCCCAAGCAAACTAATCGCACACATAATAACGCACTATCGTCACGTTCAAGGAATTAGTTAATTTGGGAAGTCGGGGACATTCTGGTAAATTTTACTAAACTCTGCATTAATAAAGAAACTACAATTAGTGTCAAAATGTTCTATTAAAATCAAATTTGCAACTTGACAAGACATTAACGATAGTACACAATACAAATGGTTATCACTAACGATAGTGCTATCGGGTAGGTACAGTCAGGCCTCTCAATATGCGAGTATATGGGCGACACACGAGGGCGCGGAATGGAAATTCGCGTATTAGCAATAGAGTATTATATGGGAATAAATCTATATGGGCAGCACTGACTCCAAGTTGTCTACTTTAGGCCTATTTATCTCCGTCAATTGCCACAAAAGGTACATACAGTATATGTATACATAAACATCCAAATCATAAGAAAATATAACAATAATAAGTTTGTTGTTGCGAGGGGGCATGATGATGGGGGCAAAAAACTATATCACTGCACACGAGTCGGACTGCGTGGACTGAGGGTAGACTGGCGTCCCTGCGCAGATGGATGCGCGGAATGGTGGTGGGCCTCGCGTATTAGCTGAACTCCCCGGAATTGCCCTTATATCGGCCCCGGATTCGCGTTTTTAACCCTTGTCTAGCGGGGTGTTTTGGGCTCATTTGGGCATATTCAGGCCCTCCTGCATGATAAATCAAGCATCTGCATGAGAAAAAAAAATTATTTAGCAAAAAAACTAGGCGCTAAAAGCTTCAAAATGAGACCAGAACGAGCTACGTACCACTCGTGGTTCTCTTGCAGTGATGCCACGAACATGGGAGTTTAGCATATATCGGTATATTTTTCCCAGCTATGCT
>CM064482.1:44803896-44938178 GCA_032716605.1 Paralithodes platypus | reverse complement strand
AAAATGAAATACTGTCATTTATCTTACCCTTACTATAGGTAGTGCCAACCAACTTGACAATAATCTTGACCCCTTAACTTCTTATAACTCGAAAATGAATACAAGCAATCGGGCTGACGTTTCTATCATTTGGGAAGAGTCCACCAGGAAATAGGTGTGGATATTTACAGCCAGTTTGCTCAAGGCCCTTTTGAGTTACAGAGAGGTCAGGGATCAAGATTATTGTCATTTTCGTTGGTGCTACCTATAACACCCTTCACCCTTTAAAATAACTGTAAAAAATAATTATTATACAGTACAGGATAATTTTCACCCAGTCTTTCTTATTACAGTAGTTCCCGAGCAGGGTGTCAAACCGGAGCAATTTTGTTTGAAACCTGGAATTAATTTATATTATAATGTAAAACTTGCAAAATAACAAACTTTTATATGAGAAGGAATACAAGAAGATTTACACGATATAGCACTATTTTGGCCATTTTATCACTCCCAAAGACACAATTGAAACTATAAACTATAATTTAATCTTACATATATACAATAACAAAGGCTGAAAATAATGGTCTCGGCTTTCGTTTGACACCCTGTTCCCGAGTAGAGTACAGCACTATCGGGCGTTGTATTCTTTTATTTCTAAATTTTATTTTATTTAAGCCGGTATCACACGAGCGCTTTATCTTCAACACTGGTCTGGCAACTTATGAGGTCAACATTTTACATATTTGTTTTGCCTAAATTCATCTTTGATCAGTCTAGTTTCCGATACCAGTGCAAAATATTCCAGAAATGTTGCCAGAAAAATGTTGATCATCAAATGTTGACTATAAAAGGTCTTCTGTGATAACGGCTTAAGCGTTATTTCCACATAGCGATTTTTATTAGTTCTTTTGCATTTATCTTGTGTCGTCCCAGTTTTGGTTTGTTTATTTTGCAAGTTTTACAATTTAATAAATATTATGAAGCACAGCCAAAATTAATAGTTCGTTGAAAACCTTGATGATAGAAACTTCCATGGAAGGAAGTGGATCTGGAACGCAGACAAATAAACAATAAAATAAGGTGGGAAACAAGGAGGGGGGTGAAGGAGAGGGAGAGAGAGATAGCTAGAAATGTGAAGGATAATCCAAAAATATTCTGGAAGTACATTCAGGAAAAGTTAACAAGAAGAGTAGGGATCCCAGAGCTGGTAGGGGGGTTGAATGATGGGAGTAGAGCGGAGACTGATAAGGAGAAAGCAGAGGTGCTGGGGAAATACTTTGGGGGGTACTAACAGTGGAGTCGGAGGATGCAGTGCCTACTATTCCCATCAAACAGGCACCGGCACTAGAACTAATAGAGTTTTCCCATGCTAGAATAAGAAGGGCTATAGAAAAAATGAACAGAAGTAAGTCACCGGGACCGGATGGGATACACCCAAGAATAATAAAGGAAGGAGGGGAGATGTTAGTAGAGCCATTGAAAGTGTTATTTGAGGTATCGTTTAATACAGGACAAATCCCGATGGACTGGAGAGAGGCGAACATAACAGCTATATTTAAGAAGGGAAAGAGAAATGACCCAGGGAATTATAGACCAGTCAGTTTGACAAGTGTTGTGTGTAAACTATGGAAATGGTAATTAGAGAAGGAATAATGGATCATATGAAGTCAAACCAACTTTTCAGTGGTAGACAGTTCGGATTCTTGCCGGGGAGGTCGACGGTACTACAGCTAATTAAGGTGGTAGATGATTGGATGCAAATTCTAGAAGATGGTGATGTAATAGACGTGGTATATTGCGATTTTATGAAGGCCTTCGATAAAGTCCCACATAAAAGGTTAATACAGAAAGTTAGAAGCAATAAGATAGGGGAGAAATGTGTGAAATGGATAGAAGCCTTCCTGAAAGATCGGAGACAGAGGGTACTGGTGAATGGAATAGGCTCGGGGTGGAGGGAAATTACAAGTGGGGTACCTCAGGGATCTGTGTTGGGACCACTGCTGTTCGTTATATTTATCAACGACTTGACTGAAGTTATAACTAATGGAAGTGAGGTATACCTGTATGCGGATGACACTAAGCTGTATAGAAGAGTGAGGAGTAAGGAAGATATGGGTTTGCTTCAAGGAGATGTGGAGGGCATGAAGGGATGGTCTGAGCATTGGTTAATGCCTTTTCATCCAAAAAAATGCAAGTACATGCGGATTGGGACCAGCAAGATAGACAAGGTAGGATACAGTATGTATGAAGAGATGGAGGAAGTGAATGCAGAAAAGGATATAGGAGTAGTGATAGACAATAAGTTAAATTTCTCAGACCATTTAGCGGAAAAGATAAACAAAGCATTGTAGGGCTGATAAGGAGGACATTTGTGTCACTTGACGAAGAAATCTTCAGGAATCTCTATACAGCGCTGGTTAGGCCGCACCTGGAATATGCGAACCAGGTGTGGGCTCCATATATGGTAAAGGATATAGAAGCAGTGGAGAAAGTGCAGAGGAGAGCTAGCAAGCTGGTACCAACGTTGAAGAACGCGGGCTATGAGCAGAGGTTGAGGACACTGGGGCTTCCGACACTGGCATATAGGAGAAAGAGAGGGGATATGATAGAAACTTTTAATATAGTGTCAGGAAAGTACGATGAGGATGTGTGTGAAGGTATCTTCTTGATGCGGGAGGGAACAAGAACGAGAGGACACTCTAAGAAAATTTACAAAGAAAGAAATAGGCTTGAGAAGGCAAAGAACTCATTTTGTGATAGAGTGGTAAATGAGTGGAACTCACTGCCCCAGTATGTAGTCGATTCCGAATCAATAAGGGAGTTTGAAAGTAATCTTGATAAAGCATGGGAAAGACAAGATTTGAAGTTTGATTATAAAACAAAATTACAGAATAGTAAAAATGTTGCGTCTGCTACCGCCGCCGCCAACACCGTGAACGACCGCAGCAGTGCAAGTACTGGTACTGAGCTGGATACACAGGCATAGTTTGCCTTTTTCCAGAGGATCTACTGTAAGAAACTGTAAGAAACTCTAAGATGACATGAAACAAAGAGCATTGTAATCTTTTAATGTTGTTTCTGTTCGGGCTCTGTCACAGGTCGGCCACCCCCAGCTATGGGGTATTCTGCCTGAGTATATACAATACAATCTATTATAGGTATTAATTGCGGAAATTTGACTCTCTATGCAGCTGATTTCTCGATAACTATTGGAAAAATAAGAAATTACTATGTATCTTCTACATATAATTTTGAGGGATTTTGTGCAATTTCTTCTATCTTAGATATAACCATTCAAGATTATTGACTACCAGAACAAAAATGCTGCACTGACACAATAGAGTTGAAATTGTCATATAATAGACGTCAGCACAGAAAACTTTGACTCGGAGTCAGTGCATCCAATACAATTCACCCAGAAAGGTGGTGTCGCACGATTACTTGCATCCGATAATCTGTTATATTGTAAAACTTGCAAAATAAACAAACCAAAACAGGGACGACACAATATAAAGACAAAAGAACTTATCAAAATTGCTATGTGGAAATAAATATACAGTACAGTACAGTACAGTATATGTTTGTATATACTCAGGCCCAATCCCCACTTTTCCTATTTTTTTTTTATGGGGGGGGGGGGACTCAAAACAGTGCCCGAATAGAGACAACATAACATAAAACAATGAACACACAAAAACAAAATACAAATTCACACACATCTAGGTCATCCAGAAGACCCAGAGACCAGGGTCACCAAGGTCCCTCCAACACTCCCCCGACCACTCGGAGTGGTTCCGATCTCAGCAGGCAGACATGCAGCGAAGCCCTACCACCACAAGCCCACATTAGCAAAATATAGGCAGAGTACCAGAGTTGGGTATCTGCAGTATTTTAGTATATTTTTTTTTTTAGTATTTTGTTAATTTATTCGTGGTTTAACCCTTCAAACTCGGATGGTACACGTGTGTACCATTAAGTTTTGCCCCGAGGAACCCGGGTGGTACAACATTGTACCATTGCTTGAAAGCCTGTGAGCTTCGTGTGCGAGGCGTCGGTCCGACGCATGTAAACAACAGCCGGCTGGACCGACGCCTCGCATCTCCGGCCACAAGAAGGAGAGCGTCGCTTGTTCGTGTGTGCCTGTATGTTGTTGTTAAGTATCGAAAAGTAGTGTAAAGTGGCTGTTTTGGCCATAAAGTTATCTCCAATGAAATCATCATCACAAATCAAGCACTTGACTTAGAGAGCTCTACTTAACGCCATTCTACAGGTAAATAACACAGCTACGCTTGGGGATGCGCGCGGGAATGCGGGAAGCAGTCGGCATAACAATGATACGGTAGCCTAGCCTAGACGTTTTTCGGCCAAAACACCGGATTTCGGGGAATATTTATGTAATGCGTAGCCGGGGCGGGAGGGTTAAGGTGCTTTTTCCTGATTAGCAGCTACAAACTTTAATACAGTATAGTCAAAATTAAAGTAGCATTGATCAAATAACAGCCATTTATTTAGCATACAGTATTTTAAATTTGACAAAGCGACTCCGAGCAAAGTATCGGATAGAAGCTCTCATTTGACGCCAGCTTTGAGCCAGTATTACAGAAGCACTTTTTCTCTCAACTTTTCTCTTCAAGACTGGTATCGCAGCATATATGGTAATTTTTTGTATATATTTCTTCATTAACTGAATCTATCTGCAGTCTAGTTTCCTATATCAGTTCAAAAGATCCCAGAAATGCTGACCATAGCAAATTGATGATAAAAAGCTTATATTGTATGTGAAACCCACTTAATAAATGTGCCTGAATGACTTGGGTTCAACAATAAAGCTCTAAATAAAAGCTAGTGATTAAAATGTAAAACTTGCAAACTAAATAAGCCAAAACTTGGACAAAGACAATATAAAGGCAAAATAACTTATCCAAATCGCTATGTGGAAACAACGCTTACTAAAATAAAATTTATGAAATAAAAGAACACGATCCACCACATAGGGTGCACATTACTACATGAGCAAGTTAATCTGTTTCCCAAGCAAACTAAACGTACACATAACAACGCACTATCGTCACGTTCAAGGAATTAGTCAATTTGGGAAGTCCGGGACGTTCTGGTAAATTTCACTAAACTCTGCATGAATAAAGAAACTACAATTAGTGTTAAAATGTTCTATTAAAATCAAATTTGCAACCTGACAAGACATTAACAATAGTAAAAAAATACAAATAACACTCACTATCGATAGTGCTATCGGGTAGGTACCTGTAAGCATTGCATGCCTCAAGTGACCCCTATCAATTACTACCCTACAAATAACCTACATTTATCGTACAAATAAACTAAGGAAATCGCAAAAGCAAGCAATTGATACTATCGACAATGAATATATATAATATAATAAAGAAAAATAATTGCAAAATATGAAGAAGCAACAACAGATTTAAACAAAGAGTACTCTTTTAACAATAAAGAATAAAGAAACTACAATTAGTGTCAAAATGTTCTATTAAAATCAAGTTTGCAACTTGACAAGACATTAACAATAGTACAAAATACAAATAGCACTCACTAACGTAAATGGAAAAATATATATCTGACACTTAAAAAAATTACGAAGAACATAATACAGTAGGGTCCCGATAGTGCATGACCAAACAATGCAATTCACGAGTAGCACAAGCTACAAATTATTCAACCCAAAATTACATTATAGCACGACCAGGGCTCAAATAGTGCGAGCTTGCGAACCAAAATGAACGAAATATGACGAGAAATCAGGTTACGCAAGCAGAAATCATATAGCAAGGCCCTCGCTGTGACTATCAAGGACAACCTGGAGGACCAAGCACATCCACAGCTTGTCAGACCAGAACCCCGGAGGACTTATCCATGGCAGAGATCAGTGGAATCTTGGCTGGGGCTAATGTTTTTAAGGAATGTCTCTTGACACATGAAAAGTCAAAGGTGCGAAAGACAGAAATGGTGCAGTCAGTGAATAACCTGGTTCGGTACTAAAAATAAATCCACGACAAGGTGAACGAGAGGAGGCAGACCGTCATGACAACATTCCTTCACCCTGCCGTAACACTCGAGCCCCAGGCAGTCCCTTCACACCAGGATGATGTAAGTGACCTCGACTTAGAGGGGTCTGTTCACGAGGTGGATGAGCTAAGGAGTTCTGAGGATGTGCCAGCCTTTAACCCTGACGATGGAGAGGATGAGGAAGCAGCGCCGGGCCTCAGTAACCAGCACTCAGAATCCTCGGAATCCCCATCACCTGTACTGTACATGTACATTAGTTTAACCAGACCACTGAGTCACAATAAGAGACTCTCATAGGGCTGGCCTCCCCTGTATATGATCTCCGTAAAATTAAGATTAGTATCAGTAACCTTTATTATGGTATGAATGAGAATGCCTGAGTATTATTCAATGTGTGTATTTGTTAGTTTCCAAAAGTCTAAACTATAAACTCAATCTCAGCCATCCACCCAATTAGCTTTATCCCACAGGTTACATGTATCTAATAGAGCGAATCCAATTACCGCGAGCTCATATATCCACCAAATTCTAGCACTATTTGGGACCCTACTGTATACTAAACCATTGTACAGTTGCCCACATGAAATTGGACTCACCCTGTGATTTTATGTATGGAAGAAGTAAAAATTGTATTAAAATGTAAAACTTGTAAACTAAGCAAACCAAAACTGGGACAAAGACAATATAAAGCCAAATTAACTTATCAAAATCGCTATGTGGAAACAACGCTTACTAAAATGAAACTTATGAAATAAAAGAACACAATCCACCACATAGGGTGTACATTACTACATGAGCAAGTTAATCTGGTTCCCAAGCAAACTAATCGCACACATAATAACGCACTATCGTCACGTTCAAGGAATTAGTTAATTTGGGAAGTCGGGGACATTCTGGTAAATTTTACTAAACTCTGCATTAATAAAGAAACTACAATTAGTGTCAAAATGTTCTATTAAAATCAAATTTGCAACTTGACAAGACATTAACAATAGTACAAAATACAAAAGGCTATCACTAACGATAGTGCTATCGGGTAGGTACAGTCAGGCCTCTCAATATGCGAGTATATGGGCGACACACGAGGGCGCGGAATGGAAATTCGCGTATTAGCAATAGAGTATTATATGGGAATAAATCTATATGGGCAGCACTGACTCCAAGTTGTCTACTTTAGGCCTATTTATCTCCGTCAATTGCCACAAAAGGTACATACAGTATATGTATACATAAACATCCAAATCATAAGAAAATATAACAATAATAAGTTTGTTGTTGCGAGGGGGCATGATGATGGGGGCAAAAAACTATATCACTGCACACGAGTCGGACTGCGTGGACTGAGGGTAGACTGGCGTCCCTGCGCAGATGGATGCGCGGAATGGTGGTGGGCCTCGCGTATTAGCTGAACTCCCCGGAATTGCCCTTATATCGGCCCCGGATTCGCGTTTTAACCCTTGTCTAGCGGGGTGTTTTGGGCTCATTTGGGCATATTCAGGCCCTCCTGCATGATAAATCAAGCATCTGCATGAGAAAAAAAAATTATTTAGCAAAAAACTAGGCGCTAAAAGCTTCAAAATGAGACCAGAACGAGCTACGTACCACTCGTGGTTCTCTTGCAGTGATGCCACGAACATGGGAGTTTAGCATATATCGGTATATTTTTCCCAGCTATGCTCACTACTGGCTACACTGCGGGCCTCTCGAGAACACAGGGAACATGAGTTAATGGGCGGCGGTAAGCCCTGGGAGTCCGCTGTCTGGCCCGCTGTGCTTCCGGCCATTTGCACTCGATTTTAACCCTTTAAAAGCCTTAATAATGCTCCTAACTTGCTGCAAATTGGTGCACGACTTAAGTCGAGCGCCGCCAATAAGAGGTTAAAGGTACATCACGCGCTTTGAAAGTTTTGGGTATGATTCGACCCCCTCCTCGCGTATAAGGTGAATCGCGTATTAAAAGCTCGCGTATTGGCAGGCCAGACTGTACCTGTAAGCATGCCTCAAGTGACCCCTATCAATAACTACCCTACAAATAACCTACATTTATCGTACAAATAAACTAAGGAAATCGCAAAAGCAAGCAATTGATACTATCGACAATGAATAAATATAATATAAATACAAATAATTGCAAAATATGAAGAAGCAACAACAGATTCAAACAAAGAGTACGCTTTTAACAAGAACAATTAATTTTGAAAAATCATTACTAATGATAATAGAAAAAGAAAAACAATAAATACAAACAGACAAAAAGTAAGCAGAGGTTATACAAGAGACTTCAAGTTAAAGATGCTTGATTAAAATTATTGATGTCAAATTTTAGAATAGTCACAATAATTGACCCTAAAAAGATTACATTTATGTAACAATTTACTTGCCTCAAAACCTCTGTCCACTAAGAGTCTGTATAGTAACCTAGCTCTAGCCCAAAAGTCATCTACTTTAGTGCAAATTTTACAAAATCTTATTAACTGGGAATAAAAACAATTATAAGTTATTTTACTATCGATATTACTACTAGGGAAAGGAAAGTTTATTACATTAAAATTAAAATCATCAACTTTGTGATATACTTTAAGTATGCACTGTTCATTAACAATCTCTATATTTATATCAAGAACATTTTCAACTTCATCATTTACATTACCTTGTGTGAGGGGATTAGAATTAGGATAAACAAGTTTAGCAACTTGATTAAAATTTAACAAATTGCAAACGAGAATATCATCAATATATCTACTATTATTACTTAACAATTTAGCATGAGCTAATTTTTCTGGGATTTTATTTTTCTTGCTACTGTCAACTAAGTCTTTTATATATTTAAATTCTAAAGCAAGCAAGAATAAATCTGCAATTAAAGGGCTCGCATTTCCACCCATAGGAATGATTATGAATGTTAATTGATCATAAGAATAAGTTCTTTTGCATTTCTATTGTGCCGTCCCTGTTTTGGTTTGTTTATTTTGCAAGTTTTACATTATCACCATAAGAATCTATGATCGTAATTCATTCACACTATTTTTCCTTCCATACATAATGTGTGAATTCATGTAGGCAACTCTACATAATTCAAATGTATCATTATATCCACATTTTAAATTGAGTAATGTTGTTGTTGTTGTTGTTGTTCCCCAAGCTGCCTGGCCGAACAGCCCCAAGGCCCTGAGCAAGGCCAAGGCCATAACCGAGCGCCCCCACAGAACCCTCCCTGCCGACCACAATAAAGCCTGGGTGACCGAAGCCACTCCATGGCGGGGAGCTGAGGAGGGTGCGGAAACGCCCGGGAAACCAAAGACCCACCCAGGGCCCTGTACCCCTCAGCAATTATGAAGAGAAAGCTGAGGGGCAAAGGAAAAATGTGACGCTTTGGCTTCCAATCTTGGTAGATTGGGAGGTCAATCCACGGAAGAGATCTAGAAAATATATAAGTAAAAGGAACAGTCAGACTAAGCTATGGGTATGGCAGAGATCGCTCAGTTCTCACTCTCATAGACCAGCCCATCACCACATGACTAGAACCCAATCCTCTCAGCATCAGCTAGGAAAGGCCCTAGAAAGCCGCCTTTGGCGGGGGGATAGCTCCCCTATTTCAACCCCTTTCGGGGTTGGGCACCCGCCCAATATACCTGATCTACATTTTACTGCAACATAATTTGTACATTATCTTTTGCTGAAGATAGCATAATTATTAAGAAAACAAAACTAAAACAAAACAAAAATAAAACTCAAATGCACTTCACACATCACAGAAGGAATATTTGATTTAACAACCATTTTATCCACACCAAATTAAGTACTTTACCCAGTTCATTATAGGTACGCCCCAAATCCCAACTTTAACCTCTCATAACTCAAAAAGTACTACAGTAACCAAGCTAATATTGCTACCATTTGGGAAGAGTGAGCAAGGGAATAAGTGTGGAAATTAACAACCCATTTGCTCTAGCCTTGTTTTTAGTTCTAAGAAGTTAAAAGTCATGATTTTGGCCTATTATACGAAGGGACTATAGAACCTCACAATACTCTCAGATCCTAAGTTTATATCTCTAGCTCATTCAATTTCAATTAAATTAACACAATACTATATTATCCTGAGAGCTTGGATGTTAATTTGCTGCATGAATTATTTTTTCTGGTCATTTCTCTTACCAGTAGGCCTACAAATTTAGAGTTGCAACAAGATAAGAATACAACTTAATAAATAACATACACCCTTGCCTTATACCTATTATTATCTCGGACATTTATCTTGTTTCTTTCGTACACACACGTCATACTATAGAAAGTCACTAAATAAACATTTTACTCCCTTTAACAGTTCTATTTCCAAACACGGGTTGAAACACCCCATATACTTTCAGCGCATAAAACATTACTACTCTGTCTATCGGTACTCTAATAGGAATTCTCATGATATAAATGCTACTTCTCATAAAGGTTTTACATTGCAACTATGTACTGTACAGTACTTGATCTGCCTGCAGAAATCGGAGCCTCTCCTGGAACCTGGGAATCTTTTGCTGGGGACCCCAAATGGGCCTGGGTCTCCGGGTGTTTTTCCTGGACGACCTAGATGTACAGTATGTGATTTTGCATTTAGTTTTGTTTTGTCTTTCTGATGAGTGTGATGTCCATGTTCGAGCTCTGTCTCGAGTCCGAGAGCCCCCCCCCCCCAAAAAAAAAACACCTGGGGTAAGTGCTAGTCATTATGCAGTATAATGGAAACGCTTTTTATTTATTTTTTTTGTGAGGTCCGTTTAGAGAAATGGCAAAGGAAGAGCATGTAAAAGCCCTAGGGAACTGATATAAGTACAGTATATGTACACGAAAATATATTATATACATGTCGAAAATATGAACGTTTTTCGCTACCCTGCCAAACTTCTATCACCCTGAAAAAATTTGTTTGTATGAATGATGTTGTGACTGATATAATTTTGTAGTAAAATTACCAGAGACAACATCCACCAAAGGAAATGTGTTACACTTGTATAACGCTCTAGCTAGAACCCTATCATTTAACCTGTTGTGTTTTCAAAAAAAAAAAAAAAAAATGTAAACTTCGGACATGGAAGAAAACAATAGTTTGTTATTATTTGCCCTATGAAAATAATTCATAATACTTGTCCATCATTAAAATGGTGGTTAAAGATCAAATAATCATTCTCTGAGTCCAAAAACCCATCTATCTATCTATCTATTGCCTGACGCCGTGATCCCTGAAGGGGTGGCCACGAACGAACCGCCCCCATGCACCTCTGTCCCCAGTCAGTCGACGCCCCTCCCCCCAACCAGCACCGCCTTCGTTCATATACTTCCTCACTCCATCCTTCCACCTCTCTTTCGGTCTACCTCTCCCTCTCTGTCCCTCCACCTCGCTCTCGTACACCCTCTTAGTCATTCTCTCGCTTTCCATACGTTCCATATGGCCGAACCATCTCAAGTTGTTCCTTTTCACACTTTCCAGCACATCTACCTCTACACCACACCTCCTTCTTACTTCCTCATTAGTCTGTCTATCCCTCCATATAACTCTGCATGCACTTCTTAAGTAATTCATTTCCACTGCTCTCACTCTTGGTCTGAGTCTCTCAACCAACGTCCATGCTTCGCTTCCGTAAGTCAGTGTTGGGATTACCACACTGTCATGCAAGGACTTCTTCACTTCCATACTGACCACCCTATTTCTTGTTACTGCTTTTAGCGTTCCTACAACCCTCTTCCCCTGTTGTACCCTCTCCCGCACTTCTTCATCCATAGTCCCATCTTTACTCAACACACTGCCCAGATACTTAAAAGAGTTGACGATCTCCATAGCCTGACCGTTCAGCTTCACCTCACACTCTGTGACTTCACCTCTTTCGAAGACCATAACCTTGCTCTTCCCCGCATTTACCTTCAAATTCCGTCTTTCGCACACTGTTCCAAACTCATTTACCAGACCCTGCAACTCCCATTCATTATCACTCATCAAAACTGTATCATCCGCAAACAGCAGTATAGGTAGCTTCCACTCAATTCCCTCCCTTTTCAGCGATACACCAACATCCACTGCTCTTGATAGTATTTCTTTCATGACTCCATCCATATATACAGTAAACAACCACGGGGACATCACACACCCGTTTCAAACCAACATTCAGGTCAAAGAACTCGCTCTTCTCACTCTCCACACGTACTGCCGCCTTTGCACCCATAAAAATATGATATGCTAACCGATTTATGTATTTAGAATAATTCTGGATATATACTGTAATATTTATATAAATTAGGAGAGGCATATATCTTGTCCAAATTTTTTTTTATCTGTCGAAAGAAACACCAACACATACTTTATACCTATAAAAATGCTCAAATTCATAAAAATGTATATGCAGTGATAGAGTATACATACCTATATATTTTCACTAGGCCTAGTTAATTTTAGAGTTATTGATTTGACAGCATTGGTTATTTTTCCTGCTTAATATTTTCTAAGAGCAAGTTCAATACCTAACGAGAACAGATCCAAAAAGAATGTCTGTTAAACATCATATATAACCCCCTTCTATACTGATTATACAGGCCTAAAAGTATGGACTGTGCATTTTCCACTAAAACATTGGACAGGAATAAGCAGCAATAATAAAATAGTAGGAGCCGAAAAATGAATGAAATAAAGCCACGAACGTACGTTCGAAGTTCTCCTCTGTTTGTCCGGACTTATCCCAGCTTTCTTGGCAATCATTTTCCATAAGAAATCACTGTATGTCCGAAGTTATCCATACAAGTCCGAAGTTTTCCACTTTTCAAGAATACTTCGGACATCATTTAGGATAAGGATAGCTCTCTTATTAGGGGATAATTTTAGAAGGCTTCCTGGATTACGGCGCACTATCACCACATATCACTTGACCTAGTTAAATCTCTATAATGTGCTTAGTCAGGAGAAATTGTTAAAAAAACTCAAAAAAATTCCGAAGTTACCCCAGTTTACGGTATATAAACAAAATAATAATAATATATATATTTTTGTTTGCGCATACAAAGATGTACTTATATAACTACAGTATAAGATAATTCTAAAGCTGTTTGTATATCAGGTTCTCTCAGTCAACTTAAAAGGAATGTAATTAGTCAGCACATTAGAATACAATTGTTGTTGTTGTTGTTGTTGTTCCCCAAGCTGCCTGGCCGAACAGCCCCAAGGCCCCGAGCAAGGCCAAGGCCGTAACCGAGCGCCCCCACAGAACTCTCCCTGCCGACCACAATAAAGCCTGGGTGACCGAAGCCACTCCATGGCGGGGAGCTGAGGAGGGTGCAGAAACGCCCGGGAAACCAAAGCCCCACCCAGGGCCCTGTGCCCCTCAGCAATTATGAAAAAAATGTTGAGGGGCAAAGGAAAAATGTGATGCTTTGGCTTTCAATCTTGGTAGATTGGGAGGTCAATCCACGGAAGAGACGCCGTCACTCGAGATCTAGAAAATATATAAGTAAAAGGAACAGTCAGAGTAAGCTATGGGTATGGCAGAGATCGCTCAGTTCTCACTCTGATAGACCAGCCCATCACCACTTAGAATACACTTGTTGTTTGTTGTTGTTGTTCCCCAAGCTGCCTGGCCGAACAGCCCCAAGGCCCCGAGCAAGGCCAAGGCCATAACCGAGTATGGTACTCTACTGTACTGTAATGAGGGAGTATATTGTTGTAATAATAATAATAATTATTATGTTCCTTCCAACAACCAACTATACTCCTAAAATCGATTAATGAAATTTACAAACACATGTGGCAGTCCGTGGATTCGAATCCAGGATGCTCACACCGAAAATCAACACCTTATGCATCGCACCACGTAGACAGATCTTTTATTAAGTGCCATTTCTCTCTAGCCTCCGCTCCGAGATTCAATAGCGCCGTAACAGCCAATAGAGACTATTACCCATCCCCTTGTTCAAAGGAGAAGGTACCAACCAGGCCTAGTGATAAAACCTTCACCCTAGACTGGGTGTGAATTCCCGACTCCTGGGTAGGAAGTCAAGACGCTCTCCACTGTGGCTGCAGCAGTGGGCTGAACCCCGACTCCTTTACGACCTCCCTGGCCTTTATAGATGAGGTATTCCAGGTGAGCCAGGACGCGGAACATCTCCTGGGCTCCCTCCTGGTACTGGATGTATTTACGCAGGGTGGCCAGGGCTGTCTCCACCTGGGATGATGATGGCAACTTGCTAGTTCTCTCTTCCTCACCCGCACCTTTCTCTTGTTCATCACTGGCATAATCTTCATCATCATCATCCTCGTGTTTTGCATCTTCATCTCGGTCTGCACCTGTGACAGCGGCTAAAATGTCGTCATCATCGTTAAGGCAGCATATCTGGAGTGCATCATCAAAATGAACATAATCATCAAAAGTCATATCAGGAACATGGAAACCTAGTGTGCGTAGACGGTGTAGCAGTGTTAGGTTCTCAGCTCCCAGGGACGGGTCAGGCGGTGGAGGTTGGGCGCCCCACGCACCATATTTACTGACTCCAGCCTGGGTGAAGCTACTACTGATATCAGTAACAGCATGCCAGGCAGAAGCCAGCTGATGTAGGCAGGTCAAGAGGTTGAGCTTGTTGTCAGTGCGACGTTGACGACGGGTTGCTCCCTCATCATCTAGCTGCATTTGCTTTACCAAGATCTCCAGCAATCCCCGGCGATAATTCCTTTTGAAGCTGTCAATAACCCCATGACGTAAAGGTCCCCGAAATCCCTGAGGTGAAGTTGCTAGTCGAACTGCACGCAAGCCTCCAGGTGGTTTAGAGTGGATGGGAAGGTGAGAAGCTATGACCACAACACGACGCCCTTGTTGCACAAACCATGAATCAACATCTTGCAGCCAAGCCCCGAAACTGTCACTTGTCATCCAGGCCTTTTGATTGGCAAGGTATTGAACTGGTAGGCTCTTAACATGTCGGAAGCTAAAGGGCTTTGGATGCTTTCCTACAACAAGAAGAGGAAATTTTTCTGTTCCACTCATATTGCCACATAATAACACTGTCACTCTCAGCCTGCTACGGACACCCCCAGCACAACGCTCTCCAGATAACGAAGGGGCAGCTGTTGGTAGTGTTCGGTAAAAGAGCCCAATTTCCTCAACTGCAAAAATATCACCAGGTTCATACTCCATTATCAACTGCTGTAATACAGATGTTTGCCATTCACTTGGTTTTAAATCTGAAGAGCTATTTTCGTCCTCTTCTCTTTTTCTTCTCGCCGGCGCTCGACCAAACACAATATTTTTTCTCTTTTTGAAGCGATCAAGCCAACCATGTGTTGCTTTGAAATCTGTGTGGCCAAGCTTACTGGCAAATGTAAGAGCTTTTGCGCAAAGAATGGGACCAGATACAGGGGCGCCGGTGGCCATAGCCTGACTGTACCAAGAGTAAAGGGCCACCTCTATATCCTCACGCTTAGGACCTTTTAGTCGCTTACTGTCGGGATGGAACATACCTTTTTTCCAGCACTGGAGGTAACTGCTTGACTTTTTCATGATTGATTTAATGGTGGAGCGGTTAACACTGTATTCCTCAGCCATGTCCGATTGTTTCTCACCACTATTAATACGCTTTATGATCTCAATTTTTACTTCCAAGGAGAGGCCATTTCTGCGACGGCCACTTGCTTCCTCATGTTCAGCCACATGTTGATGCCAGGCTTCAGGAGAGGCCAAATTGACCCAACATAACCCACAAGGATACACCATAACGCCCTCATCATCAGCAACTGGTTTGGGGAGCTCCATCTTACCACCTTCCTTAGTCCGGTGTCTACTACCTACCTCCTCTTGCACTGAATCTGCATACCTCTTCACCACAACTTTTCTCTTTTTTGTAGTTGGGGGAGCTGGGGCCTTTTTCTTTTCCTTAGGAATGTTTTCAGGAGCTGGTGTGGATGAAGGTGTGACTGGTTGCTGCTGTAGGTGGTGCTGTTGTTGCTGTTGATGATGGTGTTGATGTAGGGTCTCTGGTGGTGGCTGAGTCTGGTACTGTGATTCAGGGTGGGCAAGTGTCTCTACAACTTGGGTCGTGGCTGGGTACTGCATATCTACCATGGTGACACACTGGGCGGCTCTCCCATAGTGTGTGGTGCGGTCACTGACGTACTGTATAGTGGGTGGTGTGTGAGCATGGGGTGGTGGGGCCAGCTGGATGTGTGCTTCCGCGGTCAAGGGTTGTGGCGTTGGTGGCAGCCTAGGTGTTGTCTGCTCATACACCACCCTCAGGTGTGTTGTGTCTGGCCGAGTGTACTGTCGCTCAAAGTGATCTGTGGTTGTCGTGGTGGTAGCCCCAATACTTCCCTTATAGTGATCTGGGGTGAATTGAGCTGGCAGGGTGACAGGAGTGGTGACAGGTAGGGGAGGTTGGTGAGCACCTGCCAGAGACTCGGAGTAATCCATTGTGGCTGCTGCAGCCGCCAGACGCTCCAGCTCAGTGCAGGTACCTCGGTGAAGGTCATCCATGCTGCTGCCTTAACAAACCTGCAATATAATTATCATCATTAGTATTATTCACCTTCAACATGATGCCATTTTATTTTATTCTTGAGTATGATTAGCTAATACCTATCAGTTTAATAAAGTACAGTACAGTATCTCATAGTCAATTAGAATTGAAAGAATGGTGTACATATCATCCCGGTCAAATATGAATAGTTAAGGGTAAGAATTGGTAATATCCGGTGAAATACTATCTATCTATTGCCTGATGCCGTGATCCCCGAAGGGGTGGCCAGTGGCCACGAACGAACCTCCCCCATGCACCTCTGTCCCGTCAGTCGACGCCCCTCCTCCCAACCAGCACCGCCTTCATTCGTATACTTCCTCACTCCATCCTTCCACCTCCCCCTCGGTGCACCTCTCCCTCTCTGTCCCTCCACCTCGCTCTCGTACACCCTCTTAGTCAATCTCTCGCTTTCTATACGTTTCATATGGCCGAACCATCTCAAGTTGTTCCTTTTCACACTTTCCAGCACATCTATCTCTACACCACACCTCCTTCTTACTTCCTCATTCGTCTGTCTATCCCTCCATGTAACTCCGCACGCACTTCTCAAGTAACTCATTTCCACCGCTCTCACTCTTGGTCCGAGTCTCTTCCCGAACGTCCATGCTTCGCTTCCGTAAGTTAGTATCGGGATTACCACACTGTCATGCAAGGACTTCTTCACTTCCATACTGACCACTCTATTTCTTGTTACTGCTTTCAACGTTCCTACAACCCTCTTCCCCTGTTGCACCCTCTCCTGCACTTCTTCATCCATAGTCCCATCTTTACTCAACACACTGCCCAGATAATTAAAAGAGTTGACAATCTCCATAGCCTGACCATTCAACTTCACCTCACACTCTGTGACTTCACCCCTTTCGAAGACCATAACCTTGCTCTTCCCCGCATTTACCTTCAAATTCCGTTTTTCGCACACTGTTCCAAACTCATTTACAAGACCCTGAAATAGATGGTATGACTGAATGCTGAAGACAAATAAGATGGCTACTAGACTGGATGCTGACGACAACTAAGGAAGTACAGTACTGTATAGAGAATGGCAGGCTGTATATCAGTATTGGTTGAAAAGTAGCTGTATGTTTTGCACAGGTATGCCTTGGTCACCTGATGGCCACTCTCTAACAGTACGGTCCCTTGTAGTGTTACAGTTAAGTCTCTTAAGGGGAGGTTTTTAGTTTGTTCCCTGGACCTCCAGCAAGTTTAGAATTACACCCCCTTGACCCCCTTTCAAGAAAAATTTGTAAAATTTTTTAGTAGAAAAATGTCCCGGCCGAAAGCCGGCTCCTCTTAAATTACAAGCTCGCTATCGCTCGCCTGGAAAACATTGACACCTAAATGACGCGAAAGGTCTTAAAATTTACAGAAATGGGGCAAAAGTTCTTAAAATCGCCAAACTTGGTGCAGCTCCCTCCACATCATTGGACTTGCATCTTTTCACCCAGCTTTGTTCATCCATCCTCTCCAAATGTCCAAACCATCCAAGCCTGCTAGTACACATCTCATCACTGATACTCTTGATACCTAACCTTCTCCTTAGCTCTTCACTTGATATCCTATCTTGCAGTTTGGCACCACACATCCATCTCACCATTCTCATCTCATTACGTTCTATTCTGTTGATATCATCCACTTTGACAGGCCACGTTTCTGAAGCATATATCATTGCGCTTTAACGCATGAAGCGTACCGTACACCTTTCCCTTCAAGGGGAGAGAGTCTTCTCATATTGCAGGTGTCTAAGAAGTATGGCTTTTAAGGATGAAGGTAGACAGATTGATATACGATTAGAGCTAGAAAATAGAAAGACACCACCTGAAGTTGAACAATAAAATCAAAGAAATACTGTATATACAAAATGGTAGACATACCGAACAAACATTAGGAAATAAACAAGGTAAAGATTAATTGTTAATATTCAATGGTGCAGTGAGAATTTTGATAACTTGACACATACAAATTCTAGATGTATGCTATGCCCAGGAAACCGTGGAAAGGAAGTTTGAGCTAAATGGATTATTGGTAAGAAAGGTGATGAGGATGGAAAGGAAAAGGTGGCGTGGGTAAGAACTCCTGACAAACCTAAGCACCTCCTCATTTCCACACATTTATCTGATCATTCTGATTTTGTTACATTCCATTCTATCTATCTATCTATTGCCTGACGCCGCGATCCCCGAAGGGGTGGCCACGAACGAACCGCCCCCATGCACCTCTGTCCCCAGTCAGTCGACGCCCCTCACCCCCAACCAGCACTGCCTTCGTTCATGTACTTCCTCACTCCATCCTTCCACCTCTCATTCGGTCTACCTCTCCCTCTCTGTCCCTCCACCTCGCTCTCGTACACCCTCTTAGTCATTCTCTCGCTTTCCATACGTTCCATATGGCCGAACCATCTCAAGTTGTTCCTTTTCACACTTTCCAGCACATCTACCTCCACACCACACCTCCTTCTTACTTCCTCATTAGTCTGTCTATCCCTCCATGTAACTCCGCATGCACTCCTTAAGTAATTCATTTCCACTGCTCTCACTCTTGGTCTGAGTCTCTCAACCAACGTCCATGCTTCGCTTCCGTAAGTCAGTGTCGGGATTACCACACTGTCATGCAAGGACTTCTTCACTTCCATACTAACCATCCTATTTCTTGTTACTGCTTTTAGCGTTCCTACAACCCTCTCCCGAACTTCTTCATCCATAGTCCCATCTTTACTCAACACACTGCCCAGATACTTAAAAGAGTTGACGATCTCCATAGCCTGACCGTTCAGCTCCACCTCACAACTCTGTGACTTCACCCCTTTCGAAGACCATAACCTTGCTCTTCCCCGCATTTACCTTCAAATCCCGTTTTTCGCACACTGTTCCAAACTCATTTACCAGACCCTGCAACTCCCATTCATTATCACTCATCAGAACTGTATCATCCGCAAACAGCAGTATAGGTAGCTTCCACTCAATTCCCTCCCTTTTCAGCGATACACCAACATCCACTGCTCTTGATAGTATTTCTTTCACGACTCCATCCATATACTGTATACAGTAAACAACCACGGGAAAATCACACACCCGTTTCAAACCAACATTCAGGTCAAAGAACTCGCTCTGCTCACTCTCCACACGTACTGCCGCCTTTGCACCCTCATACATTTCTTACAGTTTCTTACAGTAGATCCTCTGGAAAAAGGCAAACTATGCCTGTGTATCCAGCTCAGTACCAGTACTTGCACTGCTGCGGTCGTTCACGGTGTTGGCGGCGGCGGTAGCAGACGCAACATTTTTACTATTCTGTATTTTTGTTTTATAATCAAACTTCAAATCTTGTCTTCCCCATGCTTTATCAAGATTACTTTCAAACTCCCTTATTGATTCGGAATCGACTACATACTGGGGCAGTGCGTTCCACTCATTTACCACTCTATCACAAAATGAGTTCTTTGCCTTCTCAAGCCTATTTCTTTCTTTGTAAATTTTCTTAGAGTGTCCTCTCGTTCTTGGTGCTCTTCACTGCTTTCAGCAACTTGCCCTCTACTCCGTATATTCTAAGTACTTTCCACAAACCTTCTCTATCCACTCTGTCATAGGCCTTCTCCAAGTCCATAAAGGCAACATACACCTTTTGTTTCTTCTCCAGATATTTCTCCACAACACAATTCAGGGTAAAAATCTGATCTACACATCCTCTTCCCTTCCTAAAACCTCCCTGCTCGTCGCCTATCCATTTCTCCGTTCTCACTCTCACTCTCTCAATCACTACCCTACTGTATACGTTCCCTACTACGCTTAGAAGACATATTCCTCGGTAGTTACCACACACTCCTCTTTCCCCTTTGCCCTTATATAGGGGGACTATTATGCCAGTCTTCCAGTCATCGGGTGCACTCCCCTTCTCCCATGCTAATTTGCACATTTTCCATACCCATTCTATCACTATCTCACCACATTCCATTCCATTACATTCCATTCAGTTGATATTATCCACTTTATTTTACCACATTTCTGAAGCATAGGTCATTGCGTTTTTAATACACAAAGCATACACCTTTCCCTTCAAGTGGAGTAAAGGTCTTGCCATAGTTAGAATCTGCAACAGTTCTCAGAGTTTTCCCCAGCCACATCTAACTAGTGATAGTGGCAGCTTCAGCCCCACTATTGGTCAAGATGGTACCTCCCAAGTAGCAAACTTGTTCACATGCTGCTGCGACTCACTTAAAGTTGACACTTTCGAGCAGTTCATTCAACAAAAGCTCCCCCTTGCATACAGCACAAAAAAAAAAAATCAATTTCTAACTACTTTCTCGGCAGGTCCTTTTATCCTAGTACAATATTTCATCCCATGATGTACCCAATAACGAGAGATGCTACAATGAACTGATTTCACGCCCACCCGTTTCCTACATAATGCACAAATTCTTTCTAATTTCCTCATCCTACTCCACTGCGTATGACCTTGATTTTATTTATAATTACAGTACTCTTAATCTTATATTTGCCATGTCCTCCCTCCAGTAATTTAATTTAACCTCAGCATCCTGTGCATTTACCACAAAAAGAATTCATTCATCCACATATAACAATTCCCAAGGGAGACCAGTTCTAAAATCCCTAGCCAGTGCCTCAAGAACCATAACAGAGAGGTGGCTTAAAGGGTCCATGGGGTCAGCCATGGTCACCTATCCTCATTATCATAAATGTTAGTGTACAATATTAGTCAATATACCTCCTATGTGCAATAATAGTCGTCCGAGTTTCTTATAAATGTAAATATAAATAAATTAGTGTTTTGGACGGTGGTGGCGAGAGGCATTTCCGAGCCCCTCGTGACGTGTATTTGGGCATTGGGGTACCCATAGAATAACACAATCGGTCAAAGAGTTTAAGGAGTCAGGTCACTGGCCACGATTTTGATTCTCAGTCTCTCTGTTAAGTACAGTAAGTACTCCATGCTGTGAAAGCAGTTACAAAGATGGACAGATATCTAAAAGAGGGGTATGAGAAATTGTGAACAGCATAAGTTTAATAATGAAATGTAGAAATAATGGCAAGCTATCGAATAATGCACTGTGAAAGTAAAAATAAAGCGGGAACATTTTGACATGTTGGCTGTACGCTGTTGTAGTACGAAGGTATCTGTCTACCGTTACAATAAATAATAGTGTTGCTATATGGATAGAGCTGCCAATACATATTTATTTATGATTAACGAGACCAAAATATGAATAATTGTATTGATAGATACTTTAAGATACAAATTTTTCACTCATGTGATATATACATCAAATACTGCCTTCACATTACTTCATGTACGAAATACATCAGGATAAGTTAAATATAGGCAATATCAAAGCAGATTTAATTCCCGCGGGCAAGTTTCTCTCTCACAAACAAAAGAGAGAGGAGAAAGGGTTTGCCATCAAGCTCCTAAAGCTTGAAATATCTTACACGGCTTTGTTTACTATTTTAGATCAAAATTTAAGGCAAACCAAGGCAACTGTGCAGTATCATTCATGTTCTACCATGCTTTAGACAGTGATAAAATGGAATGGGATTTTGTATGAGCCATGCTCTTTAACACACAGCCCTGGTAGATTCCAACACTGACTGTGAAGTCCATGTTCACTCTCACTGCCTTTGGTGAATTCTCATACATCGTCACATGACATGAATCATCCGCTCTTCTACTTCAAGTTTTCTTATAGCCCACTGAACGACATTCCTAGGCACCCTATCTTGGCCATTTCCAGGTCTACAAAAATGAGATACATCTTTTAAGTAAATACCTTTCCTGAAACTGCTGGACTATGAAGTTATCGTTGATTGTTCCACGTCTTGGCATATCATTGATAAAAACACTTTCTCTAATCATGCCTTCAAAGACTCACAGACATTTTCAAGCCTAACAAATCCCCCTTTCTTTTATATAAATTTACTACCAAAAATGTTGAACATCGGGGATTCTCTTCTCCCTAATAAATTACTAATTTGCTATTGGATCAGTATCATTCCTGTCTCCTAATGCATTTAACATTTCAGTGACAATGCCAGAGCTCCTTGCGGCTTGAAATTTATCCATCTATTTATCTATTGCCAGATATCATGATCCCTGAGGGGTGACCATGAATTAATTGCCTCCTTGCACCGCTGTCACCTGTTAGCCGGTGCCCCCCTCCCCCCAACTTAAGCTTGTCAGAGACTCTGATGACTTACTTCCACAGTAAGCATCCCAAAAGGGATGGCCATGCCAAAAACTGCCAACAGGATATTTTTCCTACACATGTCCCACTACCATAGTACCAGTTCCACTAAGTGGAATTAGCACTGAAAAAGCAGGCCCAGAACATCCCCTCACCTGGACAGCACTTTCACCACTATTTTGTATTTATTTTGATTCTTGCAGGAGCTCTGGACACAGGAGGATTCTGAAAACGGGGACCACTGGTCTACCACTACCGAGTCTGACTGCACCACTGACGTGGAGGGCGATAGTCGCCATATCCCTATGCCAAAATAATAAAATGGAATTAATTTAAGTCGGTGTGAGGTGTGTAGTGCCTGTGGAAAGCAAGAGTGACTTATATCTTATGTACAAGCTAGAATTGATCTTTGTGTAATTTAACTATATACTGTACAGTACTTTTATGTATAGCGTAAAAGATTAGTACCAGTCACAGGCTATTACAAACACATGATTTAACTGTCAAGGTAATGTGATGGTAGCATAAAATTATGAATGTATGTATGTATGTATATACTCAAGCACATAGCTGGGGGTGGCCGACACGAGACAGAGCCCGAACAGAAAAAACATTTAAGGTTCCTATACTCTGAGTCCGGGACCACTTTCACGTTCTCTCGCCCCTTTCTCTGTCTCGTCGAGTAGAAGAATTATACAAGGAGAGGAGGATTCCTAGCCCACTGCCCCAAAAACATTATAGCTTAAAATTATAGTTTATAAATAACATTATCAGCCAACAATTGATTCAGACTGTACTCCAATGAGTTTGGTTTTGACAGTCCTCTAATCACAGGGTTAAGGGGAGATGGGTCGTTTTTCAAGATCCCCTTCTCCCTTATGTTTAGCCCTACTAGTTTTCAGATTTTAAGATGTTTGCCTCATTAGTTTCTCGATTTCAGGTCCTTTCAACCTATTTCTTTGTCAATATTAACCCTCCAGCCTCGGCTATGTATTCTAAAAATATTCCCCGAAACCCGGGGGATTTGGCAGAAAAAACATCTCGCCTAGGCTACCGTATCTTTGTTATTTTGACTGCTTCTGCATCCCCAAGTGTAGATGTGTTTTGTACCTGTAGAATGGCATTGAGTAGAGCTCTCCAAGTCAACTGGTTCAGTTGTAATGACGATTTCCATGGAGAGAACTTTGTGGCGATGTCAGCCATACGAGCCACTTTTCACTACTAAAACAATAACATACAGTCACACACAAACAAAGGACGCCTCTCCTTCTTGTGTTCGGAGGTGCGCGGCGTCGGGCATACCGGCTGTGTTTATATGCGTCGGACGGACGGCTTTCAAAACAAGCTTACAGGCTTTCAAGCTGCCGGAGCTTCAGAGCCCATCCGGGGTCCGCGGGCCGCGTTTGTTATGGGTACCTCAGAGCCCAACCGGGTCTGATGGGTTAAGACCTTCGTGCCCGTTAGGAGGAACAGGCCTTCGGCCATATTTTTCTACCAAAAATTTTACAAATTAATCTCGAAGGGGGATCTAATGGATGTTTTCTTAAGTTTGATGGAGGTCTAGGAAGGATTTTTTTTTTTTTTTTTTTTTTAATACTGTATTAGTTTAACCAGACCACTGAGCTCTACAAAAGAACTCTCATAGGGCTGGCCCGAAGGATTCGACCAAGATATATAACTAAACGAGTCAAGATAGATAGGGAAGGGCAGTAGGGGAACAAATCGAGGAAGGTGAAGACACGCAGACATTTCTCGCCATTTCACCAGTTCAGCCGGACCACATGAGCTCCACATCAGAGCTCTTATAGGGCAGGGCCGAAGGATGAGGCAAGAACTGCTACACCGCAACACCAACCAAGAAGTGATCAGGGCGAAGAATGAGAAATCAGGTCGAAGGTAGAAAATCACATCGAGAAGCAAAAAAATGCATTACCGAAGGGAATCAAGTCAGTCCGGCCACAACAGCAATCGAAGAGACAAAACGGGTCAGGAGTCAATCACCTAGCCAGGCCAGGGAGACATGAGATAGAGGCTGCCCGAGGACAGCCAAATGGGACAGAATAAGAATAGAAGGGGAAAAACATAGAATGAGATATGAAAAACTACTCAAAATTAGTCAAGCTGAGGACGGGGAGATAGGAAAGGAAATGACCACATCTATCCCCCATCAAGCCCCAGTCACCGGCCCCCAAGCCCCCCAACCACGGCAAGGAGAGTAGTATCAGGGGGGTAGGGAGGAAACTAGAAAATACATGAATATATAAATAAACAGACCCAACAAAATAACCAGTCCCCTTAAGCATTACAGTAAGCCTAATTATAACACAGTAGATGCCTTAAGAATTTACAGGATTCCATACACAAACATTGAGCTTTAATATATTTTAATTGTAAATATTGCATCCTACTACAGAATACAATTGAAACAATGCTCCAAATATCTTACAATATGTAAGTACGGTATACCAAACTCAATTTAAACTATTAAATACTTATTACAGAGGAATATCACTCGTCAGAAAAATTAGATACCAAAATTAGTTGTACGGACTCATTTAACTTTCATTATGCGCAACAATTCTGACCAAATTTCAATATTTCAGATTTAGGCTAGTTTCAGTGATTATTCTGATGTTTATGTTATACATGGTGAGAAACATTTACTAGCCTCAAGTAAATCTGAATTCCAAAAACCAATTTATCCCTATCAATTCAGATTTGTGATACTCCAATGTAGATAACCACCCTCATCATTGAAAGGGAAGCATGAGATATTTTTGCTGCAGTATGGCACCACATACTACAGGTCTCCCTTAACCCTTCCAGCCCGGGTGTCCTTTTAAAAGGACACCGCGGCAGATGGGCCGGTACCCGAGTGTCCTATTAAAATCCGTAAGCTTGAAAGCCTATTAAGCTTGGTCTGAACGCTGTGCGTCCGACGCATGTAAACAAAGCCGGTCATTGCGTCACCGCACCTCCGAAAACAAGGAGAAGATGTCGGATCAATGTTGTTGTTGTATGATATGACGAAATTAGTGTCTGAAAAGCTCCGATATTGTCAACATCGCGGAAAAATTCGCTCCACGGAAATCGTCATCACAACTGAACCAGTTGACTTAGAGAGCTCTACTCAATGCCAGTCTACAGATTAGAAACCGCCCTACGTTTAGGGATGCATGGGAAATTTCTAGCAGTTAAAATAACAAAGATACGGTAGCCTAGGCTTAGACGTTTTTCGGCCAGATCGCCCGGATACGAGCTCCGTCCTTTAGAAAGGCAGCCCGGGCCACGAGGGTTAAGCCAGTATCACACAAGCGCTTTTTCCCTCAACATTTATCCTCAACACTGGTCTGGCAGCTTATGAGGTCAACATTTGAAATATTTATGTTGCCTAAATTCATCTACAGTAACATCAGTCTAGTTTCCGATACCAGTGCAAAATATTCCAGAAATGTTGATCATAGAATGTAGACTATAAAAGCTCTCGTGATACCGGCTTTACTCTCCGATGCCCCGATTTACAATATTATTATAGGTTTTTAGGTGTTTGTGTTTTGGCTAGTCTGAGAACGCATCCCCATTTACCCCTTTAGTACCGAGTTGTTCTTGTCATTATAATCTGGATATCAAGAAGAGACTGAAACTGCACTTATGTGTGGAACACTCAGTCTTAAAATTTTATGTATGTATGTATGTAATAGACAATTTTATCCAGCTTGGGGAGCATGTGTAGCAATTAAAAGGCTTCAAACTACAGTATCTCGATTATCGATTTTAAGTACAGTCGGCACCGCAAGGGTGCGCACTAAAAGGGTGCGATTCTCCAACCGTGCGGCAGATGTCCGTGTGGTGCTTATAATCCAAGGGTGCGAAAAAAGCGCGAAAAAAGCAAAACGTGCGTTTTTTTCGCCCAATAACCCCTGAAAAACATGAACTAAGGAAAGAATACCTGTACAGTATAGAAATGTGATTAGATATTAGATAGAATATGGGTATTACACTCACTTTGGATGGTTTGTGTATGCGTGGAGGTTGGGATGTTGGTCTTACTGAGGGTCCGAGGCTGCCCCCATGCCCACATGGGGGCATTTTACACCTGCTGCCCCTAACCCACCGCCCAGGGCGATCGTGTTACCCACCAAAACAAAAGTGAAAGTTCTTGATTTAGAACAGAAAAAACAGTTACTAGACATGTTGGCTAGAGGTGAGAAACAGGCAAATGTGGGTAGACATTTTGGTGTGGGCATGGGGGCAGCCTCGGACCCTCAGTAAGACCAACATCCCAACCTCCACGCATACATAAACCATCCAGTGAGTGTAATACCCATATTCTATCTAATATCTAATCACATTTCTATACTGTGCAGGTATTCTTTCCTTAGTTCATGTTTTTCAGGGGTTATTGGGCGAAAAAAGGGTAAGTTTGAAGAGTCCCCGGACTACATAGTGAATTTCCCATAGGTTCTTAAGCTCCAAGGGTGCGCGCATGTCTCGAACTTAGGTAACCGCACCCTTGTGGGGCCCACTGTACCACAGTTTCTTCCTAAGCTGCATAAAATTGTCTAAATATAGCTGGAATAACACAAAATATATCCTCGGTAAGGAAGGGGTTAATTTTAGGGTTTGCTATACGATTATTCTATTGGAACGTAACCCAGTCGTAAATCAAGGGAGACCTGTATAATACTATTGTACACTCTATACAATATACATAACCTACATGTTATTATGTAAGCAAATATATTCACAATATACTGTATAAAACCGGGTAAAGAAAAGTAGATAAACTAGCCAAATTCTATTACAGTATGATAAAAGTACTGTGCAAAACCTTAGTAATATACATATTATAATAACAGGACTGTACCAGTTTTGATTCTAAATTTTATATTTAGTATAAAAATGTAAAATTGATCTAACTTGATATCATGACAGTGATAGATGTGGGTGGGTTTTTTATGAATGGTGTAAAATTGCACATCAATATAGAAAAAATATATATGTACTGTATATGCACATCTTGCACACAAATGAGTCCTAAGATGTAAATATTAAAGTGTCACGAGCTGTGGCATAGTCAGTAGAGCATCGGCTGCTAATCAAAGGGTTGGCGGATTGAGCCCGCACTGTCAAAATGCTATTGGTAGATGTCAAGCCCGGGCAACTTGACCTAGTGATTCGTGATAAACGCCTAATGTGCATGGCCATGGCCACCCGTTCTCCAACAAGACCACCCCTGGAGGATATAGGGTTGACAGGTGAAACAAAAGGTTGGTGTAATGCCCTCGAAAATATCCCGCAACCCCAATAATGTACTACCCGAGTTGACATCTGGTATAGTGTAAAATAGTCGTTGATGGGAAGTCTAATAAACTCATCACGTGAATCACCACGAGACTATCACCTGGTTCTTACAAAGAGGACTAAGGTTACTATACTATTGTACGTCCGTGGTAGTACAGTGGGTTAGCGCGCGGGCCTGGTTGACCTATGGGGGCCATGGTCACTAACCAGGGTTCGAACCCCACCCAAAGGCATCTCAAAACCTGTGGGTTTTTAGGAGGGTTAAACTCCCTTCAGAGGTTCGAGCCCCGCGCCAGGCACCAGGAAAGGTTGACCCTAAGTGGGCCTGGGGAGTTTTCAGGACAGAAAAATTCCCTTCGCACCCAGTATTTCATTGGTGGCAGTCAAGGAACGTGATCTGGTAGCTACATAGAGCACCCATCACACGGACCCTAACCATATTGGGGTTGGGGATATTTTCGAGGGCATTACATTACATCCTTCTTTATTTAGGCTAGTCCCTAGCCTCTCTAAGGTCGTAAGATATCGTAGCCGTATCACCTCAGCAATCTCAATATGGTTAGGGTCCGCGTGATGGGTGCTCTATGTAGCAACCAGATCACGTTCCGTGACTGCCACCAATGAAATACTGGGTGCGAAGGGAATTTTTCTGTCCTGAAAACTCCCCAGGCCCACTTAGCATAATAGAGGGGAAATGTGATAAAGGAGAGAAAACCGACACATGAAAGTATGGATGAAGATGGTAAATAGATAAGCAGAGATAGAACTTGTATTGTCAAGTGATTGGGTGAACTAACAGATAGAATAGGAGAGAGAGAGAGAGAACGAACTATTTCAATCATTTGGGAAGAGCCCACCAGGAAATAGGTGTGGAAATTTACAGCCAGTTTGCTCTAGGCCCTTTTGAATTATGAGAAGTTAAGGGGTCAAGATTATTGTCAAGTTCGTTGGCGCTACCTATAGCATGACTGTGGAAGGTACAGCACCTAGGGGAAGATTGATAAGAAGTGAAGGTGGGTATTGTGGTATGAACTCAAGGCCAGGAGACTGACCAGGAATATAGCCCAAGATTGTGACACATGGAGAGATGCTATCAGGTGAACCACTTACACATGCTAGCATGGATGTGGGACTTTGAATACGTACCGGGAATGTGATATTTCAAAATGATATTGGCTAAATTGTAATTATTGTGTGTTCATTGTTTTGTGTTGTCCCTATTCTTGCTCTGTCTTGAGTCGTCGTCGTCGTCTCCCCCCCCCCCCCCCACACACAAAGTAAAAGTGGGGATTGGGCCTGAGTAAATAGATAGATATTTATTTCCACATAGTGATTTTGATAAGTTCTTTTGTCTTTATATTGTGTCATCCCTGTTTAGGTTTGTTTATTTTGATAAGTTCTTTTGTCTTTATATTGTGTCATCCCTGTTTAGGTTTGTTTATTTTGATAAGTTCTTTTGTCTTTATATTGTGTCATCCCTGTTTAGGTTTGTTTATTTTGATAAGTTCTTTTGTCTTTATATTGTGTCATCCCTGTTTAGGTTTGTTTATTTTGATAAGTTCTTTTGTCTTTATATTGTGTCATCCCTGTTTAGGTTTGTTTATTTTGATAAGTTCTTTTGTCTTTATATTGTGTCATCCCTGTTTAGGTTTGTTTATTTTGATAAGTTCTTTTGTCTTTATATTGTGTCATCCCTGTTTAGGTTTGTTTATTTTGATAAGTTCTTTTGTCTTTATAATGTGTCATCCCTGTTTAGGTTTGTTTATTTTGATAAGTTCTTTTGTGTTTATATTGTGTCATCCCTGTTTAGGTTTGTTTATTTTGATAAGTTCTTTTGTCTTTATATTGTGTCATCCCTGTTTAGGTTTGTTTATTTTGATAAGTTCTTTTGTCTTTATATTGTGTCATCCCTGTTTAGGTTTGTTTATTTTGATAAGTTCTTTTGTCTTTATATTGTGTCATCCCTGTTTAGGTTTGTTTATTTTGACAAGTTCTTTTGTCTTTATATTGTGTCATCCCTGTTTAGGTTTGTTTATTTTGATAAGTTCTTTTGTCTTTATATTGTGTCATCCCTGTTTAGGTTTGTTTATTTTGCAAGTTTTACATTATAATTATACATAAAAACACAACAAAGGTTGTCCTCTCATAAAGTAACCAAAGAATCCAATTCAACCAGTCTAATGCTTGGCAAGCAGGTTAAAGCTACTAGTCATCAACAGCAATTACGTAAGTGTACTGTACTCTATATATTCCGCCGTGTAAGAAAAGTGAGATGCAAAAAATAGTCTATCAATCTATCTATCTTTCTATTTACTCAGGCCCAATCCCCACTTTTCCTATTTTTATTTTATTTTATTATTTTTGTTTGGGGTGGCCGACTCTAGACAGAGCAAGAACAGGGATAACACAAAACACAAAAGAAAACAACGAACACACAAAAACCAAACAAATTCACACACATCTAGGTCATTCAGAAGACCCAGAGACCAGGGTCACCAAGGTCCCTCCAGCACTCCCCCGACCACCCGGAGAGGTTCCAATCTCGGCAGGCAGACATGCAGCGAAGCCCGCCCACCACACTTCCAGGCGCACCCTTCATATTAATTGTCTCCCCGGGCCAGGCGCCTGATGGACTATTATCTAGTCCAACTTGCGCCTGACCCCTTCCCCCAAATGACCACGTGTTCACTCATCTATTCACAAGCATTCTCCATTCATTCCTGTTTATTACCACTTCTCTTGCCTGATCTATAGTCATTCCTCTATCATCCAAAGCTTGCCTTCCAGTCTCTCCATCCTGCCCTTCAACCTAATTTGAGTAACTATGTTAGAACCATACATAAAGTACAGTACAGTATATACATAAAGTACAGTACAGTATATAAATATACAGATACTTAAAAGACTGAATGATACATAAGAAGTACGGTTTCAGTCTCATTTTCTATTTCAAGCTTTAATATTTGAGATTAGATTGAAGTACCTGATCCCTCATCTTTCTAGGTCTACCCATTCACATAACTTCCACATTCAAATTAATTTTGATATGGTGAGTGGAAGAAAATTAAAGGCCAAATCAGGGGAAAGTAAGGTAATGGACTAATGCACTTTGGAAGGATAAAACAGTGATATAGGCTATAGACATTATAACAAAATTTATAGTAATAAAGGCATATGAGCATATTACTAAAAACATAAAACAAAAATTTACTAGACGCCGTAATTCCCGAGAAAGGGTGGCCATGAACTTTAGGCGTTTGTCACGAATTGCTAGGTCAAGTTGCCTGGGTTTGACATCTAATAGGGGAGGTGTGGTGGAGTGGTCATGCCACTGGATTGGTAATCTAATGGACCCGGGTTCAAATCCCGATATGTCAATGGGAAGATATTATTGGGATTGAATTTGTGCTGTACCTAGTATCAGTGCATTACCACAAAGCCCACCGAAATGCCAAAAAAAAATACCCTCATTGTTCCCTGATTAAATAACACTGTATGAATATTCCGATATTCAAAATATGTTACAGGGGGACAATGCCTAGTGAGTTCACTGCTCAATAGGTGGCATTCTGAGAGTGAGGGTCTGAGTCTGGAGGGTGAGACGGTGAAGCACTTGAGCGAAGCAACTAGCCGCTTCAGAGATGGAGCTGCTTCGAGCCATGATGGATGCTTCACATGTATCACTCCCCAGACTGGAACAAGACCTCACGGGCTTCACCGTGTTGAGCGGTGGAATGTACAGGCTCTCAGCCTATGCCCAAGAGGGAGTAGTTGGAATATAGAAAAAACAAAAAACAAAAAAAAACAATAACATTTGGCAATACGGCCTCGATCCGCCGACCCTTTGATCAGCAGCAGACACTCTACTGACTATGCCACGTCTAGTTTCAAAATGGGAGATGCAGTGCGTAATTAAGAGAATGGAGTGATTAAAAAGAGAACTATGCATGGAAGAGCATGATTGCCACTTACTGGAGAGCTTGCGTGCATCTTAGAAGGAAGTATGGTCAGTGAGAAAGTTAAAAAGTTGGTGTCGCAGTGTAGTGCTTGTATGGCAGTGAGCTACAGCCAGCAAGTGATAAACTCTTTAGACAAAAAGTCTAACCATTGAATGCAAAGTGGTTAAATGAATAAAGATAAGTGATTTGGCCATGTAGGAGAAAAGATAACAACAATGTCAGAAAAGATGTTTGCAAGTTAAGTACAGTAAGAGGGACAGCATGTGGAACATTGTAAACGAAAAACTTGAACATTATGGCACAGGTAAAAGCAGCATATCTGGACAATATAACCTGGAATGTTTGCTACTGCCACTTTTTAGCAGGGGCTTCATGGGAAGAAGCAAAACATCAAGATGATGAATGCATAAGTAAATCCAACAACCATTGATACAAACTTAACAACCAGCTAACAATATGATAAAAATAACAATTAATCACCGGTACTTAACCAATTTACTTTAGAGAAATTTTGCCAAGTTTCAGATTCCTAAATACTGTACTATATTTGAAAATATGGGGATGCAATTGTTAAGTTAACCATGGCAATGATATGAAATATTATACAGTATAAGGTACATAGGCCTACCATTGATTACTAAATATATATCGCATACAGAACTTAAACAAGCAACAATACAAAGCTATGGTGTAATTACTTTGCTACGTTTCATATCATAAACATATACTGTACTGCATCCAATGTTAAAAAAAATCAAATATAAATCCCCCTCATGTCACTTCTATCTTTAGTCCAGGCTTCAGGTACAAGTTATTTAGTGATAACTGTCTTCGTAGCGCAATGGATAAATGCACTGAATTTCAGTGTGAGCATCCTAGGTTCGAATCCCTGGACTGCCACATGTATTAGTTGATTTCATTAATTGAGTTTAGGAGTAAAGTCGGTTGGTGGAGGGAACATAATAATTCTATTTTGTTTTCATGTACTCTCGGTAGTCACAGCTGTAACAGGTGTTCTAGGGGGTCCTTTATGGATAAGAAATTCTAGGTGTGCCAGTACTCTGAACATTTCCTGTGCACTCTCCTGGTTCTGTACATGCTGGTGTAGTGTGGCCAGGCTGGCGTCCACTTCTGTCATGTCCGGCCCTTTCTCAGTCTCCTCTCCACTACCCGACACATCCTTCTCTTCACCATCCTCCTCCACCACTACCACCTCACCCTTCACAGGAGCTTCGCCATCCACTCTCTCCACCTCGACTTCATAATCGTCACTATCTGAGGACTCTGCATCTGCCCCGGTCACCGTGGCAATAATATCATCATCATCCATCAAGTGACATACCTGGACTTCATCATCAAACATCACAAACTCGTCAAAAGTGGTACCCTCAGGAATTTGGAAGCTCTTGGATCTGAGTTTATGGATGAGTTCTAGATTCTCTGTGCCAAGGTTAGTTTCTGGAATTATATTCATGCCCCACAAAGCAAACTTTCCAATACCTGCACGTTGAAAGCTGTTGTTGATGGTGATGTCAGTGACTGCATGCCAAGCTGCTGCTAGTAAATGTAGGCTAGAGAGTAGATTTAACTGCATGAGACACATCTTGGACCTTTTCTTTTTCTTTAATTCTTCCTCTTCCATGAAGTTAATAAGGGTTTCTAAAACTGCTCTACGGTAGTTCCTTTTGAGAGAGTGAGAAATGCCCAACTTGCAAGGTCCAATAAAGGTAGGAGGACTGGTAATCACCTTCACCGCATTGAGCTTAGGGGTTTTGGGGTGAATGGGACGGTTTGGGAGGATCAAGAGAACTTTTCTATTCTGTTGTACAAACCAGGAGTCCAAGTCATGCAGCCAAGCAATAAAACTCTCGGAGGTCATCCAAGACTTGGGATTTGCTAAATATTGTACAGGCAGACTCTTTACATTTTTAAAACACTTTGGTTTTGGATGTTTACCAATAACCAACAATGGAAACTTTTCAGTTCCTGTCATATTGGTACACATGAGAACTGTCACTCTGTACTTACTCTTGGTTCCCCCAGCACACCTGTCACCTTTGTGGGTATAGGACTTATTGGGAAGAGTGCGGTAAAGTAATCCTATTTCATCTGCGTGAAAAACGTCATTTGATTCATACTCCAACAAGGCACTAGGCAAGACCTGTCCAGTAAAGTCTCCTTTCAAGGCCTCCGCGTCTTCCTGACTTTCTTTCTCTTTGTTTGGTTTACCTCGCCCAAGAGCAATGTGTTTCCTGTGCTTGAACCTGTCCAACCAACCATGAGTAGCCTTAAATTCCTTATAACCTAATTTGAGTGCAAAATCCTTAGCTTTCCGACATAAAATAGGACCACTTATTGTCATATGCATTTGTAAAGCTTGCTTGTACCACTCATACAATGCCTCCTCCACATCCTCTCGTTGAGCACCTCGCAACCGCTTAGTGTCTGGATGGAACTTTCCATTTTTCCATACGTCTAAAAACTTTTCAGCATGTTTCATGATAAAGCTTAAAGTTGATCTACCCACATTGTACTCCATGGCCAAATCCACTTGCTTCTCCCCCGCCTGTATTCGACGGATGATTTCCACCTTGGTTTCTAGGGAAAGAGCCCCACGCTTCTCACCTGTGTGGGAGACCAAATGTCTTCTGAACTGGTATTTACGAAGGAACCTACTGTTACACAAACTACAGACATAATATTTTCTTCCATCTATTATGATTGGATCAGGGACCTCAGCTAAATTGATCTTTTCATTGCCATCAATTCCTTCCCCTGTGCTACCTTCACCATTGGACAGATTCTCATTTTTCTCCTTTGAATCACTTTTAACTTTCTTTTCTTTTTTCTTTTTCTTCTCTGGAGTGTGTGTATTAAGGACCCCAGAAGATTCAACAGCAAAGCCATCCTGGATAAATGTCATGACCGCCTGGGAAGCCGCGTGAGATGCCGGTGACACAGGGAGTGGCATAATGGTTTGTGTCTGAGGTGCCCCAGTAGCAGTGTTATTAGTGCCCACAACTTTATCCTCTGTGTACTGGACTCCAGCAGGTAGAGTGGTGTTATGGGTGATGGAGACTGGTATGGTGGCGTACTGTTGTGTTCTGGTGGGTATGGTAGCAAAGGTAGTGCGATCAGCGGAGTACTGTGCCACTCTGGCCTGAGTGTGGGGGGAGGTGAGGGAATGTTGGTGCTGGGTGCTGGGATTTATTGATTGATTGGAAATTATCTGACGTGTCTGAGTTGGTGGAGCTGCGAGGTGAGAGGTGCGGACTTGCTCATACACCGCCCTGGGTTGGTACTCAGTCAAACGGGCCACAGCGTACTGCTGACCCCGAGACAAGTCATACGGGTCTGTCGTTGTGGTGTACTGGGGCACAATAGCGGAGGCCAGAGTGGTGGTAACGGGCACGGTGGCTGATGGTAGGTGGTGGTGGGCAGGGACTGGTAGAGAGTCTGAGGAATAACCCATGGTAGCAGCAGCAGCAGCCAGCCGCTCCAGGTCACCACAAGATGTTAAACGTTGCATGTCCTCCATCATGGCACACCTGCAAACATAAAAAAAACATTATCAGAGTGACATGAAATACTTGAACAGAATCAGGAACTATATGTCATTCCCAATAGCATAATAAATAAGCATGCTAAACCATCACAAATAATCAAATATACCATCATAAAACATTATACAGTACTGGATGTTTGTAATATGAAGTGTACAAACTCAAATCAAGAGTTAACTAAAAACCTTGATGATAAACTGTAAAATCTTAAGAGAAAGGGACATGACTCAACACTTGCAGAACATGAAACCAACAGTACTAGTGACAGGCTGTTAAAAATACATGAGGACTATCAATGAAAATGTGCCCTTAGTGATCCCTGGTCTCTGGGTCTTCTCCTGGGCGACCTAGATGTGTGTGAATTTTTATTGTTTTTTATACCCTGGTCTCTGGGTCTTCTCCTGGGCGACCTAGATGTGTGTGAATTTTCATTGTTTTTTATGTCCCTGTTCGGGCTCTGTCTCGAGTCAGCCACCCCCAGCTTAAAAGAAAGAAAGAAAAAAAGAGGGGTATGTGCCGGAGTATATACTGTAGATAGATAGATCAATGAAAATTATAGTAATTTAAAATAATTCAGTTTATGAGCAAGATTACCAGCAAACTATTGATATCGACTACTTCTACAAAGGGGATCAAGGAACAAAGTCAGTTTTAGGTGTAAAAATACACTTTTAGTAGATAATATATTTATTGATTCTTCTTCTTAATTACAATCTGCTGCATGTGAAGCAGAGTTGATGATTGAAGACGACAGCCCGTATTCCTAAACAAACCTTATCATTATCGGTGGTAATTACTAACATCTTATGGTATTCCTAGCTAGTCAACACGATAAGCTAGTTATCGTAATTGCAACACTGATAAAAAAAAAAAAAAAAAATATTATTATCACAGTACAGTACTGTATTCTCACTGCAATTACAACAACTAGGGTAGCCTAGGGTAGGTGATGGGCTGGTCTATCAGAGTGAGAACTGAGCAATCTCTGCCATACCCATAGCTTACTCTGACTGTTACTTTTACTTATATATTTTCTAGATCTCAAGTGACGGCGTCTCTTCCGTGGATTGACCTCCCAATCTACCAAGATTGGAAGCCAAAGCGTCACATTTTTCCTTTGCCCCTCAACTTTCTCTTCATAATTGCTGAGGGGCACAGGGCTCTGGGTGGGTCTTTGGTTTCCCGGGCGTTTCCACACCCTCCTCAGTTCCCCGCCATGGAGTGGCTTCGGTCACCCAGGCTTTATTGTGGTCGGCAGGGAGGGTTCTGTGGGGGCGCTCGGTTATGGCCTTGCTCGGGGCCTTGGGGCTGTTCGGCCAGGCAGCATGGGGAACAACAACAACAACTAGGGTAGCCTATCATAATGACTGGCTAGGGCTACGGCAAAACTATAAAGGTAGAGTCAACAAACTCGGCTATAAACTTCATTCCTGACCGCTCTGTAACTCAAAAGGGCCAAGAGCAAACAGGCTGTAAATATCCGCACCTATTTCCTGGTGGACTCTTAGCAAATGATAGAAACGTCAGCTCGATTGCTTTCATTCATTTTCAGTTATAAGAGTTAAGGAGTCAAGAATATTGTCAAGTTCGCTGGTGCTAACTATAGTAATAATCAGCCGCAATAATGGGGTCTGTCTAAGAAATACGGGCCTTAACCCTTTCTGTACTAGCGATGTCGGTTATATTTTATTCTAGCTATATTTAGATGATTTTATACAGCTTAAGAAGGATCTGTGGTAGTTAATGGGTTGATCGAGATAGTTCGAAGCCTTATAATTGCTAGAAATCCTTCCTAAACGGAATAAAACGGTCTAATAGTTGCCAGAGTATAGCTTAATGCAAAAGACATCACCGGTACAGAAGGGGTTAATACAGTATCCAGCATCAGTGGCCTCAAAGTCCAGCTCAATCACTACTGCAAAGAAAAGGGTGACATAAGAAAACAAGAGCTGCCGAATCTACCGTTATCTATCTGCAACAAGACTACTGTACTTTATAGATACTGCTGCCTAAACTTTGTAGGACTGGTATAAAGTTATGATCATTATATTATCAGGCTTAGTGGTATCTCACCTTGGAATAGCCTTGCAAAATATTATGATGCCAATAAGAAGCTATGGTAAGAGATAAACTTTTGCTTAACATTTTCATTATTCGTACTGCTAAATGATCATAAGTATCATTATATTATGCAACAGACTTTGTTCCCTGTGTATTGTACTGTACAGTACATTAGAATATGGATACTTACCTACTTGAATTTATGGAGATGCAAAACCATCCTACAAGGAAAAATAAAATTAGAAAGCAGTTTTCATAATGGTTCAGAAGACAATATCAATCATTATCACAAGGGGTATATTCCATATTTCACAATGCAATATTAAAATTTAGCAATCTTACACAGTATTAATTTCTTAAATAACAAGAACAATAACAATCACAATAAAATCAATGATAATGTTGCATACCTCTATCATGTATTCTTCCAGAGTAGTATCTTTAATATTTATATTGTTGTAATGACTTCCACGCCATCATATCGCAGCATCTACTGTAAGACTGGCAACTGCCTGCTGTATTTGCAGCTGCAACAGCGACATGCAGACCACCAGACAAGGATGCAAAATCTTCATTCTAGTACATAGTAGACAGACTTCTTTCTTGCTAAGACCACAGTCTTCCTATAGTATATCATCAAATTGTAGAAGGGTTCTTATGGATTCTGACTAATTTTTTTTTTTTTTACTGGAGTGCACAATGGCCATTTCCCCCCGCCCCCCCCAAAAAAAAAACTGGCGTAGGAATATCATCTTCTTAACCCCTTTCAGCACGATGACATAATTTTCAGCATATTCTGGTTACCATTAGGCGATATTCTTTAGCTTATAATCTACCTCTGGACTCAAAGAGGGTAAATACGATCTCAATTAACCCTCTGAATATCACAAGTACTGTCTTAAACTGCATAAAACCATCTAGTTTTAGCCAGAATCAAAGGTAAAAAGGTGACCTCGTGCTGAAGGGATTAATACAATGAACCAATACCACCTGCCGTCCTAGCCAAAGTGTACCTATAACAGTGGTAGGTGGTGGAGGTAGGACGGGAAGCATGTTATTATCAGGGCATTCTTCCCGGACATGGCGGGACACTTTGTACAGTATTATGCAACCTAGACATTAAGGGGGGGGGAATGGTTTATATATTGGTTGAATTTTGTATATTTATTATTTTTTAGTTTCCTCCCTAGACCTTCATCAAGCACCGAAAGATCGCCCTTCAAGATATATTTGTACATTTTACGGTAGAAAAATGTCCCGGCCGAAGGCAAATTCCTCCTAAATTACAGGCTTGCGATCGCGACAGGAAAAAATCGACACCTAAATTTAACGAAAGGCCTTAATATTGGCAAGAAATGGGGTGAAAGATAATTAAACTGAGAAACTAATGTCTTAAAATCTGAAAACTAATGGGGCTAAACATGAGGGAAAAGGGGGGCCAGAAAAACCACCCAACCCCCCTTAACCCGTCCAGCCCCGGCTAGTTTTGTAATGTTTGTTCACCAGATCCCGGCCGGTTTAAAAAAAATTGTTTTATTCCAGAAACAATAGCGAATGGGTTAGGAATGAAGGAAAAACCATGAAAAACCGCTCAAAAAACTTAAAGAATGGTCCTACAGAGCCCCCGAAAACGTATTTTACAAGAGTAAAAAATTTAAGGTAATTACCCCAAAAAACCAGGTTATTGCGCGCTCACGCGCACGCACGTGGACTTTGAGAGTTTTCAACCATCGGCACGGTTGCGTGGGATATGTACACAGTTCCCATACAAATCTGAGCCCTCTTGAGTGGCTACACCTGAGGTTACGGTCGGCGCAATTAGGGTGACGCGCCAGGCGCGTCTCTGGGGCTGTGCGTTACATACATCGCCGACGCGTCAGGCGCGTCGCTGCGGCTGTACGGGTTAATATGAATTTTTTTCCCAGCAACTCTGATCTGGCAGCTTCTGAAAAACAGTATACTGATATTTATATAAATATTCTGTCACCTAAAATTAATTACCTTCAGTCTAGTTACTGTACCATATATTATATTACATCAGCCGTGTGTCCCGCATAACTAAAGCTAGACCACCACACAGATCACTATTAGCCACACTCGACATTAGTAAAGCCTTCGATGCCATCCCCCGCCACAACCTAACAAACAAAATCTACAACACAAACATGCACAACACAAAAAGGTGGCTGGCCAACTTCCTAGCAGGCAGATGTGCACACGTATCTTTTGCCGGTCAGTCATCTAGAATCAGAAACTTTCCAAACGGAGTCCCACAAGGATCCGTCCTATCGCCCGCACTCTTCAATCTGTACATGCACGATATAACTACACCCAATACGCCCCAAATAAACTTAGCCTCCTATGCAGATGACATAACACTCACATGCACACACCATGACCCAAAAAGAGCAACAGATCTCCTTCAACCCTATCTCAACACACTACATGGCTGGTGCACTACAAACAGACTTAATCTAGCCCCAGCCAAATCCACCGCAACCCTGCTCACAAGCTGGACAGGAGAATACGAATACATCCCTCAACTCACCATAAACAACACACCCCTAACACATACACACACACCCAAAATCCTAGGAGTAACATATGATACTCATGACATTCAAACAGCACACCACAAACATTAAAAAGAAACTGACACCCAGACTTAACGCCCTCAGGTCACTTGCTCACACAAAATTTGGACACAACAAAGAAACTACCACCACAGTATATAAACAATACATAAGATCAGTGATGGAATACGCAAGCCCAGCCTGGGCTTCTAACCTAGCTGAAACACATCATAAGACCTTACAGACTATTCAAAACAAAGCCCTGAAGATCATTACAGGCTGCACAGCTACTGCACCCACAGATCACCTACATCAAGAAACCAAAATCCTCAAAGTCAAAGACCATCTAGACATGAGAGGCACTCAATTCCTGGCAGCAGCCTCCACAAACCAGGACCACCCACTAAACTACATGGCAACACACCCACAGACACCAAGAAATATCAAAACAACACCCAGCACACAGTATCACACACAATTACTGTCCTCTCTCCCTCCCTGCCCACCCCGAACCAACTTCCAGAAGCACATCCATACTCATATCTCTCGCCGATCCATCCACTCACTCACAGACAACACGCAAGCTGCAAGCCACGACCTCCCGAAAATCCATCCTTCCGAATCCTCCCTTCCTCGCGAGGATAGAGTCCACCTGGCCAGGCTGAGATGCGGACACCATCCAGCTCTCCTGAGCTATCAGAAGAGACTGGATGACTCCGTTGTCGACGCCTGCCCGGGATGTAACACAGCAACCCATACCATTAAGCACATCATAGAAGACTGTATTTCACACAACCACTTACGCCAACAACACAATCTACACTCAATGAGAGCTCTGTGGGAAAGCCCGATCGTGGCCATGGCCTTCCTCAGGGACTCGGGGCTGTTCGGCCAGGCAGCTTAGGGAACAAGAACAACAACAACAACTAAAGTGGCCCAGAACTATAAAAAAAAAAAAAAAAAAAAAAAAAAAAAAAATAATAATAATAATAATAATAACAATAATAATACAGTCTGACCTGCCAATACGCGAGCTTTTAATACGCGATTCACCTTATACGCGAGGAGGGGGTCGAATCATACCCAAAACTTTCAAAACGCGTGATGTACCTTTAAAACGCGAATCCGGGCCCGATATAAGGGCAATTCCGGGGAGTTCAGCTAATACGCGAGGCCCCCCACCATTCCGAGCCAGTTACGTAGGCACGCAGGACATTGTGGGATACGCCAGTCTACCCTCAGTCCATGCTCGCGCAACAGCTGTCCGACTCGTGTTGGACATTTACTGTTAATTTTAAGGAGAGTTTATTATTATTGTTATATTTTCTTATGATTTGGATGTTTATGTATACATATATGTACCTTTTGTGGCAATTGACGGAGATAAATAGGCCTAAAGTAGACAACTTGGAGTCAGTGCCGCCCATATCGATTTATTCCCATATAATACTCTATTGCTAATACGCGAATTTTCATTCCGCGCCCTCGCGTGTCGCCCATATTCTCGCGTATTGGCAGGCCAGACTGTACTGTATAAATAATTTTTTTTTTAAATACATAAATAAATAAATAGCAAAAAGATAGGATATTCACAGACCTTCACTTAATACTCATTAACTTTATGTAGTTTTTAACGCCGTGCACTCCCTTGATTAACAGGTCTAGGGATTGCCCTTATTACAGGGACTTAACTAGACATTTACCACAAATCACTAGACTGAGCTGCCTAAATTCTTGACATCTACCAATGAAGCAGTCTGGGATCGAACTGCCGACCCTTCGATCAGCAGCCAGATGAGCTACTGACCATGCCACGGCCCGTAGCCATTTGGAAAAGCAATAAAGGAAGTCTGATGGTAGGGTGTGAGAGGGAAGTCAGGTGTCGTCGTGGTTTGAGTTTTTTTTAACATATCGTGAGATAATAGTGATGTAACTGGATAAAAAATCACCCCCATAGCCAAAATAAAGTGCGGTGCAAAAGTTTCCAGCCACACATTTCACCTTAATTTTCTAGTTGATTTTTATGATCACAGTCAGAGTGTGCGGAGGTAGTAAGAAATATGCTACTGACAATGGCAGACTTGGATGGTTGAATGTCAATTTGATTTTTAGAGAAAACAACAATAACAACACAGTGCTTATTGAGCTCAGTGGTCTGGTTAATCTGCTCTACATAACTAACTAACACTGCTTATTAATACAGAAACAGTCCTCTAGTTCGGCACCCAATAATTCGGCAAAGCCGATGGTTAATTTTTTTTTTTGCCCAAGAATTACATAAGTAAATAGTACAAATAAATAAATAAATAATAATAATAAAAAAATGCAGAAAATTGATGAACCGAAACCATTATTTCATAACCCAAGCCAAGTCCCGGTTGTACCAGCCCAAGAAATCTTCCTCAGTCCGTCATATTCCTGTTTAGCGTGCATTTCTCGTCCGCTCCACTTCGACTTAAATACTCACAATGGCTTCTAATCGACCACCAATGAAGGGAACAAAACGGAAGCAAGTAACCTTAACCCCTTCTGCACCAGAGACGTTTTGGCATTATATTCTGGCAACTATTAGACGATTATATTAAGTTCAGGAAGGACGTCTACCCATTAAGAGGATACGGACTATCACAATGAATCTATCTAGCTACCATATATCCTTCCTAAGCTTCACAAAATCGTCTATATATCCGAAATGAAACACAAAAGACGTCGCCGGTACAGAAGGGGTTAACAATATCTGATTAGCTGGAGATAGTGAAACAGCTAAAAATAGGAGAAAAGGGGCCAAATTTGTACTATGAGTTTAATGTGGGGTCCTCTACAATTTACGACATTAAGAAACAGGCCCAAAAATTGAAGGAGCATGCTAGTGCTGGTGAAACAATGAAAGGATGCATAAAACGAAAGACCCTAAAGAAACCAGCACAACTCAACTTGATTCGGTTCTTTACAAGTGGTTCAGCGGCAAACGTGCTGAGGGTAAGCCTATTACACAGGGCTCATGATCACAGAAAATGCAAAAAAAAAAAAATCCTCTGATATGATCATAGAAACAGACGTGAAGTTTTCTGATGGCTGGCTACGTAATTTTAAGATAAGGCATGAGAAACAGATGTGAAGTTTTCTGATGGCTGGCTACGTAATTTTAAGAGAAGGCATGGCATTGGGGTGTTCGATGAAGCTGGAGGAAAAAAATCTGCCAAGGAGAAGTGCCATATTCTCCCACCTGGTACCTACTGTACCGGTACTGTACCTACCCCATGGATTATGTCTTGGATTACCCTGATTCAACTCTACTGTTAAGTTAATAAGCACACTCTTATATTAACCCTCGGTACCCGGTTGGGCTCTGAGGAGGCCAAATCGAACTAGCGCCATGGAACTCGGATGGCCTGTTGAGCGCCATTGCTTGAATTGTGTTTTTGAAACACGCGCGTATATTTTCTTTGTTTACATGCAGTACGGAGCGCCACCACGCTCGTACTACAGCCAAGCATCAGTCTCTATAGCCTGACACCATTATGGATACTACCAAAAAAATTTATTCCGCTATGTCCGATTTGGTGCCTCCTATGACGCCTGCCCCAGCTCATTGTATTACACGACGGCCCCTCGCCAAGGATGTTCTTTCTCCGGGAGGAATAGATAGAACCTTGCGTGAGCTAGATTTTGCTGGTAGTGGCAGTGATGTTGACGAGATGATCAGTGGCCATTCGTCTCGTTACGCATCGAGTGCATATTAATCTAGTGACGAAGAACCTGAGTTCAAGAGATTTGCCAGTGAACATGAGAGCGATGCAGATCCTGAAGGTGCGGAAACAGGTGTCGCAGAAGATGGTGAAGGTGAAGAGAGTGAAGTGGGTAAAGTGAGCGAGTGGGAGAGCTCAAGGTCAACCTCCAAGTTTGCCACTCCAAGCCCTTCACCAGCTAAATCGCCCTACCAGATACGCTTTTATAGAATGCAGGTACTGAAAAAGGCGGCCGCGGAAGCCAGGGAGAAGGCCAAAAGGCGTGATGAGGAAGATGAGGTCATGAGTGAGGGTGAGCGTGGTGACTCATCATTTTCTGGGCGGCCATTGTCTCCTATCTACCCAAGCTGCCCCGGGCGACCAACATTGATAATAAACACCTGTCATAACGAATAATCAGTGTCCTCGTAATGTATGAGTCGACACTGTACTCGACACCTGCCCAGGATGTAACACAGAACCCCATACCATCAAACACATCATAGAAGACTGCATTTCACACAACCACTTACGCCAACAACACAATCTACACTCAATGAGAGCTCTGTGGGAAAGCCCGATCGCGGCCATGGCCTTTCTCAGGGACTCGGGGCTGTTCGGCCAGGCTGCTTAGGGAACAACAACAACAACTGTACTCAAAATCAGTTTGTAAGACTTCTGGCATGAATTCAATATTATAAAAAAGGGAGATAACAATACACAGAGAATATTTTTACATTACCTGGTTCGATTATAAAGTCAGGTAGATGGGCTGTAGTTAGTAAGTGATGTAACCCAAAGGCATCATACTGCATACAAGTTCCAGGGATTGAGGAGCTAACCCACCTGAAATAACACAAGTTATTAGTAGTGGAAGACATCATGGTGCTCAGTGAGGAAAAATGCATACAATGAGAAAAGAGAAAAAAAATAAAAACTTTCTTGTTGGCAAACCAAGTGGCTACACCTTACCAACAACCATGTATGTTGCTGATTTACTGTACTAGTACTTATAATTAATTCAGGTATAGGTAGTGCCAGCAAACTTGACAATGATCTTGACCCCTTAACTTTTTATAACTCGAAATGAATGAAAGCAATCGGGCTGACGTTTCTATCATTTGGAAAGAGTCCAGGAAATAGGTGCGGATATTTACAGCCAGTTTGCTCTAGGCCCTTTTGAGTTGCAGAGAGGTCAGAGCTCAAGATTATTGTCAAGTTCGTTGGTGCTACCTATAGTCACTTTCCAAGTTTCCAGCTGACAGTACTGTATATTGCCATGTCTTCCTCTTGATTTCTTACCTATTATGAAGATTTTGTTGTGAAATATGTTGTCAATTATGAAACTTGGTGTTAATAGGATAAAGAGACATAGTAGCTTCAAATGTCCATTAACCCTTTTGTGCACGAGGACACGATTGCGTCCATTTTGGGATATTTTACATAAGAACATAAGAAAATGGGAGTCTGCAGAAAGCCGATTGGCCCACACAAGGCAGATCCCTCTCACACCCAACCCCAATTACAGGCCCAGCTCACTAATACCATGAGGACCAACCTCACCAAAACGGTCAGAGTTCAGAAAACGGGGATCTGCAGATGGGCCCACACCCGGCAGATCCCCCTCACACTCGACCCATCTTGTCCATATGCCTATCTAATTTTATTTTAAAGCTCTCTATCGTTCTTGATCCCACTATAGCACTTGGTAGCCTATTCCACCTACTGTATCTAGAACTCTACCAAACCAATATTTGACTAGCCTACTGTATATCTTTTCTGAAACTACATTTATCTAATTTGAAACCATTTGTTCGAGTTCTTTCGCAATCACCGAGCTTTAGTACATCTTTCATGTTCCCTTTACTAATCCCACTTCAACACCTCTATCATATCCCCTCAACTCTGCGTCTCTCTAACGAATGCAAGCCTAATTTCTTCAACCCTTCTTCATATGGAAGATTTCTAATATTATGGATAATTTTTGTCATTCTACATTGTACTCTCTCCAGGGAATCTATCTTCATTCTGTAATAAGGACACCAAAATTAAACAGCATAATCCATATGACCATCAAAGGGTGTTTAGAAACCTTTAGTTTAATTACTTCAACCTCTGCAGTTGTCTTTGAGCAAGTTGTGGGCAGAAAACGAATTTTGGAACATTCTATTTCTGAATACTAAACGGCAACCCCCGGATCTGAAAGGGTTAAGTATCGAGAAAAATGTTACTTAGGGATTCAATTTACTGTCAACTGAAAATATACATACTATAGGTCTAGTGTTAGTTATCAGTGTAATGTACTGTATAAGGATTAATCACAGAAGCGACTGGGACAACCGCATGATATGCCTAAACATTTTGCATGCAATGAGGGTATGTTCAAGGCTAGTCTGAACTAGACAGTCATGTTTACATATGCCATACGCCGCGGTTAAGTTGGCGTCAATTTTTTTCGGTGATATGCCCCATGCTGGCAATATATATGATGATGACAATATGTCATGAGGGGGTGAGGGGGTACAAAGTTCCCCCTCAACATATTATTGTATCCAACGGCAGTCAAAATAGACGGGAACATGATGGCAAGCTTTCGCCGCTGCTCCGCGTAGTGTAAACAAGGCGGGCGGTATGCCTGAACTCTACATTCTTGCCGTGAAATCATACCTCTATATCACTGACATTTATAATGGCTCAACAACACTCGCATATCAAGGTTGGCAAACAAATTATGCAATTTTGTTAACGCCGTACACTCATTTGATTGACAGGGCTAGGGCGTGCCCTTGTTATAGGGACTTAACTGGACATTTGCTATGAATCGCTAGACACAATTTTTTTTTTTTTTTCCTATATTCCAACTTACTTCCTCTCGGGCATAGGCTGAGAGCCTTAACATTCACCGCTTTACAATGAACAGTGAAGCCCGTGAGGTCTTGTTCCAGTCTAGGGAGTGAGACATGTGAAGCACGTAGAGTACAACGAGCACCTGCCATCTTGCCTTCACATGAGGCACGGTGCTCACTCATGGCCCGAAACGACCCCATCTCTGAAGCCACCTCGTTCCCGTGCTTCACTGTCTCATCCCCTACACTCGGACTCTCACACTTACACACACACAACGCCACCTGTTGAGCAGATAACTCATCAGGCATTGCACCCCTATAGCACATTTTGAATATGGGAATATTCATACAGTGCTATTTAATCAGGGAACAATGAGGGTATTTTATTGACGTTTCGGTGGGCTTGTGGTAATGCACTGAGTGTCCAAACTTGTGACATCTACCGATGACACGACCTGGGATCGAACTGCCGACCCTTCGATCAGCAGCCAGACGCACTACCGACTATGGCACGGCCCGTGGCAGGCACATCGAAAGTCCTAATTTAATAATGCACACTTATAGGGTCTATCTATCTATTGCTGACGCCGTGATCCCCGAAGGGGTGGTAATGTAAGGTAACCAATAGGTACGTACTTGGCATTTAAAAACCTCTCCACAGGATATGACAATACTTGGGCATTTGAATTTGGTCTCATCTAAAAGTTTAACCATTATGCCTACATATCATCAGATATCAATAGCTTAGTTTGGTATGTTTGAAGAGGTGCAGCAACAAAAAGAAGTGAAAGTGTAAAAAACACTGTTTTCTTATGAAAATCTAAGGGTTGCACATTTTTTTGAGTGTCTGTAATGACCCATTTTCAAATTGACAATTATAAAAAAAAATCTATTTGCAGGTACATTCTGTGATGTAGTGTATAAGAAAAACACATCAGGACTGCTCAGAAACACAAGATAAAGCCAAGGCTGGGTGCGTACCTGTTGGACAGAGCCCATGGATACCAAAAACCAATAGGTACGCATTTTTTAAAACGGCTGCCAGAGTCTTAACCCTTTTGCTGCGGGTGACGTTCTGGAACGTCCTGTCAAGTTACAGCAATTTCCAGGCTTTAAAAGCCTGTAAAAACCGAGTGTCAGTGGGCGGGAGCGTGAGGGGCCCACCTCCGACCCTCAGAGCACCGAGCGGCTCACTGAGGTTGACTGTGTCTCGTGCGGGTCTCTCTCTGTGTCTCCCAACAGTGTAGCCAAGCGAGCGAGTGTTACATAATAGCGGGTTTCCCGCGTTTCACTGGCACCACTGCGGGTGAACCAGACCACGTACGGGGCCCGTTCTGGGGTCATTTTGAAGCTATTTTCGTCTAGTTTTCGGCAGAATACACTTCATTTAATGCAGATGCTTGATTTATCATTCAGGAGTGCCTGAATATGCCCTAAATAGCCGCAGCCAAAGGGTTAAGCCACATTACATGACATTCTAAGGCCACCTCTACTACAAGGATGAATAAGTAATTTTTCGCTGAAACTGTCTGAGTACAGTACCATCCAATTAAATTTACCCCAAGGGTGGTCCAGAAGGTACGCAGTGCATGGTGACCTGAATGTACGCGCGTTCCTATTGGGCACCACGCACTGCGTACCTATTGGTTTTCACAACAAACTAGTATAACTAAATAAGTTGGTCACCAATTATTTTGCAATATTTGAAAACAAATATGGATTTTATATGCTCTAAACATAATATGAAAATGTGTTTTAAGCCTCGGCAAAACCTAATAAAAAAATATGGTACTAATATGGAATTTTGTCGTAACATGGTTGTCAATACCTTCCTATAGACGGCACCGATTCGTACACACGCCATTTTCACCTGTCTCCCGAGGTCTGTCCACCAGCTTTTTAGTCCACTCCACCTGTCCATCTCTGTCGATAGGTTGGGTTGTTTGGTTAGGTTAATATACTAGGTCTCAGAAACAAGATTCGTGGTTGCGGTAGTATTTACGGTATCTGGACACTTCGAGCGAATTCATATTCGAGCGGAGGCGCATTTAGGTTAGGTTAGATTAGATTGAGCATCCGCTCGATCAGGAATTCGCTCGAAATGACTCGCATTCGTATTTACAGATACGGCCGAATACCGGTAGGTTAATAAATGGGCGCCGGCCCAACCGCCATATTGTATCCCACGTAGGCCTACTAGGTAGCCTACTACGGACACATTGTAGGCGTTAGGTGTGGATTAGGCTTGTATCCAATGTACTAGGTCTATGTTACTGGATATTTATGATTTAAATAAGTGCTACGTTTTCGATAAATCTGGTTATATGGCTTTGCAATTAGGGAAATCATGAGCCGATTTCCGACATTTAGTTAGTCTTTTTCGATTCTCAAAATACGATCCAAGGTTTTCCAAAATTATGCTTTTTGGGGTTTGCAATTTAGGGAAACATGAGCCAAAATTCTAAATTAGGTTACTGAAATTTGTTTACTCTTAAAATTCGCAAAATCCGAGCCAAGTTTTGCCAAAACTTGGCTCGGGTTTTCCAAAATTCGGGTTTTATGGCTTTGCAATTTCGGGAAACCTGAGCCAAATTTCTAAATGAGGTTACTGTCATTTTGTTGTCTACAAACTCAAAATCCGAGCCAGCTTTGGCCAAAACTTGGCTCGGGTTTTCGAAATATTGGGTTTTAGGCCTTAGAAATACCTTAACCCTTCGTTCCCGGAAGGGCTCTTGAACGCCCATAAAAAAGCATACCCGAGCTGCCCGGAAGGGCTCTTGAACGCCCAGTGGTTGAAAGCCTGTGAGCTTGGTGTGTGAGGCGTCGGTCCGACGCATGTAAACAACAGCCGGCTGGGCCGACACCCCGCATCTCCGGCCACAAGGAGTGCGTCGCTTGTTCGTGTGTGCCTGTATGTTGTTGTTAAGTATCGAAAAGTAGTGTAAAGTGGCTGTTTTTGCCATAAAGTTATCTCCAATGAAATCATCATCACAACTGAACCAGTTGACTTAGAGAGCTCTACTTAACGCCATTCTACAGGTAAGAAACACATCTACGCTTGGGAATGCGGAAGCAGTCAGAATAACAAAGAGACGTTTTTCGGCCAAAAACCCCGGGTTTCGGGGAATATATATATAATACATAGCCGGGGCTGGAGGGTTAAAACCCGAGCCAAGTTTTGCTAAAATACGTTTGAATCGCCGTTTTACGCATTTAACCCCTCATTTTCCCTGTACTTCATAGCCCTCCCCACTATCAACTTAAGATAGTTGTATAATGGGGAAAACAGTTTCGCCGAGGGTTGTAATTATTTCCAAACACTATATATTGATGAAAACTAACAGGGAAAAATAAAAAAAATCCATGGGAAAATTGGTGACCATCTTATTTAGTTTTTCCAACAAACTTTCCCTCCACAGATTATGTATGTCTTTTATCTTTTTCTAATTGAAAAATACAGTACAACATTTCTAGTGTAAGTTATCCACTTCCTAAAATAAAATGTCATTTGATAAATGCCGTTTGATAAAGTGCGTACCTTTTGGTGTTTGGTATGTGGGCTCTGTCCAATAGGTATGCACCCAGTCCTGGTTATATCTTTTGTTTCTGAGCATCCTGATGAATTTTTCTTAAAAACTCAAGCTCTCACTTAGATTAACCCTATTTACTAACACAAATCCTTCTCAAACTGCATAAAATCGTCTAAATATAGCTTGAATAAAATGTTATAGAAGTTGCTATAACAATAGAAGGGTGGGGGCTGCTGCCCCCACACCCCCACTGGTTGGAAAAACATACCGGTAACTAGTAAAAAGGTTGTCCTACCTACTGTAAAATTATTGTCATACTCTCCTATAGATGGCACGCAGTCTAGAACAGCTGATGATGGGGAGTTAATTTCTGCTTTTAATGACATAGGCCTAGTCTACTGTATATAGAAATTATGTACATCCTCTACCAGATCTAATAGGCATAACAAGATATATGAGGTAACTGTAGGTGCTAAAAATCAGTATTACCCAAAAAAGACATTTTAGTAGGCTACCATACTTTTTTATTAGGTTTTGTCGAGGGTTAAAACAAATTTGGGTAAGATTTTACGGTGTGACAGTTACAAGCCCCATCGATGTTTGTGTAGCCTATAGGTATGTTATATAATTGTCTTCAGTCCTATATATGTCCTTCCCTTCGTAAATGTATTATAAGGGAGATATAGGGTAAAACACAGTCTTGTCTGCATAATGACAAGTCCTGTTTTACGGGATTTCTGCTTTATAGATTTTTTTCCCTCCTACCTTACTCGGGGGACCTTACAGTTGCGCGATCCAGTGCTGCTTTGGTAATTGCGTAAATTTTATTTTCCCTCCCCTATAACATTTTCAGAGTCCCCACTGCACAAAGCCACTGTCACTTTGTTTATGAACGTCAAGGTTAGTTTCTATCCACGTATTACTTTTAGGTTAGGTTAGGTTTCTTAGTTAGGTTCATGACAAGGTATCAGCTGGTAGGTATGGGATAAACTAGGGACACATACTAGCTGGTAGGTAAGGGTTACTCTTGTATCCAACGTTCTAGGTTAGGTTACTGTGTTTTTTTACTTCAAAAAATCGCTAAACCCGAGCCACGTTTTGGCAAATGTTGGCTCGGGTTTTCAAATTTTGGGGTTTAATGGGTTTCAAAAAACATGAAAACTCGAGCCAACTCTCAAAATTCAATTACTGGGTTTTTTTAATTTGAAAAATGCCAAAAGCCGAGCCAACTTTTTTTCCCAATTTTGGGGTTTTTGTACTCTGACAAATACCCAAATCCGAGCCAACTTTTGCCAAAACTTGGCTCGGATTTTCATATTTTAACGTTTTCTTAATTTTTATATTTTATTTTCAGAGTTCTTCCCATATTACCCCTATTTTTCCCCTTTTACCCCGCAATTTCCCTGATCTTCATAGCCCTCCCCACTAGTGGGGGCCGTGTTTTTAGATTGTTGGATAATGGGTAAATACTCATTTGCGACAGTCCTTGGTTTAAAACAACACTGTATATCAAAGAAAAAGTGCAAAAAAACACATGCTAAAACTCGTGACTGTCACACCGTATCAATTTACCCAAATTTGCATATGATATTTAGCCCTAGAGCACATGGATTCCATATTTATCTTCAAATATATCAAAAACATTTGTGGTAAAAATAACATTGAAAAAAAAATAGACAGGAACATAGGCCTAGGCTAAACACATGACCTAGCCTATGTAAACATGACAACCATACGCCCGGATACCACATCCTTCCCCTTCAATGATACCATAGGCCTACTTGATTTTTAACTTTCAATTAAAATGTTAGTTTTGCATTTTTTAACTAGACTAGGCTGGCCTATTTATTTGTCAAAAATCATAGGCTAGTAGGCCTAGTGGTAGCAATATTTCTTATGGGAAATCAGTGAATCAGTCATTGGCATGCAACAGGATGCTGCAGAAATACCTAGGCTAAATTAAAATAAATAACATCATAAACTAGTCTAGGCTATCACAGACTTACGGACCTCCATTTCATCTGGTTTAATGTTATTTTAATACCACAAATTTTGTTGATATATTTGAAGATAAATAATAAATCTATATGCTCTAAAGATCATAAGAAAATTTGTTTTAACCCTCGGCAAAACCTAATAAAAAAGTATGGTACTAAAATGTCTTTTTCGTAACAAGGTTGTCAATACGGTACTTTCAGCCATCGATAGCTCTAAAGATCATATGAAAATGTGTTAAACCCTCGGAAAAACCTAATATAAAAGTATGGTACTAAAATTTAATTTTCGTAACAAGGTTGTCAATACGGTACTTTCCCGTTATCAATGTACAATCAAGCTGAAGATTGCAGAGTAAACACCATAGACTTCATCGACTTTTCTTTCACCTTCGTATAATCGACAGCCAATTTTTTTTATTTTTTATTAAGGGATTAGTACTCAACCAGCAGGGGTGTGGGAGTGGCAGCCCACACCCATAATACTAGGTTAGGTTAGGTAAGGTTGTTAGGTTAGGCTAATGTCTTTTCAAATCACTATCGGGGAGCGTGTCTCAACATCGATCGATAGGCCTAATGGGGAAAATAGGTTTTCCCGAGATTTATAATTAATTACAAACACTATAGCCTATATTGATGCAAATTTCCAATTTTGTTTATAAAAGACACTCGGAAAATTAGTGGTATTAAAATAAAAAAAAATCCTTTCATCTTTTAATGGATTTGTAAATAATGGGGGTAGGCCTAAAGTACAAAATTAGGCCTACCTGGCTACCTCACGTTTCAACCCCATTTTCGCCCTTTAACCTCCCCCTGCACACCATGATGCATCCCTCTGCGGGGCCATAAACTACCAACTAAAACGGGCAGCCACCATCCAACAGGTTGTCTTTCACCACCACCACCCCCACGCCAGGTAGAACAACACCCCCCCACCCACCACCACAACCCCGATACTTCACCCTCACGCAACCACACTAAACACACCCACCACCTTAAATATACCACCCTATACTCTATATCTCCCTCAATATTATTTTGGTAGTCAAATACAAAGCGGGGATGATGTTAACTAGGATGTTGAGGAAGAAGCGGTCAATGGGCGTGGATGTCCTTGTATCGAAGCGCGGCAAGCGGCCCGGGCACCCGTTTTAGTGGCCCTTATATCACATCCTACCACGCCCCAATAGCACCTTTCCCTTGTTTTTATAGCATCCCTTCACTAGATAGTCTACATGTAGTTCGCAGAGAGAGTTATCATGTTTATGTATACGCTGTGGCGACCCTGGCAACACGTGTGAGGCCCAAGCGAGGTTGTTACGACGCATCCAATAACGACCACCCATGCCATCCTTTTGTTCCACCGCTACTTTGAAATAGCACGAAATACAGATACATTTCCGCGTTATTTTCCACTTCTATGGTATCGTCGGTTGCTAATTTTATAAACTGCAAAGTAAATCATTATATGGGAAAGATACTTACAGATAAATTCGCTATAAGACGGAGTTCAAGCGTCCATGTTTACGTGGTGTCGGCGCGGTCGAACCTGCGCATGCGCTGACAGTGATGCCATCACCCAGTCCCGCACGCTTTTATTAACACTTTTGTGAGGGAGCAGGCCTTTCCCGCCCTCACACCATTCCGACTAAAAGATCCCGCCCGCTTAGCTAGGTCCTTCCCGCCCGAATGTTGTGGGCGGGAAGAACCAAGCAATCAATCTTTCCTTGGCTGATTCCGCCCTCCAAGATTAGACCGTCCCGCCCATTTGTATGGTTCACACAACCTCAGCTGATCTTGCCTAAATGTGCGATGCAAAAGCCTGTAACCTTGAAATTCGTGATTGCATTATATATTTTGTCTATTATGAGGCAATTTTATTCAGATTAGGAAGGTTATTCGAGACAGTCTTAAGCATTTCAACTATCACAGATCCTTCCTAAGCTGTATGAGATCGTCTAATGACAGCCGGAATTAATAAAAAGGTGACATAAACCTCAAGGGTTAATGTCACGTTTTCATGATTCACTCCATTATTCGCTACTCTATTTGCAAAGTAACTGCATGATTTCTATAAACATGGGAAATATGCCAATCACCATCGACTGAAAATGGACAATTGGCAAATTAATTGGTTGTGATTTTTCCTATTAATGGGCGTGTTTTAGTCTGATCGTCATATATACAGTATATAGGCTACACAAGGTTAGATACAGCGGCTCGCTTGGTGTAGTGACTAGCGTCTCGGACTTCCACCCAGAAGGCCCGGGTTCGCACCCACGCTCGGCGCATTAAAGATTTTTCACAAGCACTGAGTCGTTACCATCCCTCATGAGCAAAGGGATGGGGTAGTAGTACAGGACCCCAATGGAAATACGCCTAATCGGCCTTATTGAGCTATCCTTAGCTAGCTTAGCATGCGATAGCTTTAAGAACTATTATTATTATTATTATTATTATTATTATTACAAATTTCAAGGCTACAGGCTTTTTCAATGCACATTTAGGCAAGCACAGTTTAATACCCCCTGAGTGCCAGGTCCGTATATATACGGACTAGGGTCTTGTCACGCCCAGTGCCAGGTCCGTATATATACGGACTCGCCGAAAATAAATTGTAGAAGCGAAACGACTGCGCCTATGGCTTTCATATTTCTACCACATGTACCATACCCTTCTGGCTTCTTGCCACCACCAACACAACCCCCTCCCCCCACCCACTCGCTGACTATCGGTCGCCTCACAAGGAAAAAAAAGGAAAATCTGTGACGGCAAAACGACTGCACCAATCGGTTCCATATTTGTGACAAGTCCCTTACCCTTCTGCCTTCCCCTCACCACACCACCAACCAACTCCCACCACCCACTTCCAGCGTATCCGTACGAAGAAAAGGAAAAAAAGGAAAATCCGTGGTGGCGAAACTACCTCACCAATCGGCTTCATATTTGTAACACGAGTCAATTACGCTTCTACCTTCCCCCCACCATCCCCCAAACCACCCTCCTACCTATACGTTCCGATACCATAAAAGTCGATGATTTACTCTGAAAATTTCAGCTACATTTGGGACCATCGGGGACCTGATTTCTGACGAAAATGGACAAGGGGAGTGTTTTTTTTTACCATTATCCTTCCTTTCTCACCCAACTTGATAGATTTAGCCAAAAAAAAAAAAAAAAAAAAATCTCTGGCACTGGCAGATGCATAGGGTCAATAATTGTCTGGTACTCTGCGGGTTAAGGTATACGCGAACCTTACAAACGGGCGGGACTGTCTAATCTTAGAAGGCGGAATCAGCCAAGGAAGGATTGATGTTTGGCTCTTCCCGCCCACAACATTCGGGCGGGAAGGACCTAGCTAAGCGGGCGGGATCTTCTAGTCGGAATGGTCTGTGGGCGGAATAGTCAGTAAGCCCTTTTGTGATATAAATTCAACATTGCTCTTCAGATAGTTGACGTGGTGACATTATAATAGCGTAATCATGAAGCATTATGGTCATGTGCTGTAAAATGTATACATATATTACCTGACATTATGGAGTTGCACATTGGCAATACTGTTAACGTTATATATGCTGTCAATTTTGTTTGTCAAGTTTACTATACTACTACGTTTTTCATACTACTACTACTATTACCACTACGGTACGACGGGGGGACGTAACAATAAACTACTTTCGAGCGTTGTCACGGAGCTCAATAAGCTATGCTATTTGAATATTTTAGGGCGAGGGCTGGTCCTGTCCAGAGTGAGGTTTTGCATCCTCTACCGAGTCTACCCTATATACTATTGTAGGCTATACTATTGGGTCTCTATACCCATTTCAACCTTAGTCGTTTCTGTCTGTCTTTTCCTGTAGCCTACTACTTTTCCTACTTTAGGGGCGGGTGGCTAGGAATTCTACTCTCCTTGTATAATTCACCTACTAGGTGAGACAGAGAAAGGGGCGAGGTAACGTTAAAGTAGTCCCGAACCCTAAGAATTGGACTTTAAATGTTTGTTCGGGCTCTGTCCCGAGTTGGCCACCCTCAGGTATGGGGTATGTGCCTGAGTAGGCCTATATAGGCTACGTAGGCTATACATACATACATTTGAATATTTGGTCCAGAAGTACAGAATACAACAACTAATGCAAAATGAGTAGCCTATACATTGTAGCTACTGAAATATATATGGATATGCTGTATCGGAGTCACTGATACTTTATAAGATAATATTTGATTGACAAAGTTCAAGATATTTATTAACCTTAATGTCTACAATGATTTATTATAGTATCAATTAAATTCTTATAGATTGAAATGTATATTGCATAGCTAAAGAAAACTACGTAGAGATAGCCAGATGATGATAGCCAGTATAAACTATCAGAAAGTGTCATAATCCTCATGGGATTAAAACAAACATTAAGACATTTGATTATTCTGTATATGGACTCCCTTCTTCCTTATGTTTAGCCTTATACATTTTGAGATTTTAAGACATTCTGCTCATTATATTGACTATCTTAATACGTTTCGCCCCATTTCTTTGTAAATTTTAAAACATTTGTGCTATTTAGCCTATTTAGGTGTCTGTGTTTTCCTTCCCCCCTACCCCCAAAATGGGGATTGGGCCTGAGCATATAGACATATAGATAGGTGTCTGTGTTTTCCTGGCGAGCGATACCGAGCCTGTAAGTTAAGAGGAACCAGCCTTTGGCCGGGACATTTTCTACCAACAAATGTACACATTTATCTAAAAGAGAGATCTTAGGGATGTTTTTTAAAGTTTGATATGGAGGTCTATATAGGGGGGAAATTGAAAATAAACTTAAATAATTAAGTAAATCGACCAACAAATAAACCCTCCCCCTTTAACCCGGTTTGACCCACTGAAACACGTACGCCAACCATTAACCCCTTCTGTACCGGTGATGTACTTTTTATTATTAGACGATTTTGTACAGCTTACTGCTTAGGAAGGACGTCTACTCATTAAAAGGCTACAGACTATCTCAATTAATCCTTTTAGCTACCATACATCCTTCCTAAGCTTCATAAAATCGTCTAAATGTAGCTGAAACAAAATATAAAAGATGTCGCCGGTAGAGAAGGGGTTAATAAATCCCAGCACAACTCCCGTACAGGAGCAGCGTTCTGCGGGTCTTGTAATTCCTTTGCTGGTAGGCCCTGTTCAAAATAGTAGTCCAGAAATCGTAAACCCTATATCCTATATGCAACTCAAAAAGAATTTGAGCAAATGTGCTGAAAATGTGCACACCTATTCCCTGGCTGACCCTTCCCAAATGGTTGAAATATCAGGTCGATTACTCTAGTCGTTTGTGAGTTACAGGTAGAGGTTAATAATCAAGAGTTTTGGCCTACATACACTTACTTGGACTAGGGTATAGCCTGTTCCAATTGTAGGTAGGCCATAAATCATGAACCTTAACCTTCATAACTCAAAAAGAGCTAGAGCAAATGGGCTGTACATATCCACACCTATTCCCTATCTGACCTTTCCCAAATGGTAGCATATATATATATATATATATATATATATATATATATATATATATATATATATGCCTAATTAATTGCCTATATATATTAGCGTTTGTAAGCTATAGAGGTTAATGTTCAAGGGTTTTGGCATATTTAGCCTACTTGGAATGGGGTATAGAGGGTATCTCAACATAAGCGATCACATCACAATATTGACAGATAAACAGCTGACCGCCTCGTCATGTAATATTTAGTCTATATTAATTTAATTTGAACTTGTAGCCTAGCTATTTTGCCTATGTATCAACATACTTTTATTACTTATTCTCCCTTCAGTACTAGCCCCTACACTCTGGGGAACGATGTAGCTGGAGGGGTGAGTGTAAGTGCTTGTTTTTATCCTCCCCTCTTTCCCTAGCTAACCTAATCCCACAAGGACCCCAATGGAAATACGCCTAACGGCCTTATTGGGCTATCCTTAGTTGGAATTATGCAAGGCTGGTACATGTCATATTTGTAACATATTATGTGGTACCATCACTGTAAAATGCTAACTGAATAATAATAATAATAATAATAATTATTATTATTATTATTATTATGTGCTTATGATCATAGTGTCTTTCATATTATATTTTAGTCACCCATTTAAAGTAGTTTTCTCTCACTATGTAATTACAGAAAACGATAGGTAATCTGGAGTAACTATTATATATTTTTTTTTTATAAAGATATTTAGAGTTCTATAATCCTACATATACAAATAATATACAAATTATATTATAAACGTTTAATTATGAATTAAATGTATTCATTGTAATCAATTATACCGAAATTCTAGACTTTCTGTGATCTAGATATTTTAAAGGAGCTTGGGAGCCACCCCAGGCCTGCCTCATTCAAGTAATTCACACGAGACGAAACGCACGACTCTATTTTCTTCTTGTGAATTACATCGTGTATACGTGTGTTTTTTTTTTATCTCAGTGCAGTACATTCGTATCAAGTTGCGTAAGTTGCTAACGAGTGTATTGTTATATTTTTAACATATACAAAATATATAGACCTAGTAGCCTACACCTAAATCATAATGAAGTATTGGTCCCGATCAGTCAAGGAATCTTGGGGCGAGTCCCCCGCTCCCAACAAGTTGGAAAACCTTAAATTGGATGCAACTCAGGACACTGTTGCAATCAAAGAACTATTGCATTTGAAGGCAGTGACCCAAAAGGAGTATACCAAGGCCCCTCGGGAGAGTTACCTGACTTTGTTGGTAGACATTGCTCCTGATGACAGAGGTCATTTGATCGGGACAGCTGGACTACGGGTCAGGGCCCCTACAGTCACACTTTGAGGTGCAAATAAAGGTCTTTAGGGAACCTTCGGAGTTGGTACGGGTATCCGGAAGCCAAAGTCCGGGATGCGGTCGATGCTTTGAATGAAATATATGTGGCACCGCGAGGGCTACGTATGGCTCTGGAAGAGGAGAAGGAGCGGGAGTTGAACAGGGCTCGGCAACGGATGATGGGCGAGATGAAGACAATAAAAATGAGATACGATGCACAGAGAGCTTGGCTGGTTGGTGAGATTCGTTGGATGAAAAATAAGTTGATGGTGTAACCTCGGTCACTCCTATATGAGTTCTTTGGTTGGAATTAAACTTCTTTTTTCTGTTATTATGTTTGTTTTACTGTATTAGGCATAATTTATGTTTCCATTCTTCAATAGCCTTTATTTTTTGCTTGTTAGATTTGATTTACTTGTATGTGTTCGTGGCTAGGATTATTTTAGGATACTTTTGCACCCTTATATCTCACACATTTTGGCTCAAACTTTCGTAATACTGTAAATTTACTGTATATAAGTAATATTTAGGGAAGGTGTGGTGGAGTGGTCTTGCCACTGGCCTGGTAATCCAAAGGTCCCGGGTTCAAATCCCGATGTATCAATGGGAAGATATTATTGGGATGGAATTTGTGCTGTACCTGGTATCAGTGCATTACCACAAGCCCACCGAAACGTCAATAAAATACCCTCATTGTTCCCTGATTAAATAGCACTGTATGAATATTCCCATATTCAAAATATGCTATAGGGGTGCAATGCCTGGTGAGTTATCTGCTCAACAGGTGGCGTTGTGTGTGTGTAAGTGTGAGAGTCCGAGTGTAGGGGGTGAGACAGTGAAGCACGGGAATGAGGTGGCTTCAGAGATGGGGTCGTTTCGGGCCATGAGTGAGCACCGTGCCTCATGTGAAGGCAAGATGGCAGGTGCTCGTTGTACTCTACGTGCTTCACATGTCTCACTCCCTAGACTGGAACAAGACCTCACGGGCTTCACTGTTCATTGTAAAGCGGTGAATGTTAAGGCTCTCAGCCTATGCCCGAGAGGAAGTTAGTTGGAATATAGAAAAAAAAAAAAAAAAAAAAATATATAAGTATCAATGCTATGTACAGTCGCAATCCCTAAAAGTAAGCCCCCCTCTACTCATGCAATATAGGCATCCCGGGTCTTTCTGGATGACAGGTAAACTTAGCAACGCACAAACGAACACCATCCACTCAGATGTAGCGCAGGTGGCTCGAACAGCAAAATAAACCCTCTGAGGATTTACATTTATACTTTCCATTGCAATCACAGTTTTGTAAAGGTCATCCATGTATAATATCTATCTATATCTATCTATATGCTCAGGCCCAATCCCCACTTTTCCTATTTTTTAATGTTTATTTTCTATTTTACTCTATTTTATTTTATTTTATTTTATTTTATTTTATTTTTTTCTTGGGGTTACTCAACTATTTGCGTGTAGGCCTAAACAATAATACACAAACAAATATCTCGTACTGCTTTATTTAGCTTGAAACTAATGACATTCGAAATAATTCAAACAATTTCCTGAAAGTGTCCGAAGCCCACAAGTTAGAAATATAATAAACGGTTTAACCAATAATACTTATATTATTATGTTCCTTCCAACAACCAACTATACTCCTAAAATCGATTAATGAAATTTACAAACACATGTGGCAGTCCGTGGATTCGAACGCAGGATGCTCACACCGAAAATCAACACCTTATGCATCGTACCACGAAGACAGTTAAAGGTTGGTGGACACTGCCTACGATTTATTATGCAACTTCGAATCCTGCATATCAATCTAAGCATGTACACACATCCCAACTGCAACTCACGTAGGCTATGCATATGTGAATGGAAAGAGCAACCACTAGGGAAGTCCTCTCGATAAATTACCCCTGAACCAATATGTTACGTAAGACTATTAGGAGTAGTCAAATGTATTCATAGGGTTAACTCCAGACAGGAGTATTAGGACGTTTTGAGTTACGATCATATATTTATGATAAGGGTTAACCTCTTACTCGATGTAGGTAGACTTAAGGTGTCTCCTACGAGCAATAGGTTACTTTTTTTTTTTTTTTTTTTTTTTTTTTTTTCTATGTGATTGAGGGAGGCAAAAGGCATAACTGCCTATAGCGAATGCCTCCCCCATAGTTGAAAGAGTGACAGGGTCAAAATCAAGGGACGTTCGAGCCAAAATGCCTGGACACACGGAGTTTGAAGCAATTTAAGTCATAGGAAGAGGGAAAGACTGATTCTGGGAGAGAGTTCCAGAGCTCAGCTGTTGAGTAGAAGAAAGTTTGAGAGTAACGTTTCACTCTTGGGTTGGAGAGTTGCACAGAGTAGGGGTGGGATTGAGTTGCAAGACGGGTACCACGTGCCCTACGTAAAGGAGGTGGTATGCACTGGGATAGCTCTGAGGAACACTGATTATTATAGTAGCGATAGAATAGCGAGAGAGATGCAACATTGCGGCGGAGAGAGAGAGATTGCAGAGAGTTGGTGAGTGGGCGGGAGTTAATGATACGAAAGGCCTTCCTTTCAACTTTGTCTAGGAGAGCGGTGTGAGAGGAACCTCCCCACACATGTGAACAATACTCAATACAAGGGCGCACTATGCCCCTGTACAGAGCAAGAAGCTGTGCAGGGGAAAAGAACCCCCTAAGGCGGTTGAGCACACCCAGCTTCTGGGAGGCTGCCTTAGCAAGACTGGTAATATGGTCCTTCCAAATGAGAGCAGAAGAAAAAGAGACACCAAGAATATTGAGAGAAGATGAAGGGTTGATTTTTGTATTGTTGAAGAATAAGGGATAGTCCGCTGGGAGATCCTGACGGGTAGATAAATGGAGAAATTGGGTTTTGGAAGCATTAAAGTTAACAAGGTTTTCTCTGCCCCAATTGGAAATAGTATTTAGATCAGAATTTAAGAGTTCTATGGCTTCATTACGTTTGTCGTTGAGGGATTGCTGGCTGGGGCGTTCTGAAAAACTAATGGAGTAGTGTAAGGTTGAGTCGTCTGCGTATGAATGGATGGGAATTAAGGTACAGTTAAGGAGATCATTTATAAAAATTAGAAAGAGAATAGGAGATAGGACAGAGCCCTGAGGAACACAGGAGTTTATAGGGTGAGGAAGTGAACAATGGCCGTCCACAACCGCAGCTATGGAACGGCCGGAAAGGAAATTAGAGACAAAGGCACAGATGGAGGGATAGAAACCGAAGGAGGGTAGTTTAGAAATTAAAGATTTATGCCAGACTCTATCGAAGGCTTTCGATATGTCTAGTGCAATAGAAAAAGTCTCACCGAAGTCCCGAAAGGAGGATGACCAAGAGTTAGTAAGATATGAAAGAAGATCACCAGTAGAGCGACCCTTAAGGAAGCCATACTGGCGATCTGAGAGCAGATTATGAGAAGAGAAATACTTAAGAAATTTGGAAGCAAGAATAGTTTCAAAAACTTTAGAAAGACAAGAGATAAGAGCAATTGGACGATAGTTGGAGGGTTGAGAGCGGTCACCCTTCTTTGGGACAGGTTGAATGTGAGCAAACTTCCAGCATGAAGGGAAGACGTTAGAGGATAGACAGAGACGAAAGAGTTTGCCTAGGCAGGGAGTCAGCACGGAAGCACAGTTTTTGAGAACAACAGGAGGAACACCGTCCGGACCGTACGCCTTATTAGTGTTAAGCCCAGAGAGGGTAGAAAGTACATCTTTAGAAGAGATTAGGATATTAGGCATAAGTAAGAGAGAGGAGGGCAGAGAGGGAGGAATAGCACCGGAATCATCCAAGGTGGAGTTTCTAGCAAAAGTTTGAGCGAAGAGTTTAGCTTTGTCAGAGAAAGAAGTGATGGTTGTGCCATCAGAGTGGGAAAGGGGAGGGAAAGACGAGGAAGAGAAATTGTTGGAGAGGTTTTTGGCTAGATGCCAGAAAGCTTGGGAAGAGCTAGAGTTGGATAGTTCAGTGCATTTATTATTGATGAAAGAGTGTTTGGCAAGTCGAAGAACAGATTTGGCTTGATTCCGGGCAGAAACATATGAAGAATGAGAGTCTTGAGTTTTAAGGCGTCGGTACCGTTTGAATGCTTCCTCCTTATTGCGGACAGCAGTAGAACAGGCGTGAGTAAACCAAGATTTTTTAGCATTAGTCTGAGAGAAAGAGAATGGAATGTATGCTTCCATGCCCGATAGGATTACCTCGGTAATGCGTTTAGCACTCTCCGAGGGTCCTCGGCCATGGAAGCAGAAATCATTCCATGGGAAATCAAAGAAGTACTGCCGAAGAGCCTCCCAGTCGGCAGCGCCAAAGTGCCACAAGCGCCGGCCGGCTAGGAGGATCGGGTGGCTGTACTGGAGAGATAGGACAGGTGACAGAGATAAGTTTATGGTCGGAGGAGCCCAAAGGAGAGAAAAGATAGACAGTATAAGAAGAAGGGTTAGAAGTTAGAAACAGGTCAAGAATGTTGGGCCGATCTCCGATGCGATCCGGGATACGGGTGGGTTGCTGAACTAACTGCTCTAGGTCATTTAGGATAGAAAAGACGTAGGCTTGTTCACCAGGTGGATCAGTAGTGTGAGAGGAGAGCCATTGGCGGTGGTGAACGTTGAAATCTCCTAAGATGGAGATTTCTGAGAAAGGAGAAATGGATAGAATGTGTTCCACTGTAGAGTTTAGATAGTCAAAGAATTTGGGAAAGTTGGTAGAGTTAGGGGAAAGATAGACAGCACAGAAATATTTAGTAAGAGAATGACAGGAAAGTTTGAGCCATAAAGTTGAGAATTCAGAGGAGTCGAAATCGGGAACACGAGAGCAAGTGAGTTTGTTGTGCACATATACACAACATCCGCCTTTGGCTTTGAAACTAGGATAGAGAAAGTAGGAGGATACAGAGAAGGGGTTGCTGGATGTTGCTACAGACACCTGTAGCTGACTGTAGGTTGTATGATGATTGTAGAAGTTGTAGTGTAGAGGCTGAGTTCTCTGCTTGTAGATTGATTGATTTAATAGATAGGTATAAAAGCTGCCACCACCGATTACCATATACCTATTATATATTGATAGATATAGGTAAAGGGAATATAATTAAAGATCTCTGATCCAAAACCACTTTGATATATTTAAGTATCAATCTGAAAGATATACAGAAGTACTATAAAGTAATATAAGAGTAAACCCTAACTCAAGAGGGTATCTCTGGGTATATGTTATCACCCTGGATGTTCGATTCTATCTCCCTGCTCTCCCTATCTCTCACCTTCTCACCACCTCCAAGCCACACCTATAATTCACCTTCCGGTTACAAGATGGCTACCCGTGGTTACAAGATAGCGTTGGAGAAAGTACAGGGAGTGTCATTTCAGCAGAATGTGTGTGACAGGATCTGACCACACAATATGTCATAGGGGTGAATAATCTTCTGACCTCTGTAATGTACAGTCCCCCATATAAATCTAGATACTGTAACTAAAACACCTTAAAATTATATGATAGTTGGATATAATGATTTCATAATAAATAGTATAATCTTGAGATGTAATACGCCCCCACTAAGATTCTTGCTTCCCACAGCAAGGTAGCACTTAAAATGATATGAGAGTTAAGCAAATTACAGTTAAAATGAGTAAGGTATGAATCTAACTAACTCCATACCTCGCACATTACCTCTCGGCTCTCCTATGGTCCCCTCGTAGCCCCCTGCAACACGATTCATTATTGGCAATTGAACAATGTCTGGGTGACTACAGAATACAAAGGTAGGCCTAATAGCGAAACAGGCGGAAGTACATGAAGCTACAATGAAAATAAAAGATGAACAGTCACCTACTGTAAGTAAATAAATTGCAAGTTGAAGATAAAAATCGAAAGTGGAATGTTAATTATTATGTTCCTTCCAACAACCAACTATACTCCTAAAATCGATTAATGAAATTTACAAACACATGTGGCAGTCCGTGGATTCGAACCCAGGATGCTCACACCGAAAATCAACACTTTATGCATCGCACCACGAAGACAGTTAAAGGTTGGTGGACACTGCCTACGATTTATTATGCAACTTCGAATCCTGCATATCAATCTAAGCATGTACACACATCCCAACTGCAACTCACGTAGGCTATGCATATGTGAATGGAAAGAGCAGTTAATGGACAAGACACTATTTCTTAAGGGGGCCCACCTCGTTTATTTTCCTCTCTCTCCGGGTTGTATCCATTCGGCCCCATTCAGCCTACTGTTTTTAGTCGTTTATTCCCATCCAGGTGTCGATTTGTTACTGGCGAGCGGCAGCGAGCCATCATAATTTGAAAAACAAAATTTGACAGCAGGGTAAATTTGTAAATTTTTCGAATTAAAAATGTCACCAGTGAAGCCGGATTTCTCCATCCAATGCTGGCTCGATATCGCTCGCCAGGAAGAATTCGACACCTGGATGGGGATAAACGTCTTAAAACAGTTGGATGAATGGAGCCCAATTGATACAAGCCAAAGAAAAAAGAGAAAAGGAGAGAAAAGGGGAGAAAAAAACAGGTCACCCCCCTTAACGAAAACAACAATATAAAGGATAGGTATAAATATTGACCAACTATATTCAATCCATGCTATATCACAACCCAATGTTCAATCCATGCTATATCACAACCCAATATTCAATCCATGCTATATCACAACCCAATGTTCAATCCATGCTATATCACAACCCAATATTCAATCCATGCTATATCACAACCCAATGTCACAAAATCGAGTCGAGTCCTTCCGAAATAAAATTTTAAATTATTACACCCCGGGAAATTTTTCTTCCGTACTTTAAGGGGAGATCTCCACTTAAGGGATTTTTTTCTTTACCCCTTTCTCCCTCATGTTTAGCCCCATTGCTTTTGATATTATAAAACGTTTGCCCCATTAGTTTAGCGATTTTAAGAACTTTCACCCTATATTAAGACCTTTCGTGCCATTCAGGTGTCAATTATATCCTGGCGAGCGATAGCGAGCCTGTAATTTAAGAGGAACCGGCCTTCGGCCGGGACATTTTTCTACCGAAAAATGTACAAATATCTCTTGAAAGGGACTCAAGGGGGTGTAATTTTAAGTTTGATGGAGGTCTAGGGAACAAACTAAATACCTCCCCTTAAAACCTCGCTAAGATGCTTTCCTAGCTCTATATTCAAAGAAAGTTAAACAACAGCTTTAATGTGTAATGAAAAGGCTAAGTTCCATTCATAATCAGAAAAATAACTATTTGTTTCTGCTAATTTCGTCCGTGAGGGATTAAGGAAGTCTTTGTTAGGTTTAAGGGGAGGTTTTTAGTATGTTTCCTACTCCTCCAGCAATCTAAAAATGTCACCCCCTTGACCCCCTTTCAAGATAAATTTGTAAATTTTTAGGCCGGTTGCTCTTAAATTACAGGCTCGCTATCGCTCGCCAGGATAAAATCGACACCTAACTGGCACGAAATATCTTAAAATTGACAGAATGGGGCGTAAATTCTTAAAATCGCCAAACTAATGGGGCGAACGTCTTAAAATCTCAAAAGCAAGGGGGCTAGACATGAGGGAGAAAGGAGTCAAGAAAAAAGTCCCTCAAGTGGAAATCTCCCCTTAACCCTTTCACTACCGGATATTCTAAGTTGTTTTATTTCGTCTATGCTTAGACGATTTTATGCAGCTTAGGAAGGATCTGTGGAAATTAGAGGGGTTAATTGCGATCGTCTGTAGCCTCTCAATTGCTACACGTCCCACCTAAGCTTTAAGGGGAAGTGTTTAGTTTGTTCCCTAGATTTCCATCAAGCTTAAAATTACACCCGCTAGACCCCCTTTCAAGATAAATTTGTACATTTTTCGGTAGACAAATTTCCCGGCCGAAGGCCGGTTCCTCTTAAAATACAGGCTCGCTATCGCTCGCCAGGAAAAAATCGACACCTAAATGGCACGAAAGGTCTTAAAATTAACAGAAATGGGGCAAAGGTTCTTAAAATCACCTAACTAATGCGGCGAAATTCATAAAATCTCAACAGCAATGGGGCTAAACACGAGGGAAAACGGGGTCCAGAAAAAATCCCTCAAGTGGAAATATCCCCTTAATAATTGCTGGAATATAATGAAAATGTATTCACCGGTACTGAAGGGGTTAATAGTATGGCAATAAATTCTTAATAAACATAATCCATGCAACATAGGTCTACCATTCTTAATAAACATAATCCATGCAACATAGGTCTACCATTCTTAATAAACATAATCCATGCAACATAGGTCTACCATTCTTAATAAACATAATCCATGCAACATAGGTCTACCATTTGCGTCAATACACAACCTGTGACGTTCCTAACTACCGTAGGCAAAACGAAATGCCGCACATTGCCTGAATTTATGCACACGCAACAGTTTTCGGTAAGAGTTGTGTTATCGGGCGTACCACTACCGAGATACAGCATAACTCCTCTCTAAAACATTAACCTAACCAAACAACCTAACCTAACCTAACCTAGTATTCATGTAGTTCACCGGGTTTTTTTTTTATATTTCTCTCCTTTTCTCTCTTTCCCTGGCTTGTATCCATTCGGCCCCATGCAGTCAACTGTTTTAAGACTTTTATCCCCATCCAGGTGTCGATTTCTTCCTGGCGAGCGATAGCGAGCCAGCATTGTATGGAGAAATCCGGCTTCGCCGGAGAAATTTTTCTATCGAAAAATGTACAAATTTAGCTTGCTGTCAAAACAAAATATATATATATATATATATGCAGGCTCGCTACCGCTCGCCAGGAAAATATTGACACCTGGATGGGGGTAAACGTCTTAAAACAGTAGGCTGAATGGGGCCGAGTGGATACAAGCCAAATAGAGAGGGAGAGAAAGAGAAAAAAGCGAGGTGGGCCCCCTTAACCCCCACACGATATTACACGAATATTTTTTTTTTATTTTTTTGTTCTATATTCCAATCACTCCCTCTCGGGCAAAGGCTGAGAGCCTGCATGTACATTCAACTGCTAATCATTGAACGGTGAAGCCCGTGAGGTCTCGTTCCAGTCTAGGGGTGAGACATGTGAAGCACTTTTAGCTGCAACTAGCCCCTGCTATCTTGCCTTCGCAGGATGCATGGGACTTAGTTGCCCACTCATGGCTCGAAGCAGCCCCATCTCTGAAGCTGCCTCTCTCCAGTGCTTCACTGTCTCAGCTCCTAGACTCGGACCGTCACTCTCAGAACGCAACCTATTGAGCAATGAACTCGCTAGGCATTGCCCCCCTGTAGCATATTTTGAATATGGGAATATTCATACAGTGTTATTTAATCAGGGAACAATGAGGGTATATATTTGGCGTTTCGGTGGGCTTTGTGGTACCGGTAATGCACTGATACTAGGTACAGCACAAGTTCCATCCCAATAATATCTTGCCATTGATATATCGGGATTCAAACTCGGGTCCATTGATTTACCAGTCCAGTGGCAAGACTACTCTACCACACGTGATAGTGGGTAGGAGTGATTTGATGATACAAGTGATTCTCATGACCTGTTCCTTTGAAAGGTCAACTGAATGGTGACCGGTCAACTCAACCAGTAGATCATTTCAACCAGTAGCTCTCAACCAGTGCCAAATCAACCAATACGGTTAGGTTAGGTTAGTACTATATTTTGGCACTGGTTTGGTTGGTCTGGGTTAATTTTGCACTGGTTGAGAGCTACTGGCTGAAATGGTCTACTGGTTGAGATGACATGGAACCCAACTGAATACATCCTGTCTTTTCCTGTCGCCTACACTCGTTGTATGTACAGTAATACAAGAAATACAATGATAACTAAATCTAAGTTGTTATCATAGGAATATTAGTACAGATGGTTATAATAAAAGTAATCCCTGTAAATATGTAAGTAAGGAATACAATTGGTTAAGGGGGGTGATCTGCTTTTTGTTATTTCTGTCCTTTTCTCTCTTTCTCTGGCTTGTATCCATTCGGCCCCATTCAGCCAACTATTTTAAGACGTTTATCCCCATCTAGGTGTCGATTTCTTCCTGGCGAGCGATAGCTAGTCAGCATTATATGAAGAAATCCGGCTTCGCCGGGGACATATTTCTATCGAAAAATGTACAAATTTAGCCTGCTGTCAAATAAAAATGAAAAATATGCTGGCCGCTACCGTTCACCAGTAAAAAATTGACACCTGGATGGGGATAAACGTCTTAAAACAGTAGGCTGAATGGGGCCAAATGGATACAAGCCAGAGAAAGATAGAAAAGGACAGAACAAAAACAGGTCACCCCCCTTAAGTAAGCAAATAGGAGTACATAACATACAGGGCATAGGTGAACGGACTCATCGAGAGAGAAGAGACTGCCCAAATATCTCCACCTGCCCGGGCTCGAACCGAATCCTTGGGGTTGTGAGTCAAACGTCTGCTGGTTACATCATAAACAAATTTAACCCTGTACCCACTAGCACCAAGATGAACCCCTCTCCTTATCCTCTCTCTATCTCTTAGACACACACACACACACACACACACACACACACACACACACACACACACACACACACACACACACACACATACACATACACATACACAAGCACACATATGCAAAGCCACACATATAACCCCTCACACACACTGCTAGGCACACAGACACACACACACACACGAGCGAACACATACACACACACACACACATAGGTGCAAAGGCACATATTACATAATCCCCCTCCCACACACTGCTACACACACACACACACACACAAACAGACATACGTATTATATAACCCCTCTCCTACATACTGCAATGCACACAGACATACACACACACACACACACACACACGCAAAACTAGAAACATACGTACACATACAGTACACACTGATCTATGTACATACAGTATATGCATACTAAGGGCAATGTACGTTAATAATATAATTGACTCTTATCTCTCTCTCTCTCTCTCTCTCTCACACATACACACACACACACACACATATCTCTACAAGGTCATTATCCCTCTCCGACATATGACGCAATTTTGAGCCGATTAGGGATACTTTAAAGCCTTTGTTACCATCAGGGGTATTTACAAAGCTTTAGTTTAGTTACTTCAACCTCTGCAGTTGTCTTTGAGTTAGCTGTGGGCAGAAAACTAATTTTGGAGAGGTAATTATAAGAGTGAGAGAACTCTATTTCTTATTGCTAATCTGGCAACCTCTGCGTCATATGAGTCTGAAGGGGTTTTAGATAGAAACACACATACACACAGATATCTGCATATGCGTACAAAGGGCAATGTATGTTGTGACTTATCTCTCTCTTTCTTTCTCTCTGTCTCTCTTTCTCTCTGACAAACACACTACAAGGTCATCCATACTCTCCATAGCCATATCTGTCCATAGGCCCAGACAGTGAGCCAGTCAGGTCTCCACAGGTGAACTGGGCACACCTACACCCCCGGCCCCCCGCGAACACATAACCCACCTCTGGCACGGAAACACTCTTAACCCATTCAGTGCCAGTGACGTACTTTTCATTATATTCTGCCAACTCTTTGACGATTTTGTTCAGCTTAAGAAGGACATCGACCCTTTTAAAGGTTACATACTATCACAGTTAATCCCTTGAGCTACAATATATATTTTCTAAGCTTCATAAAATCGTCTAAATGTAGCTGAAATCTAATACAAAAAAAAAAAGTCGCCGATACAGAAGGGGTTAATGGGATGGGACAAGTATTGCCTGTCCCATATTGAAGGAAGGCCATAGAAATTGAGAGTTTGTTTATGGTGGTGAACTAAGATATAATTACTCTCCTGGCTCCCGCTACCACATTATAGACTCTCACGGAACGGATCGATTTCATAGAGGTGAGTATTTAAATATTTATAGACCATGTTGAACGAAGACTGAGAATTGAGTGTTATATTTTATTCGCGGTAAGTAGGCGAGACATTATTACCTCTATCCTCTGTAACTCAAAAAGGGCTAGAGCAAATTAGCTGTAAATTACCAAATCTATTCCTTGACTGACTCTTCCCAAAATGGTAGAAATATTAGCTCGATTACTCTAGTCGTTTTTTGAGTGGTAGAGGTTCGAGGTCATGATTTATCTCCTACTTACAGTGAATGGACTATAGTTTATTAGACGATTTTATGCAGTTAACCCTTTGAGTACCAGTGACGTGGTTTATATTTTATTCTAGCTATATTTAGACGATATTATGCAGCTTAGAAAGGATTTATGGTAGTTGTTGTTGTTGTTGTTGTTGTTCCCTAAGCTGCCTGGCCGAACAGCCCCGAGTCCCTGAGAAAGGCCATGGCCACGATCGGGCTTTCCCACAGAGCTCTCATTGAGTGTAGATTGTGTTGTTGGCGTAAGTGGTTGTGTGAAATGCAGTCTTCTATGATGTGTTTAATGGTATGGGGTGCTGTGTTACATCCCGGGCAGGCGTCGACAACGGAGTCATCCAGTCTCTTCTGATAGCTCAGGAGAGCTGGATGGTGTCCGCATCTCAGCCTGGCCAGGTGGACTCTGTCCTCGCGAGGAAGGGAGGATTCGGAAGGATGGATTTCGGGAGGTCGTGCATGCAGCTGCGTGTTGTCTGTGAGTGAGTGGATGGATCGGTGAGAGATATGAGTATGGATGTGCTTCTGGAAGTTGGTTCGGGGTGGGCAGGGAGGGAGAGAGGACAATAATTGTGTGTGATACCGTGTGCTGGGTGTTGTTTTGATATTTCTTGGTGTCTGTGGGTGTGTTGCCATGTAGTTTAGTGGGTGGTCTTGGTTCGTGGAGGCTGCTGCCAGGAATTGAGTGCCTCTCATGTCCAGATGGTCTTTGACTTTGAGGATTTTGGTTTCTTGATGTAGGTGATCTGTGGGTGAAGTAGCTGTGCAGCCTGTAATGATCTTCAGGGCTTTGTTTTGAATAGTCTGTAAGGTCTTATGATGTGTTTCAGCTAGGTTAGAAGCCCAGGCTGGGCTTGCGTATTCCATCACTGATCTTATGTATTGTTTATATACTGTGGTGGTAGTTTCTTTGTTGTGTCCAAATTTTGTGTGAGCAAGTGACCTGAGGGCGTTAAGTCTGGGTGTCAGTTTCTTTTTAATGTTTGTGGTGTGCCGTTTGAATGTCATATGAGTATCATATGTTACTCCTAGGATTTTGGGTGTGTGTGTATGTGTTAGGGGTGTGTTGTTTATGGTGAGTTGAGGGATGTATTCATGTTCTCCTGTCCAACTTGTGAGCAGGGTTGCGGTGGATTTGGCTGGGGCTAGATTAAGTCTGTTTGTAGTGCACCAACCATGTAGTGTGTTGAGATAGGGTTGAAGGAGATCTGTTGCTCTTTTTGGGTCATGGTGTGTGCATGTGAGTGTTATGTCATCTGCATAGGAGGCTAAGTTTATTTGGGGCGTATTGGGTGTAGTTATATCGTGCATGTACAGATTGAAGAGTGCGGGCGATAGGACGGATCCTTGTGGGACTCCGTTTGGAAAGTTTCTGATTTTAGATGACTGACCGGCAAAAGATACGTGTGCACATCTGCCTGCTAGGATGTTGGCCAGCCACCTTTTTGTGTTGTTGTGCATGTTTGTGTTGTAGATTTTGTTTGTTAGGTTGTGGCGGGGGATGTCATCGAAGGCTTTACTAATGTCGAGTGTGGCTAATAGTGATCTGTGTGGTGGTCTAGCTGAGTTGATGCCGTCGAAAGCTCTTTGTGTAAGGTCTGTGAGAAGAGTGTTTGTGGAGTGCAGTGGCCTAAAGCCATGTTGTGTTGGAGCTAGGGGTAGGTCAGGTGTAATTAGTTGTAATACTAGGCGTTCCATGCCTTTGGAGGGGGAGCAAAGAAGTGTGATGGGGCGGTGCGAGGAGGGTAGCGTGGGGTCTTTGTTGGGTTTGGGGAATGTGATGATGATACCATGCTTCCAAATGTCTGGTATTGTGTTGTGTGAATAGCTGTAGTTTGATATGTTAGTGAGTGCTTGTATGCCTTGTGGTCCCAGGTGTCTGAGGTGTATGTTGCTTATGTTGTCTAGGCCACAGGCGGGTATGTGCTTGAGATTGTTGATGATATGCTTTGTCTGGTGATTGGTGAAGGGTGTATAGTCAGGGTCTGTGGGGAATTGTCTCTTACGTCGGATGACACGTCGGTCGTCTTTGTGAGGTTTTAGGTGGCTGACATGTGAAAAGTGATTGATGAGAGTGTTTGCTTGTTGTTTACATGAAGGAGTAGAGTCTGTTGTTGTGATTGCAGCATGTGATTGTGTTGTGTTGCTGTTGGAAAGTGTGATGCTGTTTAGTGTTTTGTAGAGTTTTTTGGGGTTTGTTTTGTGATCAAGTGTTTGTAGGAAGTTATTCCAATTTAGTTTTTGTTGTTCTTGTATTTTGTTGTTAGTTTGGGTGTTGAGTGCTTGAATTTGTTGTGTGATGTCTTGTGTGTGGGGTGCTGGGGAGTGTTTCAGTATGTCGCGTTGTCTGATGAGGTTTTGAATTTCTGGTGTGAAGTTGGGGTTGTGTCTTTTCCTGTTACCTCTTGGAATGTGTTTCTTGTCAGCGTTTTGGATAGTTTTATTGAGTATGTGTACAGCATTGTTGATGTTAGTGATGGGTGTACTGTTTAGAGTTGTGAAGTGTTGTTCTGTCTCATTTGTAAATGCTTCCCAGTTAGCTCTTTTATAATTGGTGTATGTGTGTTTGTGGCTAGCTGGGGTGAGTCTGGTTTTGGTGGTGATAATGATCGGGAGGTGGTTAGAGCCTAAGGTTCTGACCACCCTCCAGGATGTTGTGGGGGCGAGTTCTGGGGAGCAAAAGGTGATATCTGGAGATGATGGGTTATAGAGGGCTTGGTGAGGATATGGGTATGTTGATGGATGTCGTTAAGGATGATGAGGTTATCGGTTTGGTTTTGTAGTACCAGCCCTCTGTCTGTGTCGGGGTTGTCGACAAACCAGGCCGACGTCTTGGCGTTGAAGTCACCACCCAGGATGATGTGTGGGGTGTGTGGGGTGTTTGTGATGTGTTGTAAGTGTGGTCTGTATTCATTTGGTACTGTAAGGGATGTTTGGGGAGGGATGTATGTGTTTATGATGGTTATGTTGGAGTTGTTGCCAGTGCGTATTTTAATTGATTGTATTTCTGTTGTGTTATCATTTGGGGGGAGGAGGGATTTGGTTTGTACACTGGTTACTATGTATGATATTTCTTTGTGTACCAGGGTGATGAGTCCACCGCCCCCGCCGACAGCCCGGTCTTGTCTGATGGTGGTGAAATTATGAAATGTGGGTGTTTTTTGTGTTGTGCGGAGTTTTGTTTCTTGTAAGATGGCAATGTGTATGTTGTGTTGTTTGATGAAGTGTGAGAGTTCGTGTTTCTTTGTGTTGATGCCATTTATGGTAGTTAAAAGGGTTGGTTGAGATAGTCTGAAACCCTATTTTTGCTAGAGGTCCTTCCAAAGCTGAATACAAATCGTCTAATAGGGGCTAGAATGTGATAAAAAAGACATTCCTGGTACTGTAAGGGTTAAGTAAGGATCTGCAGAAATAATATGGGTAAAGACTCTCTCAAATATCCTCTGACTTCCATATACCCTTCCTAATCTGAATAACATCGTCTAATAATAGCCATACAACAAAAAATAAATGCGTGTTCATATCTTGAGAGGGTTAAAGAGCTGTATACCACCTCCAGCCTCTTGCAAACACCCATTCTCTCTAATGCATAGCCTACGTGAGTTGCAGTTGGGATGTGTGTACATGCTTAGATTGATATGCAGGATTCGAAGTTGCATACTAAATCGTAGGCAGTGTCCACCATCCTTTAACTGTCTTCGTGGTGCGATGCATAAGGTGTTGATTTTCGGTGTGAGAATCCTGGGTTCGAATCCACGGACTGCCACATGTGTTTGTAATTTCATTAATCGATTTTAGGAGTATATAGTTGGTTGTTGGAAGGAACATAATACTTTTAAAGGGTTGTTAACCCATACAGTACCAGGGACGTCCTTTTTATCATATTCTGGCAACTATTAGACGATTTTATTAAGCTTAGGAAGGACCTCTAGTAATAAGATGGCTTCAAAATATCTCAACCAACCCTTTTAACTACCACAGATCCTTTCCTAGCTGCAAAATAACGTCTAAATATAGCTAGAAATGTACAGCCAATTTGCTCTAGCCCTTTTTGAGTTACAGAGGCTAGAGGCCATGATTTCTCACCTACTTACAGCGAATAGACTATAGGCCTTTGTTCGACTCCCTGCCTACCAGTAAAGTGTTCAGTCATGCTAAACCGTTCGGGCGACTCGTTGGTGGATTGGTAGAGTGTGTTGTACGGTCGAAATCAATAGTTTAAGGGGAGATGGTTAACTTTTTGGTTGATTTTTTAATTTATTCATTATTTTTCTAGTTTCCTCCCGAGACCTCCATCAAACTTTAAAAAAACGTCCATTAGATCCCCCTTCTAGATTAATGTGTACATTTTTCGGTAGAAAAATGTCCCGGCCAAAGGCCGATTCCTTTAAAATAACAGGTTCGTTATCGCTCGCCAGAGGAAAAATTCGACACCAAAATAGCACGAAAGGTCTTATTATTGACAAAGAAATGAGGCGAAAGGTCTTAAAATCGACAAACTAATGGGGCAAACATCTTAAAATCTGAAAACTAATGGGGCTAAACACGAGGGAGAAAGGGGTCCAGAAAAATGGCCCATCTCCCCTTAAGGCTATTACCTCCACCAGGGAAATAGACGAAGGTTATGTTTTTGCCTCCGTTTGTCTGTCTGTGAACAAGATATCTCAAAAAGTTATCGACCTATCTTCACGAAATTTGGTGGGCAGTTAGGATATGCGCCAAGGAAAAAGTTAGTTAATTTTGGAGGTAATTGGTAGAGCGTATACTTCCGCCAGCGTATATATCCTTCCTTTCTTAACTCTTTCACGCTTTTATGACGCAGAGGTTGCCAGATTAGCAATAAGAAATAGAGTTTTCTCACTCTTATAATTACCTCTCCAAAATTAGTTTTCTGCCCACAGCTAACTTAAAGAAAACTGCAGAGGTTGAAGTAACTAAGCTAAAGGTTTCTAAATACCCCTGATGGTAACAAAGGCTTTAAAGTATCCCTAATAGGCTCAACATTGCGTCATAAGCGTGAAAAGGTTAATCTGAATACAATCGTCTTGATAGTGTAATGCATAAATGCGCGGAATTTCGGTGTGAGTGTCCTAGGTTCGAGTCCTTGGAGTGTCACATGTATTTGTAGATTTCATTAATTGAGTTTACAGGTAAAGTTGGTCGGTGAACAAAATATGAATTAGAACCACACATAGAAAAAAAAAAAAAAAAATGCGTAACCGTACCTTGAAATGGTCTACACTCCTTGTCCTAATTTCTTCTATTATCTTATATTATTTATTACTTATCTTGAGGGGAGATTTCCACCTGGAGGATTTTTTTCTGAACCTCTTTCTCCCTCACGTTTAGCCCCATTGCTTGTGAGATTTAAAGACGCTTGCCCCATTAGTTTGGCGATTTTAAGAACCCTCGCCCCATTTCTGCCAATTTTAAGACCATTCGTGCCATTTAGGTGTCGAATTTTTCCAGGCGAGCGATAGCGAGCCTGTAATTTAAGGGGAACCGGCCTTCGGCCGGGAAATTTTTCTACCGAAAAATGTACACTCACCCGTACTAAAAGTTGCTCAGGGGTGGGTCCTTCCTTCCCCTACTCCCCCCTGGGTAGGTGGAAGGGGGGAGTCGGGTCCAAGTCTACCCCCACCTTCCACCCTCAAACTATCCCCAACTCCCCCACCCTCCTTCTCTAGCTGGCAGTTAGTGATTGGAGGCGATTGTTCTCATGAATTGTAAATTATTATCATACCATCTTTGCACATGCTTACAATGGCCAACATTTATTAATACAATATACTGTATATATAATTGTATTCTCAAAATGAGTCTATATACACACATGGGTTACAAGAATCTCGGCTGTATTGGTCTTCTACCTTTCTCTCTCGTTTTCGCTCTCTCTCTGCGTGTGTGTGTCCCTCTCTCATTGCATTACAATCAACGACCAAGATGTGATGTGCTTTTAATAGAGGCTAGTGATACCGTAATTAATTCCAATATTATACAGTCTTCAGGATATTATGTTCACCATTATTGCAATACACATCAACTTTTCCTCTACGAGCTACTCCTAGGTTTTCAAATTACTTACACAGTCGGGAATTTTTTAATATTAAAGGAAAGGTCTAAAGGCAAATATTGGCTGTAATAGTGTTGCGACTATTGTTGATTGTTTCGTTTACCATTTCAATCAGTTTCTTCCATTTATTCAATACCATACATAGTATAAACGGTCTGCATTTAATTATATGTGGCACTTCGTTTTCAATCAATTACATGTAGAACTCGATACAACTTACGATCAAAGTCGGTGTTAATTTTTTAGTAAGGTTTGAGTATCGAGCCCTTGAGTAGCAGGGCTCGCCTTCTCACTTCCCCCTTCTCTGTCTCTATCTGTGATCCCAGCCTCTCACCTCTACAAACCCCGAAAAAATGCATAGGTTTAATAGACAATTTTCGAAGTCGAATGTGAGATATTGTTCAGTGCACTACACTCCTTACAGAGTGTTCAAAATACTATCCACTCTTCTTGAACTGCTCTACCGAGGAAATGTTCACAACTTCTGAGGAAAGTTTGTTCCATGTAGATCAGATCTTAAATGAGAAATAATTTCCACAAATACTAGTGTTGAACCTTTTCAATGCTAACTGTCAGCCATGGTTGCGTATTGTATTCATATTTAGGCTAAAATGTTTGCTATGATCCACATTGTCAAACCCATTACCTATTTAAAAAAATTGAATGAGATGACCTCGTAGTCTCAGTGTTGAAAGAGAGAGAGAGAGAGAGAGAGAGAGAGAGAGAGAGAGAGAGAGAGAGAGAGAGAGAGGTAGAAGACCAATACAGCCGAGATTCTTGTAACCCATGTGTGTGTATAGACTCATTTTGAGAATACAATTATACAGTATATTGTATTAATAAATGTTGGCCATTGTAAGCATGTGCAAAGATGGTATAACAATAATTTACAATTCATGAGAACAATCGCCTCCAATCACTAACTGCCAGCTAGAGAAGGAGGGTGGGGGAGTTGGGGATAGTTTGGGGGTGGAAGGTGGGGGTAGACTTGGACCCAACTCCCCCCTTTCACCTGCCCAGGGTGGAGTAGGGGATGGAAGGACCCACCCCTGAGCAACTTTTAGTACGGGTGAGTGTACAAATTTATCTTGAAAGGGGGTCAAGGGGAGTAATTTTAAGCTTGATGGAAGTCTAGGGAATCAACCATAAACCTCCCCTTAACCCCTTGAACATTGTGACGCGTTTTGACAGTTTATTCTGCCTTCGTTACACGTTTGTATACAGCTTAGGAAGGATCTGTGGGAATGAAAGAAGGATAAAGACCTGGTCAATTAACCCCCTGACTTATATAATATACCCACACACCCTTCCTAATATACCCACACACCCTTCCTAATATACCCACACACCCTTCCTAATATACCCACACACCCTTCCTAATATACCCACACACCCTTCCTAATATACCCACACACCCTTCCTAATATACCCACACACCCTTCCTAATCCAAGTAACATCGTCTAGTGTTAGCCAGAATCAACAGCCGAAACGCGTCATAGTTCTCAAGGGGTTAAGGGGAGATTTCCACTTGAGGGATTATTTTCTTAACCCCTTTCTCCCTCATGTTTAACTCCACTGCTATTGAGATTTTAAGACGTTCGCCCCATTAGTTTGGCCATTTTAAGAACTTTCGCCCCATTTCTGTCAATTTTTAGACATTTCGTACCATTTAGGCGTCGATTTTTTCCTGGCGAGCGATAGCGAGCCTGTAATGTAAGAGGAAACGGCCTTCGGCCGGGACACTTTTCTACCGAAAAATTTACAAATTTATCTTGAAGGGGGTCAAGGGAGTGTAATTGTTAAGCTTGATGGAGGTCTAGGGTACAAACTAAACACCTCCCCTTAAGCACCTCAATCCTATCCCCCCCTGGTTCTCCCAATACATGGGCGTATTTATTTGCTTCTATATCCATCTTTATATATATACTTTTTCTTCCCTAGACCTCCATCAAGCTTAAAACGACATCCTCAAGACCCCCCTTCTAGATAAATGTAACGGCCGAAAGCCGGTACCTCCAAAAATACAGGCTCGATTTCGCTCGCCAGGAAAAAACTCGACAGAAAAATTGAGCGAAAGGTATTAAAATCGACAAACTAATGGGGCCAACGTCTTAAAATGTCAAAATTAATGGGGCTAAGCATGCGGGAGAAGGGGGTCTATAAGAAACCAATATCACCCCCCCCCTTAAGGAAACCCCCGAACCCCCCCCCCAAAAAAAAAAAAAAACAAAAAAAAAAAAAACAAAAAAAACCCATTTCTCTACCTGGCGCCAAGGAAGGCCACAAGTGTTGTTGTTTAATTGTGTGGGTTTATTCATATATATTTTACTAGTGAATTACCGTAACTTCCGGATGATATATTTTTCTTGGTGATCTATACCGTAACCGCCGGAGGATTTATAGATCGGAATACGAGCTGTTAACCCCTTCTGTACCGGTGATGCACTTTTCATTATATTCTGGCAACTATTAGACGATTTTGTACAGCTTAGGAAGGCTGTCTACTCATTAAAAGGCTACAGACTATCTCAATTAACCCTTTTAGCTATCATATATCCTTTCTAAACTTTATAAGATCGTCTAAATGAAGCTGACATCAAATACAAGAGACGTCGCCGGTACAGAAGGGGTTAAGGGGGGATGGGTCGTATTTATTTGTTCCTTTATACATATAATTTTATAGTTTCCTCCCTAGACCTCCATCAAACTTAAAAAGAAACATCCATTAGATCCCCCTTCTAGATTAATGTGTACATTTTTCGGCCGGATCTTCCAAAATTACAGGCTCACTATCGTTCGCCAGGAAAACAAATAGACACCTAAAGAGAACGAAAGGTCTTAATAATGACAAAGAAATGGGGCGAAAGGTCTTATAATCGACAAACTAATAGGGCAAATATTTTAAAATCTGAAAACTAATGGGGCTCAACATGAGGAAGAAGGGGGACCAGAAAAACGGCCCATCTCCCCTTAAAATCCCTTCTGTACCAGCGAAATCTATTGAATTTTCTTCTAGTTATATTTAAAGGATTTTGTGCAGTTTCAGAAGGAGCTAAGGTAGTCAAATGGGTCGAGTGAGATAGTTCGAAACCTGTTAATTGCTGGAGGTCCTTTTGAAACTGAATAAAATGGGTCGAGGGAGATAGTTCGAAACCTGTTAATTGCTGGAGGTCCTTTTGAAACTGAATAAAATGGGTCGAGTGAGATAGTTCGAAACCTGTTAATTGCTGGAGGTCCTTTTGAAACTGAATAAAATGGGTCGAGGGAGATAGTTCGAAACCTGTTAATTGCTGGAGGTCCTTTTGAAACTGAATAAAATGGGTCGAGGGAGATAGTTCGAAGCCTGTTAATTGCTGGAGGTCCTTTTGAAACTGAATAAAATGGGTCGAGGGAGATAGTTCGAAGCCTGTTAATTGCTGGAGGCCCTTTTGAAACTGAATAAAATCGTCTAACAACCCAAATCAAGTGTGTAGGACGGTACCGGTACTGAACGGGTTGAACATATCGGTAAAATGAACAGTAGGCCACGGCGTTCGAAAACTCTGATCGGCATTACGGTTTCTTCACGGTATTATGGCTCTACATGACGAAGAACGGGTGAAATTTGTAGAGCTACGACGCAAAGCCAAAAAGTTAATTAAGCAAAGTAAAAAGACCTTAGAGTTACATATTGCGAATCAAAGTAAAACAAACCCGAAAGAATTCTATAGTTATATCAGAAAGAAAAAAGTAGTTACTTCAACTGTTGGACCGTTAGTCGATGAAAAAGGAGAATACACCAAAGACGAAGTACAAATGAGTAATGCCCTCAATACCTTCTTTGCATCAGTTTTTACAACAGAAGACCTCAGTGATATCCCTACACCATCGCCGATTCAGATTAATAATTCAGATGTTCTAAGCAATATCACCGTTACAGAGAGAGAAGTATTGAATTGTTTAGATAAACTCAAGGTAAATAAAACGCCAGGACCTGATACAATCTCGCCTAGAGTTCTAAAGGAAGCTAAGAATGAGCTCTCCAAACCACTGACATTACTATTCAATAAATCCTTGCAGTCTGGAACTATGCCTGATCAGTGGAAGCTAGCCAACGTAACACCGATATTCAAAAAAGGCAGCAAATCCCTACCCAGTAACTATCGTCCAATTAGCTTAACCTCAGTTGTATGTAAAATGCTAGAAACGGTCATACGAGACAGACTCGTAAATCACTTAGAGGAAAATAACATACTTAAAGATACTCAACACGGCTTTCGTAAAAAACGTTCCTGTTTAACAAACCTCTTAGACTTCTTCCACGATATCCTCAACCTCTACGATGAGAGTAAAGCTGTAGATTTTATATACCTTGATTTTCAAAAGGCCTTTGACAAAGTTCCCCACAAACGTTTACTGCTAAAACTAAAAGCGCATGGAATACAAGACGGTGTGTTGAAATGGATAGAAAATTGGCTCAGCAACAGAAAGCAAAGGGTAGTCATAAACGGTAAGGCATCTAAATGGACCAATGTAAGTAGCGGGGTACCCCAGGGATCGGTACTAGGACCAATTCTCTTTCTAATTTACATCAACGACATAGATGAGGGTCTCACCTGCACAATCTCAAAATTTGCTGACGATACAAAAATTGCAAATAGCGTACTCTCAAAAGAACAAGTTGACGATATGCAACACAATCTAGATAAATTGTCATGTTGGGCCCAAATTTGGCAAATGAGTTTCAATGCGGATAAATGTAAAGTACTACATGTCGGATACCTAAATGAGAAAGCAAACTATTCGATGAATGGCACTCAGCTTAAGAATGTAAACAGAGAAACTGATCTGGGAGTAACAATATCGAGTAACCTAAAACCGAGTCAACAATGTTCAGAAGTTGTTAAGAAGGCAAACAAAATAATTGGCTTTATAGGCAGGTCATTTGAGCATAAATCCAAAGAAGTTATCCTAACCCTTTACAATTCCTTAGTCCGCCCTCTTCTGGAATACTGCGTTCAATCCTGGTGCCCTTATTACCAAAAAGATATAAACAAGCTAGAACGAGTTCAACGTAGAGTTACCAAAATGATACCTAGCCTAAAGAACAAACCATACGAAGAGCGTCTTAGAGAATTAAATCTATTTCCTTTAACCCAGCGCAGATTAAGAGGCGACTTAATTCAAGTGTTCAAAATCATCAAAGGCATCGACAATATGAACTGTAGTAAGTACTTCACTATCGACCAATCTAATTACACGCGGGGAAACGGTTGCAAAATTATTGGTAAATCTTTTAACTCGCACGAATCTAAGAATTTCTTCTTCAATAGAGTTGTCAACTTGTGGAATGGGCTTCCCCGAGACGTTATAGACTGCAGCACCGTTGATTCATTTAAATTCCGCCTAGACAAATATCTCGCATCAAACCCGCGACTGACTGCGTTTGTAAATGAATAACTTTATCCTCCCCTCAGTTACTAACCCATATGTCCCCTACTAACTTCCTAGTCCTGCCACGTTAGTGGCAGGGCAGTAGTTCCCTTTCCAATGTTCCCTTACCCACTCTAAACCACTGTTTGGACACTTGATCCTCAGTGTTTTGGAGGACAAGCAACCTAGAAGGGTCACTAGACCTGTTGTTGCTTGATTTCCTTTGTACTCCTTTGTACATTACGCTAATAAGACAGCAAAGAACTATAGTCTATTCAATGCAAGTATATATATATGAATTCTCATTTACTTTCAATAAACAAATCAACTAAATCATCTAGATAATAGCCAGAAAACAGAATAGAAATGCGTCCTCATATTTTGAAAGTGTTAAGGGGAGAAATTTTTGTTTGTTTTGTTTTTGGTCTATTAATTCATACATTCCTTAGTTTTCTCGCTAGACCTCCATCAAGCTTAGAAAAACACCCCCTAGACCCCCCTTCAAGATAAATGTGTACATTTTTCGGTAGAATAATGTCCCGGCCGAAGGCCGTTTCCTCTTAAAATTTCAGGCTCGATATCGCTCGCCAGGAACTAATCGACACCTAAATGGTACGAAAAGTCTTACAATTTACAACGAAATGGGGCGAAAGGTGTTAAAATCGCCAAACTAATGGGCCGAACGTCTTATAATCTAAAACAAAATGGGGCTAAACATGAGGGAGAAGGTAAACGGTCTGCCTCCCCTTAACTCTATACCTCACAAACGACGAGAATATTCGAGTAGATATTCCTATAATTTTGGAAGGGTCAGCCAGGGAATGGGTGAGGATATTTACAGCCCATTTGCTCTAGCCCTTTTTTGAATGACAGCGGAATGGGTGTGGAAAGTTACAGCCCATTTGCTCTAGCCCTTTTTTGAATGACAGCGGAATGGGTGTGGAAAGTTACAGCCCATTTGCTCTAGCCCTTTTTTGCATGACAGCGGAATGGGTGTGGACATGTACAGCCCATTTGCTCTAGCCCTTTTTTGCATGACAGCGGAATGGGTGTAGACATGTACAGCCCATTTGCTCTAGCCCTTTTTTGCATGACAGCGGAATGGGTGTGGAAAGTTACAGCCCATTTGCTCTAGCCCTTTTTTGCATGACAGCGGAATGGGTGTGGACATGTACAGCCCATTTGCTCTAGCCCCTTTTTGGAGTTACAGAGGTTAGGGTTAACGATTTCTGACCTACCGCTATTCGTAAGAGGGTATAACTGGTTTCTCGCTAGGCCTACTGAACGAGTGTAGAAAACGAGTGTAGAAAACGAGTGTAGAAAACAAGTGTAGGCAACGAGTGTAGAAAACGAGTGTAGAAAACGAGTGTAGAAAACGAGTGTAGAAAACGAGTGTAGAAAACGAGTGTAGAAAACGAGTGTAGACAACGAGTGTAGAAAACGAGTGTAGAAAACGAGTGTAGAAAACGTAGATAAAGGCAAACAAATGAAAACGTTGATTATATATTTAACCCTTTCAAGATCCAAGACGCATTTCTTTTCTGTTTTCTAGTAATTATTAGACGATTTTATTCAGATTAGGAAGGGTATACGGAAGTCAGAGGGTTGATTGAGATAGCCTTTACCCTTTTAATACCCACGGATCCTTCCTAAGCTGCATAAAATCGTTTAATGATAGCGAAAATAATCTGCTAAAACGCGTCAGAGCTTCAAGGGGTTAATAGACAGGATGACATGTTAACCCCTTCTTTACCGGCGACCCCTTTCGATTTTATTGTAGCTATGTTTCGACGATTTTGTGCAGCTTAAGAAGAATCTGTGGTGGTAAAGAGGGCTAAGAGAGAGATACTTCGAACCTGTTAATTGCTCTAGGCCCTTTTTAAACTGCACAAAAATCGTCTATTAGTAGCCAGAATATAGTTAAAAAGACGTCCCCGGTACAGAAGGGGTTAAGGGGAAAATTATCGTACTAAAGATGAAAGTTATGGGACAGGTGAAGGAGGAGAGGTGATACAAAGGTGTGTGTGTGTGTGTGTGTGTGTGTGTGTGTGTATGTGTCTGTGTGTGTGTGTGTGTCTGTGTGGGTGTGTGGGTGTGTGTGTGTGTGTGTGTGGGTGTGTGTGTGTGTGTGTGTGTCTGTGTGTCTGTGTGTGTGTATGTGTGTGTGTTTACTCTATAAATACATGTGTGTGTGTGTGTGTGTATGTGTGTGTGTGTTTATGTGTGTGTGTTTATGTGTGTGTGTGTAGTTAAGGTGATATAGGGTAGATATATAGACACACACATATACAGGCCATTCGAGGTAGCAGATGAGAGGGCCGGGATAAGATAATAATAATCAATTAATCTATACTGTGTTTCATTTCACCTGGCGGTAAGTTGAAGCCCTTAACAGCTGATTAATCAATACCACCATTACGTAATTAACCCCTTCACCACCATTACGTAATTAACCCCTTCACCACCATTACGTAATTAACCCCTTCACCACCATTACGTAATTAACCCCTTCACCACCATTACGTAATTAACCCCTTCACCACCATACGTAATTAACCCCTTCACCACCATTACGTAATTAACCCCTTCACCACCATTACGTAATTAACCCCTTCACCACCATTACGTAATTAACCCCTTCACCACCATTACGTAATTAACCCCTTCACCACCATTACGTAATTAACCCCTTCACCACCATTACGTAATTAACCCCTTCACCACCATTACGTAATTAACCCCTTCACCACCATTACGTAATTAACCCCTCCACCACCATTACGTAATTAACCCCTTCACCACCATTATGTAATTAACCCCTTCATCACCATTACGTAATAACCCCTTCACCACCATTACGTAATTAACCCCTTCACCACCATTAGTATTTAACCCTTCATCACCATTAGTATTTAACCCTCCACCACCATTAAGTAATTAACCCCTTCACCACCATTACGTAATTAACCCCTTCACCACCATTACGTAATTAACCCCTTCACCACCATTACGTAATTAACCCCTCCACCACCATTACGTAATTAACCCCTCCACCACCATTACGTAATTAACCCCTTCACCACCATTACGTAATTAACCCCTTCACCACCATTACGTAATTAACCCCTTCACCACCATTACGTAATTAACCCCTCCACCACCATTACGTAATTAACCCCTTCACCACCATTACATAATTAACCCCTCCACCACCATTACGTAATTAACCCCTTCACCACAATTACGTAATTAACCCCTTCACCACCATTACGTAATTAATCCCTTCACCACCATTACGTAATTAATCCCTTCACCATCATTACGTAATTAATCCCTTCACCATCATTACGTAATTAATCCCTTCACCATCATTACGTAATTAATCCCTTCACCACCATTACGTAATTAACCCCTTCACCACCATTACGTAATTAACCCCTTCACCACCATTACGTAATTAACCCCTTCACCACCATTACGTAATTAACCCCTTCACCACCATTACGTAATTAACCCCTTCACCACCATTACGTAATTAACCCCTTCACCACCATTACGTAATTAACCCCTTCACCACCATTACGTAATTAACCCCTTCACCACCATTACGTAATTAACCCCTTCACCACCATTACGTAATTAACCCCTTCACCACCATTACGTAATTAACCCCTTCACCACCATTACGTAATTAACCCCTTCACCACCATTACGTAATTAACCCTCTCACCACCATTACGTAATTAACCCCTTCACCACCATTACGTAATTAACCCCTTCACCACCATTACGTAATTAACCCCTTCACCACCATTACGTAATTAACCCCTTCACACCATTACGTCACACAAAAATTAACCCCTTCACCACCATTACGTCACACAAAAATTAACCCCTTCACACCATTACGTAATTAACCCCTTCACCACCATTACGTAATTAACCCCTTCACCACCATTACGTAATTAACCCCTTCACCACCATTACGTAATTAACCCCTTCACCACCATTACGTAATTAACCCCTTCACCACCATTACGTAATTAACCTCACCACCATTACGTAATTAACCCCTTCACCATCATTACGTAATTAACCCCTTCACCACCATTACGTAATTAACCCCTTCACCACCATTACGTAATTAACCCCTTCACCACCATTACGTAATTAACCCTTCATCACCATTACGTAATTAACCCCTTCATCACCATTACGTAATTAACCCCTTCACCACCATTACGTAATTAACCCCTTCACCACCATTACGTAATTAACCCCTTCACAACCATTACGTAATTAACCCCTTCACAACCATTACGTAATTGTCATCATAATCTGGTTACCATTAGACGATTTTCATTAGTTTGGATTCTACCTCTACGACTCAAATGGGTCAATACGATCTCAATAAACCCTCTTAGTAACACAGGTCCTTCTTAAACTGCATAAAATAACCTAGTTTTAGCCAGAATCAAAGTTAAACAAGCGTCATGGTGCTGAAGGGGTTAAGGGGGTATGGTTCACTTTTTGGTAGATTTTTTCATATTTTTATTATTTTTTTTAGTTTCCTCCCTAGACCTCCATCAAACTTAAAAAAAACATCCATCTGATCCCCCTTCTAGATTAATTTGTACATTTTTTCGGTAGAAAAATTTCCCGGCCGAAGGCCGGTTACTCTTAAGATTACAGGCTCGCTATCGCTCGCCAGGAAAAAAATCGACACCTAAATGGCACAAAAGGTCTTAAACTTTACACCGAAATAGGGCGAAAAGTGTTAAAATCGCCAATCTAATGGGCCGAACGTCTTAACATCTGAAAACTAATGGGGCTAAACATGAGGGAGAAGGGGGGGGGGGACCAGCAAAGCGGCCCATGTCCCCTTTTTTTTTTTTTTTTTTTTTTTTTTTTTTTTTTAAGAGACAATGAATGGAGGAAGGAAAAACACAGATAAAACAAAAAGGTCCATGTGCCTAAAGGCATCCTCCATTCATAAAATGTTTGTAACAACTGGATTTAAACATTTGTTGATTGTAAGTTTGTGGAAAGCAATTCGAGGGAAGTGAATTCCAAAGAGTAGTAGCTCTGGGGATAAATGAATTCTGATAAGCAGAAGTTCTGCATTGTGGAGGAGAAAGTGTAAATTCATGGGCGCTCTCAGCTGCCCTAGTTCTACGGGGAAAGATGTGGAGAGGCGGCACAATTGAAGCAAGTTCCTCGGAACAATTGCTGTGAAAATATCTGTAGAATAATGCAAGGGATGCAACGTTTCTTCGTATGGCTAATGTAGGAAGGTCCTGTGTGATTGCAGGGTTATTGATTAATCTAATAGCTTTATTTTGAATTTTGTCCAACTGCCTCAATGCAACCACTCCACTTCCACCCCACAGAGGTGAACAGTAATCCATCTGAGAGCGCACATGACTTTTATATATTACGGCCAACTGCTCGTCAGTGAAGAATTCTCGAACTCTGTACAGGAGTCCCAGTTTTTTAGAGGCATTCTTAGCAATGCTTCTAACATAATGTGTCCAGCTCAAGTTAGTAGTTAATGTTACACCGAGAATGTCAATACTAGGGGAAGTGGGAATATTTACATCATTAAAAAATATATGGGAGTCAGTGAGATTCTGTCGGTTAGAAAATTGAATGTACTTGGTTTTCTGTGCATTAAAGGAAACTAGATTCTCTTGTCCCCATTCATTAATTCTAGAAAGGTCCTGGTTCAGAGAAATTGCAGTGTTTATTTTTGAATTTATAAGATCGGGTTGGGTGAAAGAATTGGTAAATGTGAAGGAACTGTGGAGTGTTGAGTCATCTGCGTAGGAATGTATTGGATTATGAGTGGTAGATATGAGATCATTGATATGAATGAGGAACAGAGTTGGGGCCAAAACTGATCCCTGGGGAACACCAGCATTTATTGAGTGAAATTGAGAATAAAGGCCATCTACCATTACACGTATTTTTCTGTTATGAAGATAAGAAGAAATTAGTGGAACTAATGATGCAAGGCCGTAGTGTGACATCTTCGACAATAAGGATTGATGCCAGACTCTATCAAATGCTTTTGATATATCCAGTGCTATTGTATGTGTTTCACCATGTTGGTCTGTAGCTTGGTTGATTTGATGCGTAAGAAGGCAAAGAATGTCTGCAGTTGATCGACATCGTCTAAAACCATATTGCCTATCACTGATTAATTTATTATTCTCCAGATGCTTAATTATGTGATTATTTAATATAATTTCAAAAACTTTGCCAAGAGTGGAAGTTATAGCTATTGGTCTGTAGTTTGATGGATCTGAAGAGGCACCTTTTTTAGGAACTGGATGGATGTTTGCTTCTTTCCAGGGTACTGGGAAGCATGAGGTATGAGTACACAGACGGAAAAATTTTGCCAATACAGGAGCGAGCACCAAGGAGCAATTCTTAAGTACTATTGGAGGAATTTCATCTGGACCAGGAGCCTTATCTACTGAGAGATTCTGCAAAATAGTTTTGACATGTCTGGTGTGGATCTTAAGTGAGGGAATTTCAGGTGAATTAAAATTAAGTACAGGGACATCTTGATTTATGTCATCTAAGGTTGAGTTGGTGGAGAAAATATCTGCAAGAAGGTTAGCTTTACCTCGTGGGTCACTTACAAGATTGCCAGTCGGAGATTTTAATGGTGGAATGGATGAAGCAGTAGTGAAGTTGGATTTGAATGAGTTAAGAGTAGACCAAAATATTTTGTTATCATTTGGATTATTTAGAAGTTTATTTGCCTGCTTATGGAGAAAGTTTGATTTAGTTAGGTTTAATACAGTTTTGGCATGATTTCTGATGTTTCTAAAGTAATTAAAGGCTTCATGTGTTTTTGATCTTGTGTATGCATTGTAGGCTATTGCTTTTTGTTCAGTTACTCTAGCACAATTATGGTCAAACCATTTAGGTGAATTAGATCTTTTACTGTACTTTTGATGAGGAATAAAAGTTTCCATTCCAATTTTTACAAAATCTTGTATGTGGCTCAAGGTGGAGTGTGCATCATTAGAAAAGAAAGAGGTCCAGGGAATATCAATAAAGAAACCTTGAAGACCCTCCCAGTCTGCCCTATCGTAATGCCATTTAGTCACCAAAACAGGTTCAGAGTGGGAAGGTGTGGTAGGTGATAGACAGGTGGCTTGTATCAGACAGTGATCAGAAGATCCAAGTGGGGACCTCACTGTAACATCATAATTTTCTGAATTGGTTGTTAAAAATAAGTCCAGTAGGTGGGAATTATGATTAGGATTATCTGGTACACGGGTGGGTTGGTTGACTAGTTGAATGAGATTAAATGAGTCTGCAAATAGCTCACATTCAAGACCAGCATCATCAGTCCTGGCTGAATGAGTGAGCCATTCAACATTATGGACATTAAAATCACCCAACACAGTGATTTCAGAAGAAGCATTTAAGTTGAGGACACTGAGTTGTGAGGACAGAGAATCAAAAAGACTTTGCTCTGGAGGAGTATTTGGGGAACGGTAGATGCAACATATGTATTTTAAATTTACCAGCAGAAATTAATTTGTATATAGAATAATCAAAATAGGGACAATTGAAACTAGTAACCTCCTCCAGGGCAATTTCAGATTTTGCGAAGCAACATACACCACCTTTAGGTCTGAAATTTTGGAGCAGTTGATAACCTGGAAAATTAAATCTAGATGTGTCAGATGTGGATGTTACTTGAGTCTCTGTCAAAAAAAGGAGAGTAGGGGATTCTGCTTTGAAGAAATTGGTGTACAGAATTGATGTTAGAGTGAAGTCCCCTTATATTACTAAAGAAATAGCTGTACTGACAAGCAGCTTTGGGACGTTGCAATGCTCTTGACACAGTCGCATGATGACGACCGGGAGGGCCCTGTGTCAATAACCCAACCCTGCCGGGGGTGGATATCCGAGGGACCACCAGGTTTGCTCTTAACAATTGTACTGCCATATTTAAGGTAAGTGTATGGTGTTACATGTATGGTATGTAGTGGGAAGAGTAGTATTTTATGGATAGAGGATAGCGATGTAGGGCAATGTCGTGAAGTTGGATGTGTATGTTATATAAAGAGGGTTTTCCTGATACCCCTGATGTGTGAGGCAGAAAGATATGTATCCAGCTACCAAGGCCTGGGAGAGAAAATGGAATTCAGGCTATTCCCTGAGTCTCCCGAAACCTTGGCGGTAGTACTTCCCTGGGCGGGGCTGCCTACCCCTACTACCTACAAAATACCTTTAAGGTATTCAAGTAGGTTATCAAACTAACTGACACACACACACACACACACACACACACACACACACACACACACACCGAGAGATAGACTATTTGTTTACTCCACCACCGCCGTCGAGTACACGTGTATCTTAAGGGGATGTTTCTAGTTTGTTCCCTAGACCTCCATCAAGCTTAAAATTATACCCTCTAGACCCTCTTTCAAGCTAAATTTGTACATTTTTCGGTAGAAAAATGTCCCGGCCGAAGGCCGGTTCCTCTTAAATTACAGGCTCGCTATCGCTCGCCAGGAAAAAATTGACCCCTAAATGACACGAAAGATCTTAAAATTGACAGAAATGGGGCGAAAGTTCCTAAAATCGCCAAACTAATGGGGCGAACGTCTTCAAATCTCAAAATCAATGGGGGCTAAACCTGAATGAGAAAGGAGTTCAGTAAAAAAATCCCTCAAGTGGAAATCTCCCCCCTTAAAGCCGGTGTCACACGAGCGATATTTCCGTCAATTTTTACGGGCAATTGTTGTCTGGTAGCTTCAAAATACAAGTTCCATAAGAATTAAACTAGTTGACATAATCTAACTTCGATCTAGTTCCCGATTACAATGTAAAAATATCCGTAAATATCACCAGAAAAAACTTGCTCATGAAAAATTGACGGAAAAAGGGCTCGTGTGACAGTGGCTTTAAGCCGGTATCACACGAGCGCTTTTTCCCTCAAAATTTATCCTCAACACTGGTCTGGCAGCTTATGAGGTCAACATTTGAAATATTTTGGTTACCTAAATTTATCTTATCTAAACCCGGTATCACACGAGCACTTTTTCCCTCAACACTGGTCTGGCAGCTTATGAGGTCAACATTAGAAATATGTTGGTTTCATCTATCATCAGTATAGTTTCCGATACCAGTACAAAATACTCAAGAAATGTTGCCAGAAAAATTTTGATCATCGAATGTTGACCATAAAAGCTCTCGTGTGATACCGGCTTAACCCTTTCTGTACCGGTGCCGTTTTTCTTTTCCTTTATTTCAGCAACATTTAGACGATTTTAGGAAGCTTAGGCAAGATATATAGGGTAGCTTAAGGGGAGATTTCCACTTGAGAGACTTTTTTGTTGACCCTTTTCTCCCTCATGTCTAGCCCCATTGCTTTTGATATTTTAAGACGTTTGCCCCACTAGTTTGGTGATTTTTAAGAATTTCAGCCCCATTCTGTCAATGTTAAGACCTTTCGTGCCATTTAGGTGTCGATTTTATCCTGGCGAGCGATAGCGAGCCTGTAATTTAAGAGTAATCGGCCTTCGGCCGGGACATTTTTCTACCGAAAAATGTACAAATTTATCTTGAAAGGGGGTCAAGGGGGTGAAATTTTAAGATTGCTGGAGGAGTAGGAAACAAACTAGAAACCTCCCCTTAAAAGGATTAATTGAGATAGTCATTAGCCTTGTATGTAATGGGTAGACGTCATTCCTAAGCTCAGTAAAATCCTCTAACAGTTGCCAGAACACAATGGAAAGGACGTCACCGGTACCGAATGGGCTATAGTCTATTCGCTATAAGTAACTCAAGAAGGGCTAGAGCAAACTGGCTGTAAAGTTCCACATCTATTCCCTGACCGACTCTTCCCAAATGGTAGAAATATTAGCTCGATTACTCTAGTTGTGTTTTGAGTTACAGAGGTTAGAGGTCATGATGTGTCGCCTACCAACAGCGAATGGACTTTATAGCTAGGTGTATGTAAGGACCTTGGATAGGCCTAACCTGGAGAGGCTCTTACGATAAGCCTAGTGTGGAGAGAGAGAGAGAGAGAGAGAGAGAGAGAGAGAGAGAGCTACATAGAGCTACATAGATACACAGACCACACAGACCTCAAGGTCCTTACTAGGCAGTCTGGCCTTACAAACTATATACAGTATATATATATATACACACATATATACATATATATATATATACACATATACACACATATATACACATATACACATACATACATACACACATACATACATATATATACAGTATATATATATACATACTGTACAGTGCACACACACACACATACACATACAGTACATACATAATTTTTTATTATTATTTTTTTTTTTTCATATCACCCCAGCCCTCTGTAGATAGAGGTCAAACCTTCCCTTGAAAGCGTTTATTGTGTCGCTCTCCACCACTCTCGCTGGTAGTTTATTCCACTCTGTCGCCACACTGTAGGTGAAGAAACTCTTTGTGAGAGAGAGAGAGAGAGAGAGAGAGAGAGAGAGAGAGAGAGAGAGAGAGAGAGAGAGAGAGAGAGAGAGAGAGAGAGAGAGAGAGAGAGAGAGAGAGAGAGAGAGAGAGAGAGAGAGAGAGAGATAGATAGATAGATAGATAGATAGATAGATAGATAAAGAGAGATAGATAAAGAGAGATAGAGAGAGAGAGAGATATAGAGATAGATAGATAGATAGATATAGATAGATAGATAGAGAGAGAGAGAGATGACTAAACTGAACTAACCAAACTAATGGGGCGAATGTCTTATGATGTCAAAACTAATGGGGCTAAGCACGAGTGAGACGGAAGTCCAGAAAAAGCCCAAAACCTTCTCTAATTAACCTCACTCTATCGGATCTAACCATCCTAACCTAACCTAACCTAAGGGGACAGTGGCTGTTTGTTTGGTGTATTAATTCATTTATTCATATTTTGTTTTTAAATTTCCTCCCTAGACCTCCATTAAGTTTAGAAAAACACCCCCTAGACCCCCCTTCAAGATAGATTTGTACATTTTTCGGTAGAAAAATGTCCCGGCCAAAGGCCGATTAATCCTACAATTACAGGCTCGCTATCGCTCGCCAGGACAAAATCGACACCTAAATGGCACAAAGGGTCCTAATATTGACAAAGAAATGGGGTGAAAGGTCATAAAATCCCCAAACTAATGGAACCAACGTCTTAAAATCTCAAAACTAGTGGGGCTAAACATTAGGGAGAAGGGGGTCCAGAAAATCGGTCTGTCTCCCCTTATTAATAAGTGGAGTAGATAAAGACGTGTGTAAAGCCGGTATCACACGAGCGCTTTTTCCCTAAATACTGGTCTGGCAGCTTATGAGGTCAACATTTAATATATTACAGCTACCCAAATGTATCTACCCTCAGTCTAGTTTCCGATACCAGTGCAAGATATTCCAGAAATGTTGCCAGAAAAATGTTGATCATCGAATGTTGACTATAAAAGCTCTCGTGTGATACCGGCTTAAGGGAGCCCACCTCGCCTTATATCTCTCTCTCTCCCTCTCTCTTTGGCTTGTATCCATTCGGCCCCATTCAGCCTACTGTTTTAAGACGTTTAGCCCTATCCATGTGTCAATATTTTCATGGCGAGCGGTAGCGAGCCAATATATATATATTTTTGTTTTGACAGCAAGCTAAATTTGTACATTTTTCGATAGAAAAATGTCTCTGGCGAAGCCGGATTTCTCCATACAATGCTGGCTCGCTATCGCTCGCCAGGAAGAAATCGACACCTGAATGGGGATAAACGTCTTAAAACAGTTGGCTGAATGGGGCCGAATGGATACAAGCCAGGGAAAGAGAGAAAAGGAGAGAAAGAGAAGAAAAAAAACTGTGACCCCCCTTAATGCCTATGCCTGCCATTTATGTATCTATCGCTGCCTCTATTTCCAGACTCCCATGCTGGTTCCTGGGTGACTGGAGGCCCCGGAGGAGACGAGAGGTTTTACCGGCGGATGTATCGGATGTCATAGTATTGAAATAAGCAACGTAACTTATAGTCGATACCATACTTCGATAGCTTTCCGCCGATAACCCCTCTCTATCGTGTGACACCACCACCAGCCGAGATGGACAAGGACTACTGGAGTGACTTTCTGGCCGGGTGGATTGGAGGTGAGAGAAAACGGGAGGCTTTATTCTGGTTGCCATTAGACGATTTTATGCAGTTTAAGGGGAGATTTCCACTTGAGGGATTTTTTTCTGGATCCCTTTCTATCTCATGTTTAGTCCCATTGCTTTTGACATTCTAAGACGTTCGCCCCATTAGTTTGGTGATTTTAATAACTTTTGCCACATTTATGTTAATTTTAAGACCTTTCGTGCCATTTAGGTGTCGAATTTATCCTGGCGAGCGATAGCGAGCCTGTAATTTAAGAGGAACCGGCCTTTGGCCGGGACATTTTTCTACCGAAAAATGTACAAATTTATCTTGAAAGCGAGTCTAGGGGTGTAATTTTAAGCTTGATGGAATTCTAGGGAACGAACTAAAAACCTCCCCTTAATAGTACTAATAATAAAAGTTGGAGGTGAGAGAAAACGGGAGGCTTTATTCTGGTTGCCATTAGACGATTTTATGCAGTTTAATAGTACTAATAATAAAAAACACACTCAAACCAAACTACAGTGACCCACTCACTGCTCTTTTGGCCTATAAATTCATTCATTCATAAATTCTTAGTTTCCTTGCTAGACATCCCTCAAACTTAGAAAAACATCCCCTAGATAAATTTGTACATTTTTCGGTAGAAAAATGTCCCGGCCGAAGGGCGATTCCTCTTCAAATTACAGGCTCGCTTTCGCTCGCCATGAAAACATCGACACCTAAATAGGACGATAGGTCTTAAAATTTATAACGAAATGGGACGAAAGGTCTTAAAATCGCCAAACAAATGGGCCGAACGACTAAAAATCTAAAAAAAATGGAACTAAACATAAGGGAGAAGGGGGATCATAAAAACGACCGTCGCCCCTTAAGAAGGATCCTTAGGAAGGAAATGGGTCAAGGCCATCTCGGCTAACTCTAACAAAATCAAAACAAAATTCAATGACCCACCAAAATGTCAGATGAGCTAGTGTTAAGGGGAGGTTTTTAGTTTGTTCCCTAGATTTCCATTAAGCTTAAAATTATACCCCCTAGACACCCTTTCAAGATAGATTTGTAAATTTGTCGGTAGAAAAATGTCCTGGCCGAAGGCCACTTCCTCTTAAATTACAGGCTCGCTGTCGCTCGCCAGGAAAATATCGACACCTAAATGGCACGAAAGGTCTTAAAATTGACACAAATGGTGCGAAAGTTTTTAAAATCGCCAAACTAATGGGGCGAATGACTTAAAATGTCAAAAGCAATGAGGCTAAACATGAGGGAGAAAGGGGTCGAGGAAAAAATCCCCCTAGTGGAAATCTCCCCTTAATACATGTAGGAGGGTACATGACAACCGTGACATAGTGTTCTGCCCAACTGTACAGTCGCGCTAATAAGTGATGTCTCGGCACCAAGTATGTATTGATCAATCATTGGTATCGGCAATATCTAAGCTTCATTTCTTCATATCGAGTTAAATATACAAACATGTTCCTACACCTACCCACCCTATTCAACATCCGACAGACATTAATACAGCACAGAAAAAGCCTAACATAATGACAGCTGGAACATGACTTATTAGCGTGACCGTACACCACTCAAGGACGATAACCTATGTGGTACCAAATCTGTAAATTGCTAACTGAATAAATATTATTATTATTATTATTATTATTAATCTCTCTCTCCCCCCCCCCCCCCCAGGGTGTGCCGGGCTCCTGGTGGGTCACCCCCTGGATACCATCAAGGTGCGACAACAAACACTCAAGAATCTCGGAGCTACCTCAAGTATTACCAACATATTCAAGTTTGAAGGGGTAAGACGTGTTTATCTGGGCACATATACTCATTAATGATGCCTTTTAACCCCCCCCAAAAAAAAAAAAAAAAAAATAAGAAAAAAAAAAAAAAAAAAAAAAAAAAAAAAAAAATATATATATATATATATATATATATATATATATATATATATATATATATTTAAAGACCGAGTGCTCCAAACGTAGTGCATTTCTGGTTTTACGTCTTAATGGCGTCACTCCAGGCCACCCGGGCTATATTTGTCAAAGATCAGATCGTAACGTTTGATCCCGCATCTTTCTTGGTCTGATGCTGCCACTCCCTCCACGTTCACAGACTTGCTACTTTTCACCCGACTAATGGGTCTAAATATCCTCATCCCTCCTTTTAAATAAACAAATATAACTTCTACACTCTACCGTACAGTACCGTGTATATAAGTTCTACACTCTACCGTACAGTACCGTGTATATAACTTCTACACTCTACCGTACAGTACCGTGTATATAACTTCTACACTCTACCGTACAGTACCGTGTATATAACTTCTACACTCTACCGTACAGTACCGTGTATATAACTTCTACACTCTACCGTACAGTACCGTGTATATAACTTCTACACTCTACCGTACAGTACCGTGTATATAACTTCTACACTCTACCGTACAGTACCGTGTATATAACTTCTACACTCTACCGTACAGTACCGTGTATATTCATGCATGCAGTCCACCAAAGATTAATTAAGGGGAGACGGACCGTTTCTGTCTTTTTTTTGTCTATTAATTCATTTATTCCTTTATTTCTTAGATTTTCTCGCTAGACCTCCATCAAGCTTAGAAAAACACCCCCTAGACCCCCCTTCAAGATAAATGTGTACATTTTTCGGTAGAAAAATGTCCCAGCCAAAGGCCGGGACATTTAAAATTTCAGGCTCGCTATCGCTCGCCAGGAAATAATCGACACCTAAATGGCACGAAAGGTCTTAAAATTGACAACGAAATGGGGCGAAAGGTGTTAAAATCGCCAAACTAATGGACCGAACGTCTTCTAATCTCAAAACAAATGGGGCTTAACACGAGGTAGAAATGGGACGAGAAAAACGACCTATCTCCCCTTAATCTCAACAGTCCATCAGCCTCGCCTTATTGATAGTAGCCCCAGTTTGACGATTCAATAAATCAATATTTCTAAAAATGGAAATTAATGTGTAGCATCTCAAATTATGTGAATGATATTAACCCTTACAGTACCGGTGCCGTCCTTTTAACTTTGTTCTGGCTACTGTTAGATGCTTTAATTCAGCTTAAAATGGGCCACCAGCATTTAACAGGCTCCGAACTATCTCAATCAACCCTTTTAACTACCACAGATATTTCCGAAGCTGCATAAAATTGTCTTAATATAGCTAGAATAAAATATAACATACGTCGCTGGTACAGAGAGGGTTAATTGTATGATTAATGTTGGAATGAATGCCTCTATTGTTTACCTCCACTCAGCCACACTCTACGGATCCTCCCCTCCTCATTCGGTTTCTTCCCCCATACCAAGGCTTTCTTTTTTTACCTTCCTCTCCTTTTTTCTCTTTCCCTGGATTGTATCCATTCGGCCCCATTCAGCCAACTGGTTTAAGACGTTTATCCCCATCCAGGTGTCGATTTCTTCCTGGCGAGCGATAGCGAGCCAGCATTGTATGGAGAAATCCGGCTTCGCCGGAGACATTGTTCTATTGAAAAATATAAAAATTTAGCTTGCTGTCAAAACAAATATATATATATATGCTGGCTCGCTACCGCTCGCCAGGAAATATTGACACCTGGATGGGGGTAAACGTCTTAAAACAGTAGGCTGAATGGGGCCGAATGGATACAAATCAAAGAGAGAGGGAGAGAAAGATAAAACAAAAAAGAAGCGAGGTGGGCTCCCTTAATATATAATCTCCTGTGCAGTTGGGTACAGTGCAGGATTATATTAATATCCAGTATTCGATTATGATGGGGGATATTTTAATAATAATAATAATAATAATAATAATAATAGACAATGAGAGATAAATTATAAAGACAATACCAAAGTCAGGGATGATGCTAATAGCCTAATATTTCTAGTGATAATGTCAAGGGGGCCCACCTCGTATTATTTTTCCTTTTCTTCCTCTCTCTCTGAGTTGTATCCATTCGGCCCCCTTCAGCCTACTGTTTTAAGACATTTATCTCCATCCAGGTTTCAATTTTTTCCGGGTGAGCCAGCATATTTTTAATAATGCAGGCTAAATTTGTAAATTTTTCGATAGAAAAATGTCTTCGGCAAAGTCAGATTTCTCCATACAATTTTGACTCGCTATCGCTCGCCAGGAAGAAATGAACACCTGGATGGGGATAAACGTCTTAACACAGTAGGGTGAATGGGGCCGAATGGATACAAGCCAAAGAAAGAGAGAAAAGGAGAGACAAAGAGCAGGTGACCCCCCTTAACACTTTCTGAACCTCCCAACCTCCTCCCTAGGGTCGCGGGTTCTACAAAGGCCTAGGGTTCCCTCTGCTGGCGGCCGGGACCCTAAACTCTCTGTTCTTCGGGGTCCACGCTAATACCCTGAGGTGGGGGTCGCAGGGCCAGGACCAACCCTCGTATACTCAGATTTTCCTGGCGGGCTGCGCAGGTGGGCTGGCGCAGGTGGTGGTTGCCTGCCCGGTGGATTTGATCAAGATTAAGATGCAGATGCAGACTGGTAAGGTTATTTTTCTAGCTCTCTCTCTCTCTCTCTCTCATACACAGACACACTCACTCACTCACACCCACCCACCCACACACACTCAAAGGCACACACACACTCACACTCACACTCTCATCTCTCTCTCTCTCTATATATATATTTATATATATATATATATATACACAAATTTAAAGACCGTTTGTCCACAGAAGCTGTGGTTACAGTCTCACGTCCTAAATGGCAGCTTTCCAGGCGGTCCTGTCAAGGGCCGCCTGTGTTGTCAAGTTCTTTAATTTGAGATCGGACCGGAGTACCCGAGCCCACGTCATTCTAGGTCCACCCCTACGCGCAGCTCCCCCCAAGTTCACTGTCCGGCATTTCTTCACCCAGTTCTGATCATCCATATATATGTTACGTAAGACTATTAGGAGTAGTCAAATGTATTCATAGGGTTAACTCCAGGTAGGAGTATTAGGACGTTTTGAGTTACGATCCTATATTTATGATAAGGGTTAACTGTTGACTCTATATAAGGGTGACTGAAGGTGTTGATGGCCTTAAGAGATGTAGATATTATATTTTAGTTATAGGTTGATTGTAGATGTTGATCTCAGCTCTCGTTCTCTGCTCGTTGGTGATAGATTAATCGATTGATATATATATATAAGTAGTTATAATGCTGCCACCACCGATTACCATATATATATATATATATTATATTGATAGATATAGGTAAAGGGAATATAATTAAAGATCTCTGGTCCAAAACCACTTTGATATATATTCAAGTACAAACTGAAATAATATACAGCTTACTAAAACTTAAGTAAGTGAGATAGCCTTCCCTATATTGAGAGGGAACCCTAAAAGGCAACTTGTCTGGCCTGTGGTTATAATCTATCTCCTTCCTCTCAATACCTTCACACCTATCACCACCCTGGGCCACACCTGGATACAAGATGGCTACCCGTGTTGAGTTACAAGATGGTGGTTGAGAATGTATGAATTAGCGGAATGTTAGCAAGTGTACAGAATCTGAATCATGACAAATCTGACAAGGAGTTACAATGGATGATCCTCTTGACCTCTGAAATGTACAGTTCTTTACACAAATACAGACACAGTAACTAAAACGTCTTAACATGATATGATAGTTGGATATAATGAATTCATAATAATTAGTATAATCTTGAGATGTAATATATATATATATATATATATATATGTTAGTAAAGCCAGGTAATAAATTTTCTTTAATACATACGAGGTTGAAAGAAATGGCAATTTCTGCGTTGGAAATGTTATTATTCAAAGTTTCCAGGTCTCTGATGAGTTTTCGCTGGGTGGCAGGAAGTAGATGAAGGAGATGAGCAAAATTCATGGTGGTACAGGGTTACATAAATGTAAATGATGATACAGGATATACGACGCGTTTCACTGGACAACCAGCATTATCAAGTAAGGAAGGAATGATATAAACGGTAAACAGGAAGGGTATATATAGAGGGTGGAGGATCAGAGGAGGCGAAAATCAGGGGGCAAAAGTCTACTATTGGTGGAGGGGTATTCTTACAGTTATAGTTAAGTAACTTTTAACTAATTACCTCCTCCTCTACCCATATATATATATATATATATATATATATATATATATATATATATATATATATATATATATATATATACATACATTCATGCATACAATACGTACATATTCTTAATAGCACGTTAGCATCCACTATTTAATCTATCTATCTATCTATATGCTCAGGCCCAATCCCCATTTTGGGGGTAGCCGACTCAAGACAGAGCAAGAACAGGGAAAACACAAAAACAACATAAAACAAAAAAATAAACACAGATAAAAAACACAAACTCTCACACATCCAGGTCACCCAGGAGAAGACCCAGAGACCAGGGTTACCAAGGTCGCTCCAGCACTTCCACGGCCCCTGACCACCCGGAGAGGTTCCGATCTCGGCAGGCAGACATGCAGCGGAGCCAAAGCCACAAGCCCTCCCACCACACTTCCAGGCACACCCTTCATATTAATCGTCTCCCCGGGCCAGGCGCCTGATGGACTATTATCTAGTCCAACTTGCGCCCGACCCCTTACTCCAAATGACCACGTGTTCACTCAACTATTCACAAGCATTCTCCATTCACTCCTGTCCACCACCACTTCCCCTGCCTGATCTATAGTCATTCCTCTATCATCCAAAGCCTTTCTTACACAGTCTCTCCATCTCAATGGGGGTCTTCCTGCCCTTCTATCTCCCCTTGTACCTGACTCGCATATTCTCTTTGTAAGCCTTTCATCTCCCATTCGTTCAACATGACCATACCAGCTCAGCACCCTTCTGTCCACTCTGGCTGACAAATGTTCCTGCTGCCCCACTCTCCTACGTATCTCTTCATTCCTCAATCTGTCTCTACGAGTAACTCCACACATACTCCTCAAGCAGCTCATCTCTATTAAATATTCAGTTAAATATAAAATTGTATCAACTAAGAAAAGAGGTAGTGGGGAATGGGAGGAGTATAAATTGTAATTAAAGGACCAAGGCAGTCAATGGTACCAATTAAATGTGATTAGAGGATCCACCTGGTCCTCTAATCACAGATTATACTCCTCCCACTCACCAATAATATATTTTTGTTCTAATGCTTCACCCATTGTATATTCTAATACACACACACACACATATACTGTATATATATATAATGTGTGTGTTTGTGTGTGTGTGTTATAAACATTATAATAATTATTAGTTGTGACTGACTGACTTATTAGTTAATATTGCTGTCATATTGCTAGAAAGACGAATATGTAGAGGAAATAATGATAGGTGTTTTAAGTGGATGAAAGGTATCAATAAGAGAGATATGTATATGGTATTATAGCTTAGTAACCTGCCTTTTGTCTCCTTCATACACAGAAAAGAAGAAGAAAAAATAAGAAAATAGGAGCCAGCATAAAGCCGATTGGCCCACACAAGGCAGATCCCTCTTCTCCCAACCCATCTTGTCCATATGTCTATCTAATTGTATTTTGAAGCTCTCTATCATTCTTTATCGCACTATGGCGCTAGGTAGCCTGTTCCACAGGTATATACAACTCTTACCAAACCAGTATTTGCCTATATTTCTTGAAACGAAAAGTATCCCATTTGAAACTATTTGTTTGAGTTTTCTCGCTATCGCTGAGCTTCAGTACATCTTTCATATCCCCTGCATTTAGCCTATCTCACTTACCCACTTGAACACCTCTATCATATCTATCATATCATATCATATGTAACTTTGCGTCTTTCTAACGAATGTAAGCCTAGCTTCTTCAACCTGTCTTCATATGGAAGATTTCTATTATTACAGATTATTTTTTGTCATTCTTAGTTGTACTCTCTCCAAGGAATCTATGTTCATTCTCTAATAGGGACTCCAATTTTGAACAGCATAATTCATTGTGTAGTCTCACTAACGCTAGATAAAATTTCAAGATTATGTCTGCTGTTCTGTTACACACACTTCTAGATATACATCCAAGAACTCTATTTGCCTTATTTCGAACACTGATGCATTGATTTCTTGGTTTCAAATCACAGTTGACGATGATTCTCAAGTCTTTTTCATTATTTGAGTTAGTTATATCCACGTTATCGAAATTGTATACTGCATTTCCTATCGATTTACTCAATTTTACTACACTGCATTTACCTACATTGAACTTGATCTGCCAGTTTACTACCCATGTGTGTAATATGTCTAAATCTATTTGGAGTGTTTCCATTTTAGTGTCATCTGTAAATTTACTGATTTTGCTAGTTATTCCTACATCAAGGTTGTTAATATATATATATATATATATATATATATATATATATGAGAGAGAGAGAGAGAGAGAGAGAGAGAGAGAGAGAGGGGTACAATTTACAAGTAGGTGTTAATTTTCTGGATTACCTGGATTAGCTTGAGGTTGGTCAGCGGGTGTTTTTGTTGGCAACCTTCTTCGGCCGCACTCACATGGTAGCAATATAAATGTTTTATAATGCTATAGATTTACCAATTACAATCCCTATCCCAAATTAACCAAACATCACATTTGGATGCCAATAATCACCAGACAATATATGCATCATCAATTGAGAAATGTTACCTATTATCTTCTATGTTGATTCACTATATAAACACACACAAACTCATGCACATTCACATTTTCACGCACAAAATCATTCTGGAACACATATTCGTATTCCTACCCACAATGTCATTAACTTGCATTGCATGTATTCACCTTGACAAACAAGTTCGGTGATTTATATTCATATATGTACACACACACACACACTTTTAGATTACCACTCGACAACGCACATATATTCGAACATACATTCACAATTACACACTCGCCTTCACATTTCCAATCAGAACACACACACACACATTGATATTCCCTCCCACAATCGCACCCACACTCTAATGTTCTTTCAGAACCACACGCACAAATATATTCGCATTCCTAAGCACAAACACAAACACACATTCACAAAGACAAGTCATGTGAATGACTCTCTCATTCTCTCTCTATCACACACACACACACACACACACACTCACACACACAAACATATTGTACATTCATTATTAATTTTGTACATCCATTATACAAACACATATTTCCACTCACAAACGTACAGGCTTTAGGCTCGTACATGCACATTCCTACTCGTGCATGCAAGGTTGCACTGCGCCCCCCCCCCCCCCCCCCAACTGGCCTACGCAAGGCAGATCCAGCTCACACCCAATTAATTCATTGAGCTATTCAGTTTATTCTTGAAAGCCTACTGCTACTGAGCTGATCACTTTACAGTGTACTTTGCAATTTCTTTCACAAATATATAATTTTGTTCCTTCCAAATTATGACCCAAACGTACATGCCATTACACACGCACATACATACTCATGTAGACATGCATTTGAACATCCATATAACATTAATTTTGTAAACAAACATTTATTTACGAACATATACTGTATTTGCATTACTTTTTATTACACTCACAAACATATTAATTTACACAAACACATGTAACTATCCACACATTGACGCACTTGTGCTTGTGAACGTCGTCAAGCTGTCTTATAGCACGTTATGCAAGTATGAATGACTTTAATTCTGTTTGATTATACCATAATGGTAACAGATATGTAGACAATAGACATGTGGAATAGGATACCTAGCGCCATTGTGGGATCAAGAACGATAGAGTTTCAAAATAAAATTAGATAAACGTATGAACGAGATGGTTGGGTGTGAGAGGGATCTGCCTTGTGTTGGCCAATCGACTGTCTGCAGACTCCCATATGTTCTTATAAGATGGATATGTAAGACGAAGAATATACACACATATAACGGCTACCGGTATATATAAGCCTAGTTAGATGTATAAATAGGTATGTGTGAGTGTGTGTGGCCACAGGCGCCTGAGTAGATGCTCGTGCGTCTATACAGGTATCTACAGTATATGTATATATAATAACATTTTTATTATATATACATATAGATACCTGTATAGACGCACGAGCATCTACTCAGGCGCCTGTGGTGTGGCGTAGGGAGTTGAGTGTGGAATAGGTCTGTATATACAACATGTAGGAATATAATTTAATAAAGTCCAACGTTTTTAATGATAATATAAATAATAATCCAAAGAATTTCGATTCAACAGTCTAATTGGCTGAATTATATGGCGATAAATACGAAAACACTTGTGGTGGTGTCCTGTAGCCTACCCAGTGTGGCTGGGCTGCGAGACACCACTGGTAGTGTCACGCAGCCCAGCCAGTGAGGCTGTCCCGTAGCCCAGCCTCACTGGCTGGGCTGCGTGACACCACTGGTGGTGTCCCGTAGCCACTTCGTTCTAGGAAAGAGAAAGGGGGGAACCGCTTCACGCATGCGCACTGGATGCGGGATGGTGGTCGGTTGGTGGGGTCGAAGCTGATTGGCTGCGTGTCGAGGGGCGTGGCCTAAGTTGTGTGGCGCCTGCGGAAGACGAAGCTGAAGGAGGTAGCGCGGGGGGCTGCGTCAAGGGCACCGGGGGGCGAGGGGGGGTGTTAGGTCCTGTAGGAAGGTGCCTTTTGGCAGAAGGAAGGATCTGAAGGTCCAGAGTTTGGTTGTTGATGTTGGGATGTAAGGCTTGGATATATAAAGCTTCGAGTATAGGTAATCTCCTTGGGTCACTTTCTTTATCGAGTATGGTGGTGTGTTTCTCTAACTCGTTGCGTGTGAGGTGAGGGTGGTTAGGGGTGAGATAGTGGTCTTTGATGGCTCCAGCCTGAAGGTGAAGAGTTAGCCGACGTGAAAGACGAGTCTGCGTCATACCAATATAGGAATGAGGTCCACAGTCCTCATAATTACAGGTATGTTGGTAAATGACGTGATCGTCGGTCATCGGGCTCTTTATCTTGGTGGAGGCTGGTTTGTTGGCTGTTGCGGAGAACGAGGTTGGAGGTCTTGGGGGATTTGTAATAAATTATTAATTTGATTTTGTTTTCCGGGTTGGTTGGGTGGACATGCTTGGAGATTATTTCTTTTAAGACGGCCTCGTCATTTTTGTGTTCAGAGGACATGTAATTGCGGTAGAAGATCTTAATTTCATTGGGGGGGGGGGGGGGGGGGGGGGGGGGGTCAATGTTGGGAGGGCTTTGGGTGTACCATTTTTCAAGATGGTGGTTGATGGTGCTGGAGATGTCGGAGTTGGAGTATCCGTTATTTACTAAAACTTGGGATAGTCTTTCTAGTTCCTGGTGGGTGTCGGCCCAGGTAGAGCAGTGCGTGAGGGCTCTCCTAACATAGGCGGAGATGGAGGATAGAAGATAACGGCGGGGGCATTCACTATCGCCGTTGAGGCGATAATGCTGGTTGTCCAGTGAAACGCGTCGTATATCCTGTATCATCATGTACATTTATGTAACCCTGTACCACCATGAATTTTGCTCATCTCCTTCATCTACTTCCTGCCACCCAGCGAAAACTCATCAGAGACCTGGAAACTTTGAATAATAATATTTTCAACGCAGGAATTGCCATTTCTTTCAACCTCGTATGTATTAAAGAAAAAAAAAAAAAAAAAATATATATATACGGTATATATATATATATATATATATATATATATACGGTATATATATATATATATATAACCTTAACTTACATTAAGGCCGACCTGTACTTGTATATTTGTGAATAGTTTACAATTTTGGTTCCTATACCGAGTTGGGTTGGCATTAAGGGGGGGTCACCGCCTTTTTTTTTTTTTATCTTTCTCTCCTTTTCTCTCTTTCCCTGGCTTGTATCCATTCGGCCCCATTCAGCCAACTGTTTTAAGACGTTTATCCCCATCCAGGTGTTGATTTCTTCCTGGCGAGCGATAGCGAGCCAGCATTGTATGGAGAAATCCGGCTTCGCCAGAGACATTTTTCTATCGAAGAATTTACAAATTTAGCTTGCTGTAAAAACAAAAATATATATATGCTGGCTCGCTACCGCTCGCCAGGAAAATATTGACACCTGGATGGGGGTAAACGTCGTAAAACAGTTGGCTGAATGGGGCCGAATGGATACAAGCCAAAGAGAGAGGGAGAGAAAGAGAAAACAAAGCGCGGTGGGCTCCCTTAAAGGTCCTAGGTGGGAGGGGTTACCAAGGGAGAATGCTACTGATGTACCCATAGACTCGTACCATGCCTCATTATAGTCCCGAAGGTCATCTAGTGAACCGTCAAAGCCTTGGGTAAGATATTTTTTTCTCGACACAGATAGATTAGATAAGTAACACCCCGTTCTTAACATTAATCATCAATTACAAACCCCAATGTACAATCGGGGGTATTAAGTGTTGTCATAGATTCCAGTGGTTTTCGCTCAAAAAGTGTTATTGGTATCTTTATAGTTACTGGGAAAAGTGCATATCCCTCAGAGTTTTAGTCAGTGTCCGAAACTTTGTGAAATATCTGACAACACTTATTAACCTCGACTGTAGTTGAATATACTAATGAAAGCATATAGTCCTCCCGGGATTCGAACTCGGGACACCACACCCAGAACATAAACACCTAAACCATTACACCACCAACACAGTTAAAGGTTGAGTACACGATCACGATTAATGAGATAAATGTGTAATGCCACAGTATAATAATAATAATAATAATAATAATAATAATTGTTGCAGGTTCTACTGACGGTGCGTGGGGTCGTCATACGGAGACCCACTACAAGGGACCCGTGGCGTGTGTGCGGGAACTGTACCGCAAGACGGGGCTGACGGGGTCTTACCGCGGCCTGTCCACTCAAACACTCAGGTAAACACACGCACACCAGCCACTTTTCCATAATTTGTCTTGGCATTTTTTATAATTCTTATAAATTCAGTCATATACTTTACACTCACAATTTGTATACATAATCTTGTCAGTATTTGCTCCATTTCTTAAGGGGAGACTTGACAATTTGTTTGGTCTATTAATTAATGTATTCATATTTGTTTTTTTAGTTTCCTCCCTACACTTCCATCAAGCTTAGAAAAACACCCCCTAGACCCCCTTCAAGATAAATTTGTAAATTTTTCGGTAGAAAAATGTCCCGGCCGAAGGTCGGTTCCTCTTAAAATTGCAGACTCGCTATCGCTCGCCAGGAAATAATCGACACCTAAATGGCACGAAAGGTTTTAAAATTGACAACGAAATGGGGCGAAAGGTATTAAAATCGCCAAACTAATGGGCCGAACGTCTTATAATCTCAAAACTAGTGGGGCTAAACATTAGGGAGAAGGGGGTCCAGAAAAACGGCCTGCTTCCCCTTAAATGGTTGACGAATAAGCTAACCCTCTCAGTATAGCATGGCGCAATTTTGCATCCTATTATGGCTATCATTAAGCAATTTTATGTAGCTTACGATTAGACTATTTATCAATTAAGGGGACACTGACTGCTTTTTTAGCCTATCAATTCATTCATTCATAAATTCTTAGTTTCCTCGCTAGACATCCCTCAAACTTAGAAAAACATCCCATAGATCCCCCCTCAAGATAAATTTGTAAATTTTTCGATATATAAATGACCAGGCCGAAGGCCGATTCCTCTTAAATCACAAGGGGCGAGGTCAGGGGAATGGCTGAAACCACGCATCGATCATTGCAAGTGCTTAGGGAAATGTTTCCAGATCGGGTGATCATGTTGCGTGGGGATGTTGGGTGGCCGGCCCATTCCCCTGACCTCGCCACTTGTGATTTGTTTTCTCTGTGGGGCTACCTTTAATAACGAGTGTATACTCATCGACCCCAAACTCTTGAAGCCCTTAAGGTTGCTATTCAGCAGGAGATAACAGCTGTTCCACCCGACATGACCCGTCGAGCCATGGCAGTCTTCACAAATCGCCTCCAAGCGTGTATAGACAATGACGGCCACCTTTTGGAGGATGTCATCTTTAAAACATGATGAATATAAATGGTATTGAATGAAGTTTCATGTGTGCAAATAATATTTTGATTATCTTTAACCATTTTTGTTTCATTTACTTTTGAAATGTGGGAGTTTTTTTTGGGGTCACCCTGTACCAAGTAAAGAAAACGTACATAAATATTGATGGTTATCTTAGAGTCTATTCGCTGTAAGTAGGCGAGACATCATGACCTCTATCCTCTGTAACTCAAAAAGGGCTGGAGCAAATTGGCTGTAGATTGCCACATCTATTCCTTGACTGACTCTTCCCAAATGGTAGAAATATTAGCTCGAATACTCTAGTTGTTTTTTAGTTACAGAGGTTAAATCTATTCCTTGGCTGACTCTTCCCAAATGGTAGACATATTAGCTCGATTACTCAAGTCGTTTTTAAGTTACAGAGGTTAGAGGTCATGATTTATCGCCTACTTAAAGCGAACACACTATAGTTGTAATTCAAACTCACACAATGCTCAAAGAGGGAATCAAACCGATGCCATTTTGTTGGAGAACTTGAATGTATATGAGAGGGAATGCAAGAAAATTACGATGAAATACCATTGTTTTGATAATTTCATCACTTCCAAACACATGTGAACTATAAACCCTAATTTGATCCTTACATATACACTAATAATTACTTAAGGCGGGTGACCTGTTTTGGTTCTGTCCTTTTCTATCTTTCTTTGGCTTGTATCCATTTGGCCCCATTCCGCCTACTGCTTTAAGACGTTTATCCCCATCCAGGTGTAAACATTTTACTGGTGAGCGATAGCGAGCCAGCATATTTTTGATTTTTGTTTGACAGCAGGCTAAATTTGTACATTTTTCGATAGAAAAATGTCTCCGGCGAAGCTGGATTTCTTCATATAATGCTGGCTCGCTATCGCTCGCCAGGAAGAAATCCACACCTAGATGGGGATAAACGTCTTAAAATAGTTGGCTGAATGGGGCCGAATGGATACAAGCAAGAGAAAGAGAGAAAAGGACAGAAATAACAAAAAGCAGGTCACCCCCCTTAACTATTTGAAGCTCTGACCCGTTTTAGCAGTTTATTTTAGCTATCATTAGACGATTTTATGCAGCTTAGGAAGTATCTGTGGGTATTAGAAGGATAAATACTATCTCAATCAACCCTTTGACTTCCATATACCGTTACTAATCTGAATAAAATCGTCTAATAGTAGCCAGAAACAGAACAGAAACGCGTATTGGAGCTTGAAAGGGTTAACCTAAAGAACTCTGCCTTCGTTTGACACCCTGATCTCAAAATCTTCAAATTTCTTCTTCCAGGGACGCCCCTTCCTTTGGCTTGTACATGGTTATTTATGAGGGACTGATCTCACGGCTGTCTGGCTCTGAGCAGACAGCAAGCCCCTGGGTCATAATACTAAGTGGAGGAGTAGCAGGTACGGAATTGATAGTATATATTTATTTATTTATTTATTTTTTAGTTTCCTCGTTAGACCTCTATCAAGCTTTAAAAAAACACCCCTTAGACCCTCTTTCAAGATAAATGTGTACATTTTTCGGTAGAAAAATGTCCAGGCCGAAGGCCGGTTCCTAATACAATTAGAGGCTCGCTTTCGCTCGCCAGGAAAAAATCGACACCTAAAGGGCACGAAAGGTCTTAGTATTGATACAAAAATTAGGTGAAAGGTCTCAAAATCACCAAACTAACGGAACGAACGTCTCATAACCTCAAAACTACCCTGGTAAACGTCCCTTCCTTTGGCGTGTACACATGGTTCTTTATGAGGGACTGATCTCAACACGGCTGTCTGGCTCTGAGCAGACAACACCAGCAGCAAACCCTTGGGTCATAATACTTAGTGGAGGAGTAGCAGGTACGGAATTGTTAGTGCTTGGTGTATGGTTTATATATTAAATGATTTTTGTTTTGTTTTAGTTTCCTCGCTAGACCTCTATCAAGCTTAGAAAAACACCCCTTAGACCCCCTTTCAGGATAAATTTTTACATTTTTCGTTAGTTCCTTCTAAAATTAGAGGCTCGCTATAGCTCGCCAGGAAAAAATCGACACCTAAAGGGCACGAAGGGTCTCAATATTGATACAAAAAAAAAAAAAAAATAGGTGAAGGGTCTCAAAATCGCCAAAACTAATTGAACGAACGTCTTAAAACCTCAACACTAATATAAGAACATAAGAAAATGGGAGTCTGCAGAAAGCCGATTGGCCTAAGCAAGGCAGATCCCTGTAAACTAAATGCTAAACATGCTAAACATGCTAAACATGAGGGAGAAGGGGGTCCAGAAAAAGCGAGTACTACCCCTTTAACAAGGTTTTATGAAGCTTAGGAAGGCTCTGTGGTAGCTGAAGGGATTAGTAGTTGAGATAGTCTGTAGTCTTTTATTTAGTAGCCTTCCTCGTCTTGGTGGTGTAATGGTTAAGGTGTCTAAAAATCTGTGTGTGATAACCCGGGTTCGAATCCTGGTGGATCACATAAATTATACAGTATGCTTTCATTAATTTCATTGGAGGTGTTTGGTGTTGGGGTGAAATTAATAAAAAATAGATTCCTAAGCTGAATTAAGGGGAGACAGTTGGTTTTTGGAGTCCTCCTCCTCCCTGTAGAAGGACCTGTAGGAATGATTAGGGTAAAGATTGTCTTATTATATACAGCTTAGGAAGGATCTGTGGGAATTATTAGGGTAAGGACTATCTCATTATATACAGCTTAGGAAGGATCTGTGGGAATGATTAGGGTAAAGACTGTCTCATTATATACAGCTTAGGAAGGATCTGTGGGAATGATTAGGGTAAGGACTATCTCATTATATACAGCTTAGGAAGGATCTGTGGGAATGATTAGGGTAAAGACTCTCTCAATTACACGAGTTTATGCAGCTTAGGAAGGATCTGTGGGAATGATTAGGGTAAAGATGATGATATACAGCTTAGGAAGGATCTGTGGAATGATTAGGGTAAAGACTGTCTTATTATATACAGCTTAGGAAGGATCTGTGGGAATGATTAGGGTAAGGACTATCTCATTATATACAGCTTAGGAAGGACCTGTGGGAATGATTAGGGTAAAGACTGTCTCATTATATACAGCTTAGGAAGGACCTGTGGGAATGATTAGGGTAAGGACTGTCTCATTATATACAGCTTAGGAAGGACCTGTGTGAATGATTAGGGTGAAGACTATCTCATTATATACAGCTTAGGAAGGATCTGTGGGAATGATTAGGGTAAAGACTGTGTCATTATATACAGCTTAGGAAGGACCTGTGGGAATGATTAGGGTGAAGACTATCTCATTATATACAGCTTAGGAAGGACCTGTGGGAATGATTAGGGTAAAGACTGTCTCATTATATACAGCTTAGGAAGGACCTGTGGGAATGATTAGGGTAAGGACTGTCTCATTATATACAGCTTAGGAAGGACCTGTGTGAATGATTAGGGTGAAGACTATCTCATTATATACAGCTTAGGAAGGATCTGTGGGAATGATTAGGGTATGGACTATCTCATTATATACAGCTTAGGAAGGACCTGTGGGAATGATTAGGGTAAAGACTGTGTCATTATATACAGCTTAGGAAGGACCTGTGGGAATGATTAGGGTAAAGACTGTCTCATTATATACAGCTTAGGAAAGACCTGTGGGAATGATTAGGGTATGGACTATCTCATTATATACAGCTTAGGAAGGACCTGTGGGAATGATTAGGGTAAAGACTGTGTCATTATATACAGCTTAGGAAGGATCTGTGGGAATGATTAGGGTAAAGACTGTCTCAATTAACCCTCTGGCTTCCACATACCCATCCTAATCTGAATAAAATAGTCTAATGGTAGCCGGAAGACTGAACAAAAATGCGTATTGGATCTTGAAAGGGTTAATTGCACTAACATTGTCAATAAAACTGGTAATCACAATACGTTTAAGGAGGGTCACCGGCCTTGTTTTTTCTCTTTCTCTCCCTCTCTTTGGCTTGTATCCATTCGGCCCCATTCAGCCTACCGTTTTAAGATTTTTACCCCCATCCAGGTGTCAATATTTTTCCTGGCGAGCGGTAGCGAGCCAGCATATATATTTTTGTTTTGACAGCAAGCTAAATTTGTACATTTTTCGATAGAAAAATGTCTCCGGCGAAGCCGGATTTCTCCATACAATGCTGGCTCGCTATCGCTCGCCAGGAAGAAATCGACACCTGGATGGGGATAAACGTCTTAAAACAGTTGGCTGAATGGGGCTGAATGGATACAAGCCAGGGAAAGAGAGAAAAGGAGAGAAAGATAAAAACAAGCGAGGTGGACTCGCAAGTCAGCAATTGGAAAAGGCAATAGGTACGGTAGTCTTATGCATGGTACTATCCTCCAGCTTTTTGCATATTGCTGACAACGTGTAACTCAGCAATGACTCACCCGTATCTTTTGATCTTAAGGGGGGATGGGCCGGTTTTCTGGACCCCCTTCTCCCTCTTGTTTAGCCCCATTAGTTTTCAGATGTTAAGATGTTTGTCCCATTAGTTAGTCGATTTTAAGACCTTTCGCCCTATTTCTTCGTCAATATTTAGACCTTTCGTACTATTTAGGTGTCGATTTTTTCCCTGGCGAACGATAGTGAGCTTGCAATGTTGGAAGAACCGGCCTTCGGCCGGGAAATTTTTCTACCGAAAAATGTAAAAATTAATCTAGAAGGGGGATCTAATGGATGTTTTTTTATTTTGTTAATGGAGGTCTAGGGAGGAAACTAGAAAAATAATGAATACATGCAAAAATCGCCCAAAAAGTGAACCACCCCCCCTTAACCCGTACATAGCAGCCGAATTAGAAACTATTTCCTTGCATCAGTATGTCCACCCACACACCCATAAAAAACACTACCGTGCCTACCATCACACTCTCTCTCTTCCTTTATATACCCTTGGTCTAGTTATCGAAAATGCTCCTGCCCAAAACGAGGGATATAGTATTGGAACGAAGGGCCTCTTGCCTCTAGTTTTCTCTTTCTTCCTCTCCCACACTCACTCGCCCTTGTTCCTCGGTGACACACGTACACTTAACTCGCATGGAATAAGTGTACACTCGGATACCACAGTTTCTAGCCCACTCATAAATATTATGGGACTTCACCTATTTCTGTTTATGGAAGTATATCTCTGGAAACGAATTTATGAATATAAATTTCTATACATCAACTATAAAACTATAATATACTAATTATTGAAAGGCTAGTATATCAAAAACTCAATCCAGATAGTTATAATTGCATACAGAAAAACATACGGGTGTCCAGGAATTCTTATGAGTGAGCTAGAGACTATGGTATCCGACTGTACCTAGCTAGCTTTAACTATACTAATTTATGGGAGGTCAAGGACCGCCAATTAATAGATTTACGCTAATCTGTTATGAATAGGAGTTAGCTCTAACATCAAATAATATAATCAATTGGCTCCTGTATGCTTACTGCTTTCAGAGGGAGGTTGATAATAATACTATATAATCAGCATTTCACAAATTCTCGCTCCTCTGTTAGCTTAAGAATTTATTACTAACTGCAATCAAGCAAAATAAGATAATCCTATATGGTTTCAGTGGGAGGTTGAGAATCATAAGTTTCACAGCAATTAACCCCTTCCATACCGGCGACGTCTTTTCAGTTTTATTCTAGCTATATTTAGACGATTTTATGCAGTTTAAGAAGGATCCGTGGTAGTATGAAGGGTTAAGTGAGATAGTTCGAAGCCTGTTAATTGTTGGAGGCCCTATTGAAATGAATAAAATTGTCTAAAAATAGCCAGAATAAAGTTAAAAAGACGTCGCCAGTACAAAAGGGGTTAACTGATTTATGTTAACACCATGTCCGCTAATGCCATTGCCTGTATATCTGCACCCCTACGCTGATCATCTTATATGTATACAGCTCGGTAGGGTTGGCATCTCTACCTGCAGCTATATCCATTTATACTACTACCTACCCTACACTACCTACGACCTACGACCTATACTACCTACCTGTACACACCAGATAATCAGCGTAGGGGTGCAGATACTTTTTGACCGAGTGTACCTTGTTATGCGATACAGGGACGTGATGGCCTCAGGGCTATACTTCGTGCTGTATGAGTTCTTCGCGGGGCGAGGGGAGCAGCAGCCGTCCCCGCTATTGATCGTGTGGGCAGGGGGCATGGCAGGTAAAAAAGGCTACCTCTTAAAGGTGGTGGTGCATGGGTTGAGATAAACATGGAAAAATAATCGCCAAGCTGCATATAATGATCTTGTAAAATGCAATGTCACTGAAATAATTATTAACAATGGTATAAAGGAGTTTGCAGATCGTCTATACCGGGCCTGTGACATCATAGTGACGTCACACCAATAGCCTCATCCTGGACTGGATGGTGGACTTACACCCTTGTGATGTCACAGGCCCGATATAGACGACCCACAAAATCCTTTATACCATTGTTAATAATTATTTCAGTGCCATTGCATTTTGCAAGATAATTATGTACAGATTATCATTCCATGTTTATCTCAACCCATGCACCCCCACCTTTAATTAAGGGGACAGTGGCTGTTTGTTTGGTCTATTAATTAATTTATTCTTATATTTTTTTTAGTTTCCTCCCCAGACCTCCATCAAGCTTAGAAAAACACCCCCTAGACCCCACATCAAGATAGATTTGTAAATGTTTTGGTAGAAAAATGTCCCGGCCAAAGGCCTATTCCTTTTAAAATTACAGGCTCGCTATCACTCGGCAGGAAAAAATCGACACCTAAATGGCATGAAGGGACCTAATATTGACAAAGAAATGGGGTGAAAGGTCCAAGTTCACAACCCATTTTCCATGCTACTAAACTAACAGCTCTAATTTCACCTTTCACTTTCTTACCTATATAATTGACCACTTGCGAGTTTCGTTCTATAAGGAAGTTGGAGCCGTAGACATCGATATTTACCAGAATTACCAGCTATAATACGGTTGTAGTAAATTTATGAATACGTTTTCGTTCTATAAGGAAGTTGGAGCTGTAGACATGGATATTTACCAGAATAACCAGCTATAATACGGTTTTAGTACATTTATAAATACATAAAACCCAATTCAACCTACTATCGATCCATCAGAAACCTACATATTAAGGGGGCATGGGCCGGTTTTCTGGACCACTTTCTCCGTCATGTTTAGCCCCATTAGTTAGTCGATTTTAAGACCTTTCGCCCTATTTCTTCGTCAATATTTAGACCTTTCATGCTATTTAGGTGTCGATTTTTTCCCTGGCGAACGATAGTGAGCCTGTAATGGTGGAAGAATCGGCCTTCGGCCGGGACATTTTTCTACCGAAAAATGTACAAATTAATCTAGAAGGGGGATCTAATGGATTTTTTTTTTTTTTTAATTTGATTGAGGTCTAGGGAGGAAACTAGAAAAATATTGAATACATGCAAAAATCGCCCAAAAAGTGAACCATCCCGCCTTAAATACATTTGTGTTTATTATCCATGTTTACAGGCCGAACTTCCTTATAGCCTGAAACACGGAAGTGGTCAATGTTCCTTCATAAGTGCGCGGAATTTCAATGTGAGTATCCTAGGTTCGAGTCCTTGGAGTGCCACATGTATTGGTTGATTTCATTAATTGAGTTTAGAGGTGAAGTTGGTTGGTGGAAAAAAAAACCCCATAATATTTCATGGACCACGGTGAAGATCGCTATATCTACAACTAATGGTTCATCTATCTATCTATCTATTTACTCAGGCCCAATCTCCATTTGTTTTCCTTTTTTTTTTGGGGGGGGGGAGGGGGGGGGGGGGCTTCATAGTCTATCTATCTATCTATTGCCGGAAGCCTTACTCCCCTTACGAGGGTGGCCATACACAGAATGCCCCCAAGCGGACCTATTCCCTGTGAAAGGGACAACCCGAGCCAGTTTAGTAAAGGACTTACAGGATTGACCACTCAATTTAGGATCCGTCCGACTCCGAGGCCATCTGTGTATCTTCATAGTGTTGTCATATAATTTTTTGAGTTGCTATTGTAATGAACTGATCAACGGGTTTTTAATCCTTTTCCGGTTATTGATCTGGAGGACCTAGATGCGTGTGAAGAATTTGTATTTTGTTTTTGTGCGTTCATTGTTTTCTGTTGTGTTTTGTGTTGTCCCTATTCTGGCTCTGTCTTGAGTCGCCCCCCTCTCAACAAAAAAAAATAAATAAAAATAAATAAAATAAAAAATAGGAACAGTGGGGATTGGGCCTGATAATATAGATAGATAGATAGATAGATATATAGGACAGTAATTCAAGCTGCATTTTCGGAAGCATGAACAAAGTTACCCGACATTTATGGACTACTCTGAGAATCATATTACATACGTATTTGCACATTAACCCCTTTCTTACCGAAGATGAATTTTGTGTAAAGGCGGTGTCACACGAGCACATTTTCCGGCAATTTTGGATGAGCAAGTTTTTTCTCGTGCTATTTTGAAGCTCTTTCTCATTGGCATCGGAAACTAGATCGAAGGTAGATTGTGTTCGGTAGTTAAATTTGTGTGAGACTTGGGGAGGCAGACCGTTTGTTTGGTCTATAAATTTGTGTGAGACTCGAGGGGAGGCAGACCGTTTGTTTGGTCTATAAATTTGTTTATTCATATATTTTTTAGTTTCCTCCCTAGACCTCCATCAAGCTTAGAAAAACACCCAATAGACCCTCGCTCAAGATAAATTTGTACATTTTTCGGTAGACAAATGTCCCGGCCAAAGGCCGGTTCCTCTTAAAATTGCAGGCTCGCTATCGCTCGCCAGGAAATAATCGACACCTAAATGGCACGAAAGGTCTTAAATTTGACAACGAAATGGGGCGAAAGGTGTTAAAATTGCCAAACTAATGGGCCGAACGTCTTATGATCTCAAAACTAGTGGGGCTGAACATTAGGGAGAAGGGGGTCCAGAAAAACGGTCTGCCTCCCCTTAAATTGTGAAGCAGCCAGACAAAGATTGCCCGTAAAAATTGACGGAAAGATCGGCTTTATTCCAGCTATATATTTAGACGATTAAGTAACATCAACAAGTTATCTGCCAATGTCCGATAACTAAGCTGTGGCTGAAATTAGTCTTTGGTATTTCGTATTGGCATCGACGACTAAACTCAAGGGGAGGTTTTTAGTTTGTTCCCTATATTTCCATCAAACTTACGATTTCACCCCCTAGAGCCCCTTTCAAGGTATATTTGTACATTTTTCGGTAGAAAAATTTCCCGGCCGAAGGCCGGTTCCTCTTACATTACAGGCTCGCTATCGCTCGCCAGGAAAAAATCAACACCTAATTGTCACGAAAGGTCTTAAAATTGACAAAAATGGGGCGAAAGTTCTTAAGATCGTCAAACTAATGGGGCGAAAGTCTTAAAATCTCAAAAGCAATGGGGCTAAACATGAGGGAGAAAGAGATCCAGAAAACAATCCCTCAAGTGAAAATCTCCCCTTGATGTATAAGATTTGAAGAGGCTGAAATTAAGGGGGATCACATGTTTGTTTATCTTTCTCTCCTTTTCTCTCTTTCCCTGGCTTGTATCCATTTGGCCCCATTCAGCCTACTGTTTTAAGACGTTTACCCCCCATCCAGGTGTCAATATTTTCCTGGTGAGCGGTAGCGAGCCGGCATATATATGTTTTTGTTTTGAGAGCAAGCTAAAATTATACATTTTTCGATAGAACAAATCCGTCTTAAAACAGTTGGGTGAATGGGGCCGAATGGATACAAGCCAGGGAAAGAGAGAAAAGGAGAGAAAGATAAAAAAACGAAACGGTGACCCCCCTTAATTCAATTCAGCCATATGTCAGTAAATACATATTATGAATTATGATTATATGCAGATAACTGGATCTGAACAACAATCTAAATGGATATAATTTGCATACAGAAAATTGCAAGGTCTAACGAACATTTTTCAGTAACTGTGTACAAGAAACCATCAACTAACTAACTAACTAACTAACTAACTCTCTAACTAACTAACTAACTAACTAACTAACTAACTAACTAACTAACTAACTAACTAACTAACTAACTAACTAACTAACTAACTCTCTAACTAACTAACTAACTAACTAACTAACTAACTAACTAACTAACTAACTAACTAACACTCTCTCTCTCTCTCTCTCTCTCTCTCTCGGTACACTAGGACTATTATCGGAAATAGTTGTTGTTCTTTGTGTCCAGCACAAGTCATCTCTCTCTCTCTCTCTCTCTCTCTCGGTACACTAGGACTATTATCGGAAATAGTTGTTGTTCTTTGTGTCCAGCACAAGTCATCTCTCTCTCTCTCTCTCTCTCTCTCTCTCTCTCTCTCTCTCTCTCTCTCTCGGTACACTAGGACTATTATCGGAAATAGTTGTTGTTCTTTGTGTCCAGCACAAGTCATCTTACACTCTCTCTCTCTCTCTCTCCTCTCTCCTCTCTTCTCTCTCTCTCTCTCTCTCTCTCTCTCTCTCTCGGTACACTAGGACTATTATCGGAAATAGTTGTTGTTCTTTGTGTCCAGCACAAGTCATCTTACACTCACTCTCTCTCTCTCTCTCTCTCGGTACACTAGGACTATTATCGGAAATAGTTGTTGTTCTTTGTGTCCAGCACAAGTCATCTTACACTCTCTCTCTCTCTCTCTCTCTCTCTCTCTCTCTCTCTCTCTCTCTCTCTCTCTCTCTCTCGGTACACTAGGACTATTATCGGAAATAGTTGTTGTTCTTTGTGTCCAGCACAAGTCATCTTACAACTCTCTCTCTCTCTCTCTCTCTCTCTCTCTCTCTCTCTCTCTCTCTCTCTCTCTCTCTCTCTCTCTCTCTCTCTCTCTGTACACTAGGACTATTATCGGAAATAGTTGTTGTTCTTCGTGTCCAGCACAAGTCATCATACGTAGGGGGTTAAGGGGGTAGTACGCGTTTTTCATGGACCCCCTTCTCCCTCATGTTTAGCATATTAGTTTTGAGGTTTTGAGATTTTCGTGTCGTTAGTTTGTCGCTTTTAAGACCTTTCGCCCCATTTCTTCGTCAATTTTAAGACCTTTCGTGTAATTTAGACATCGATTTTTTTCCTAGCGATAGCGAGCCTGTAAATTTTAGAAGAAACCGGCCTTTGGCCGGGAAATTTTTCTACCGAAAAATGTACACGTTTATCTTCAAAGGGGGTCTAGGGGTGCTATTTTAAGGGGAGGTTTTAAGTGCGTTTCCTAGACTTCCATCAATCTTGAAATTACACCCCGTTGACCCCTTTCCAAGATAAATTTGTACATTTTTCGGTAGAAAAATGTCCCGGCCGAAGGCCTGTTCCTCTTAAATTACAGGCTCGCTATCGCTCGCCAGGAAAAAATCGACACCTAAATGGCACGAAAGGTCTTAAAAGTTACATAAATGGGGCGAAAGTTCTTAAAATCGTCAAACTAATGGGGCAAACGTCTTAAAATCTCAAAAACAATGGGGCTAAACATGAGGGAGAAGGAAGTTAGACAAAAAATCCCTCAAGTGGAAACCTTCCCTTAAGCTTGATGGAAGTCGAGCGAGGAAACTCAAAAATAAATAAATTAATAAATACATAGATAAAAAACCAAGCACTACCCCTTAAGTGCATAATTAACTAGGAGAGTAGTTGATAGTGATTAATATTATATGAATTAATGCATCTACATACACACACAATATGCACACACACGGTCAGACACACACACACACACACGGACACGGACAGGCACAGGCACACATACACAAACAACCGAAATACACACACACACACACAGACAGACACACACACACACACGCACTCGGTCAGACACAGGCACACATACACAAACAACCAAAATACACACACACACACACACACACGGACAGACACAGGCACACATACACAAACAACCAAAATGCACACACAAACACACACGCACTCGGACAGACACAGGCACACATACACAAACAACCAAAACACACACACACACACACGGACAGACACAGGCACACATACACAAAGGACCAAAACACACACACACACACACACACACACGGACAGAAACAGGCACACATACACAAACAACCGAAACACACACACACACACACACACACACACACACACACACACGGACAGACACAGGCACACATACACAAACAACCGAAACACACACACACACACATAATAATAATAATAATAATAATAATAATAATAATAATTACTATTACTATTTTATAAACACTTTAAGGGGAGGTCTCCACTTGAGGGATTTTTTTCTTGACTCCTTTCTCCCTCATGTTTAGCCCCATTATTTTTTCTAATTTTAAGACGTTTGCCCCATTATTTTGACGATTTTAAGAACTGTCAACCCATTTCTGTCAATTTTAAGACCTTTCGTGTCATTTAGGTGTCGACTTTATCCTGGCGAGCGATAGCGAGCCTGTAATTTAAGAGTAACCGGCTTTCAGCCGGGAAATTTTTCTACAGAAAAATTTAAAAATTTATCTTGAAAGAGTCTCAAGGGGGTGTAATCTTAAGCTTGAAGGATATCTAGGGACTAAACTAAAAACCTCCCTTTAAGCTTAAAAAACACCCCTTGGACCGCCTCCGAGATTAATTTGTACATTTTTACAGTAGAATAATGTCCGTTCCTGCTACGTTACAGGCTCGGTATCGCTCGCCAGGATAATATCGACACCTTAATGGCACTAAAGGTGTTAATGGAGGTTTAGAGGGGTTACTAAACAATGGAGGTTTAGCGGGGTTACTAAACAATTTCATATGATCACCAACCCACCAATTAACTTACCAATAAACCTAATTAATTAAATCAAGGCAACCAATGAATACATGTGGTACTCCAAGGATTCGAACCTAGTATAAGTAAATTGATAGAGATATAGACCAACAAATAGCCACTACCCCCTTAAGGGAGCCCACCTCGTTTTTTTTTTTTTTTATCTTTCTCTCCCTCTCCCTCTTTGGCTTGTATCCATTCAACCCCATTCAGCCTACTGTTTTAAGACGTTTACCCCCATCCAGGTGTCAATATTTTCCTGGCGAGCGGTAGCGAGCCAGCATATATATATTTTTGTCTTGACAGCAAGCAAAATTTGTACATTTTTCGATTGAAAAATGTTTCCGGCGAAGCCGGATTTCTCCATACAATGCTGGCTCGCTATCGCTCGCCAGGAAGATATCGACACCTGGATGGGGATAGTTGGCTGAATGGGGCCGAATGGATACAAGCCAGGGAAAGAGAGAAAATGAGAGAAAGATAAAAAAATCCGGTGACCCTCCCTTTAACTGCCTTACTACTTACTGCCTGCCAACAGGTGTAATATCGTGGGCGTCCATACTACCCATAGATGTCATCAAGTCCCGGATCCAGGCTGACTCTACCACCAACCCCCAGTACAAGGTAGAGTTCTTTTCCTCACATTCTGGCAACTATGAGACTATTTTATACAGCTTTGGAAGGACCTGTAAAAAAAAAAAAAAAAAAAAAAAAAAAAAAAAAAAAAAAAAAAGGCTTCAACCCATCTTAACTAACCCTTTTAACTACCCCAGATCCTTCCTAAGCTGCGTAATATCGTCTACATATAGCTAGAATATAATATAACACACGTCGCTGGTACTCAAATAGTTAATATGGAGAGTTAGTTTTGATTATAAGGTCTCATTTTAATCATTGTGAAAAAGGAAATGCAAAATATATATAGATAACACCAGAACAAATGACAGAGAGAGAGAGAGAGAGAGAGAGAGAGAGAGAGAGAGAGAGAGAGAGAGAGAGAGAGAGAGAGAGAGAGAGAGAGACTAACATAATATACCTACACAAACGGAACCTAACCTTCACCAATATCCTAACCCCATCATCTTTACCTCCCCCCAGAGCGCCATGGACTGCCTGGTGAAGAGCTACCGGGCGGGGGGCATGGCGGTGTTTACTAGGGGCTTCCTCATGATGTCCCTCAGAGCCTTCCCTACCAACGGCGCCATCTTCCTAGGCTACGTCACTTCCTTGGATCTCATCAGGTCGCTTATGGGTAGGGGCAGGGAGGGCAAGTGAGGAAGAAGTGTTAGGAGGAGGAGAAGAGGAATTGAAGAGGAAAGAGGAGGCGAAGAGGAAAGAGGAGGTGGAGAAGAAGAGAAGAGGAAGGAGGAGGCAAAGAAGAGATGAAGAGGAAAGAGGAGGCGAAGAGGAAGTGAAGAAGAAAAGAAGAAGAGATGAAGACGAAGTGAAGAGGAAGGAGGAGAAGAGTAGGCGAAGAGGAAAGAGGAGGCGAAGAGGAAAGAAGAGGCGAAGAGGAAGTGAAGAAGAAAAGAAGAAGAGATGAAGACGAAGTGAAGAGGAAGGAGGAGAAGAGTAGGCGAAGAGGAAAGAGGAGGCGAAGAGGCGAAGAGGAAAGAGGAGGCGAAGAGGAAGTGAAGAAGAAGAGATGAAGACGAAGTGAAGAGGAAGGAGGAGAAGAGTAGGCGAAGAGGAAAGAGTAGGCGAAGAGGCGAAGAGGAAAGAGGAGGCGAAGAGGAAGTGAAGACGAAGAGATGAAGACGAAGTGAAGAGGAAGGAGGAGAAGAGGAAAGAGGAGGCGAAGAAGAGGTGAAGAGGAAAAAGGAGGTGAAGAGGAAAGAAGAGGCGAAGAGGAAAGAGGAGGCGAAGAGGAATGTGAGAAGATAATCCACGTTCTCTCAACCACATTCCCTTAGTCACGTCACATCTTTTTGTTTTTTCAGAATTAAATGAACAAGGTGTCATCGTATTGAAAGCGTTAAGGAGGGATGGGCTGTTGTTTATGGACCACTTTCTCCCTCATGTTTAGCCCCATTAGTTTTCAGATGTTAAGATGCTTGCCCCATTAGTTAGTCGACTTTAAGACCTTTCGCCCCATTTCTTCGTCAATATTTAGACCTTTCGTTCTATTTAGGTGTCGATTTTTTCCCTGGCGAACGATAGTGAGCCTGTAATGTTGGAAGAACCGGCCTTCGGCCGGGAAATTTTTCTACCGAAAAATTAACAAATTAATCTAGAAGGGGGATCTAATGGATGTTTTTAAAAATTTGATGGAGGTCTAGGGAGGAAACTAGAAAAATAATGAATACATGCAAAAATCGCCCAAAAAGTGAACCATCCCCCCGGGGGTTAAAGTAAGCTGTATACAAAGTCCATAGGTATTTATATTTTGCTAAATGACCGTAATATACTGTACACAGTGTACAGTATTATTTGTATTACTTAAATAACATAACTATACGTTCCTCAGTTGTAGGAGTAAGCTAAAAGTAAACTATTATTACGGAATCATTTGTGTATGCATAAATATCCCAAACTCATTACTTGTGCGAGGGTCAAGCTAAAAGGTAAGTAGGCCTATGTTTTTTTTTTTTTTTTTTTTTTTTTTTTATGTGGATGAGGGAGACAAAAGACAAAACTGCCTGTAACGAGCGCCTACCCCAGAGTTGAAAGAGTGACAGGGCCAAAATCAAGGAATGTTCGAGCCAAAATATCTGGACACACGGAGTTTGAAGCAGTTTAACCCCTTCTATACCGGTGATGTACTTTTCATTATATTCTGAAACTATTAGACGAATTTGTTCAGTTTAGGAAGGACGTCTACCCATTAAAAGGCTACATACTAACTCAATTAATCCTTTTGGCTACCGTATAATCACTCTTAAGCTTCATAAAATTGTCTAAATGTAGCTAGAACATAATTAAAAAGACGCCGCCGGTACACAAGGGGTTAAGTCGTAGGATGAGGGAAAGATGGATTCAGGGAGGCTATAATTTGTGTAGGACAATCAGTGTTTCAAACAACCTGGTGATGATCCAAGAATCAACTGTAAACAAGAATATGGAAAGAGAATAATAGAGAATTATAATACATCAATTTAAGGGGGGTCACTGGCTTTTTTGTTATCTTTCTCTCCTTTTCTCTCTTTCCCTGGCTTGTATCCATTCGGCCCCATTCAGCGCTAGCTGTTTTAAGACGTGTACCCCCATCCAGGTGTCGATTTCTTCCTGGCGAGACACAGCGAGCCATCATTGTATGGAGAAATCCGGCTTCTCCGGAGACATTTTTCTACCGAAAAATGTACACATTAAGTCAGCTTTCTAAAACATAATTCAAAATATGGTGGCTCGCTATTCCTCGTCAGGTGTGAATCGACACCTGGATGAGGATAAAAGTCTTAAAACAGTAGGCTGAATGGGGTCGAATGGCTCCTACCTAGAACAACAAAGCAGGTGACCCCCCTTAAAATATCTCTATGAACTCTTTGAATCACAATGGTCCTCCATAAGCTGCATAAACTCATTTAGTGTCAGCGAAAATAAAATAAAAACCCTGTGATCCGTATTGGTTTAACATGCACAAAGCAAAATGTTAAACCAAACTTATCCAACCGATATATAAAACAAACCAACTTAAAACCCTTCCACCAAATCTGAACAAAATTAAGCTTTGGTGTAAGTCAACCTGTGAATTCAAAACATGCAATATAGAAATAAACCAATATAATTTGCATAATCCATTAACCAAATCATATGAACAAAATTAAGAATAGGCTTAAGTCAAAATAAAATAGAACAAATAATATTAGAGCTTATTGACTGGATATTTTAAAGAGCCACTTCCACCAGTCTATCTATCTATCTACTTATTTGCTCACGCCCATTCTCCTATTTTTTTTATTTATTTATTTTGTTTAACTGGGGGTGTCCGACTCGAGACAGAGCCCAAATAGGGAAAAAATAAAATAAAAACAATGAACACACAAAAACAAAAACACAAATTCACACACATCTAGGTCACCCAGGAGAAGACCCAGAGACCAGGGTACACCAAGGTCACTCCAGCACTCCCCCAGCCCCAACTTCTCTGAGAAGTTCCGGTCTCAGCAGGCAGACATGCAGCGAAGCCCTACCACCAGCGTATCACCTATATATACCTCACGCAATTCTGGCCTTCTTTAGTGACTTATGATCCAGACACTCCTCCCCAGGCCTCTTTATCCCCTGTGCCTTATCCACCCCACTCTTGTTATCCACCACAGCCCCCTCCCGACGCACAGCAGCTAGGGCATTCCTCTGTGCATCGACATTCTTTGGTACCTCAATCTCCATACCATCATCACTGAAGTACCCATCATCGTAGCCATCCATGTTAAGATCTCTGTAGGCGCACATTTTTAAAGACGTGACTAGTGTGCTTAATAGTAGTACCGATAGCAGTTCAAATAAACGTGTTGCCCTGCTTAGAAGTTTAACACGAATGAGGCTTGAAGTTGACGACCAGTGGTACATAATATATACATTCATGATTAATTGTTATTTTCCTTCATTAATCTCTAACTTTCGTAATTTATCCCTCACAATATAAGTATACATTGATACACATCTATTATTTAAATATATAATATGCAAAAACGTATTATTAGTCATAATATAAAAACTATATTTTATGATTTATAAAATAGTTAGCCATAAAAAATAATATTTTCTATAAATCTTTATAAAAGAAAACGTCATTTATATGGTAGTCTATCGTATAAATATTAACAACACTAACAACAAGATCACACATCACATACACACATTTACACTAACAAATACTGTGGATACACACCCATTCAGCTACATCGTTCCCAAAACTGTTGGGGCTTGCCACGAAAGGTCTAAATATTGACGAAGAAATGGGGCGAAAGGTCTTAAAATCGACTAACTAATGGGGCAAACATCTTAACATCTGAAAACTAATGGGGCTAAACATGAGCGAGAAAGTGGTCCAGAAAACCGGCCCATCCCCCTTTAACAGGCTTCGAAATATCTCACTTTACCCTATTTACTACCTCGGACCCTTCTTAAACTGAACAAAACCGTCTAAATATAGCTAAAATACAATTAAAAAGATGTCGCTGGTATTGAAAGGGTTAAAGGGTGACGGGTCGTTTTTCTAGATCCCCTTCTCTCTCATGTTTAGCCCCATTAGTTTTCAGATTTTAAGATGTTTGCCCCATTAGTTTGTCGATTTTAAGCCCTTCCGCCCCATTTCCTTGTCCATATTAAGATCTTTCGTGCTATTTAGGTGTCGATTTTGTTGTTGGCGAACGATAGTGGGCCTGTAATTTTAGAAGAAGGCCGGGACATTTGTCTACAGAACAATGTACAAATTAATCAAGAAGGGGGATCTAATGGATGTTTTTTTTTTAAAGTTTGATGGAGGTCTAGGGAGGAAACTAAAAAGATTAATATATGAATAAATAGACCCAACAAAGAACCACTGCCCCCTTAACCCCTTCTTTACCGGCGACGTCTTATCGATTTTGTTGTAGCTATGTTTAGACGATTTTGTGTAGTCTTAGAAGGATCTGTGGTAGCAAAAAGGGTTAAGAGAGATAGTTCGAACCTGTTAATTGCCGGAGGTCCTTCCTAAACTGAATAAAATCGATCAATATTAACCAGAATAATACAACTAGGATGGTCGTCGGTACAGAAGGGGTTAAGAAAAAGTAAAAGGAGAGATCAAATGAAGGAGTCAGACTTGGAAGACAGCCATCATGTATAATTCTGTTTTCCACTTGCAGACCTGACCGTGCTTTCCATATCCTCCAGTCTAATCCAATACAGAGGCTGGGACTGTCTGTATGTCCGACTGTCCTTGCACACACCCAAAAACGCACACATACACACCCACACACACACACCCACCCTCACACACACATACACCCCCTTACACCCATACATAAACACCCACACAAACACATGTACACTCACCCCCCACCCACACACATACACACACACTACCTAAGCACATACACACACACAATACTTACACACACCATACAATATTATTAGTTTACACACACACACTCACTACCTTCATACTGTACATACACACGCACTACCTAAGCACATACACCCACACTACTTACACACCATCATACAATATTATTAATTTACACACACACACGCACTACCTACACACACCATATACTGTTATTAACTTACATACACACACTACCTTCATACTGTACATACACACACCATATACTGTTATTAACTTACATACGCACACTACCATATTATTAATTTACTACTTTAATCATGCTAATGGCTTCTGAGGGGTAATTAACAACCCTACCGTACTATATAATTATACCATCTACGCTCTGGGAAAAAGTAATTATTCTTGTAATTATGAGAAACTCTTGAAGTGTGAGTGCCTTTGGAGAAAGTTTGGCACAACTCTCTCTCTTCTCTTCTGTGTGTAAACTTTCGTAGCATACGCAATAAATTTTCAGATTTAGAGGAACTAGTGTTTACAGAAAATTATGATGTGATTGGCATAACAGAATCTTGGCTCAATACACAAGATAGAGACTTTTTAGCAGAGTATTCACTTCCCGGTTATGTAATGTTTGAGAACAGCCGAATAAATAAAAATGGAGGTGGTGTTTTATTTTATATCAAAGAAAGTCTTAACCCGACCCTCGTGTCAAAACCTCAAATTGTGAACGTCGACACATCTTTTGTGCTAATAAAGAATAATAAAGGTACAAAAATAATACTTGCGTTAATATACAGACCTCCAGCTCAATCAGTGCAAACTGACCGAGAAATTTACGAACAAATTGCAGATGTAAGTAACTCACAAGATACCGTAATTTTTGGCGACTTTAATTTACCTGTGACCAAGTGGGGCGATACTCTTACTTCACACTCCGGACATGACTTGTATACGAACTTGCAAGAGAGTTCGCTTTATCAATTTGTTCGAATGCCGACCCGTGGTAATAACGTTCTTGACATTGTACTTGCAACAAAAGAAGAATTGATAGAGAATTTGAATGTTGGTGATGAATTCAGTAACAGCGACCATCGTACGATAACTTTCACTTTAAAGTTTACTAGTAACGAACCAAATAGTAGCATCGAAAAAGTCCCTAATTTCAAGAAAGCAAACTTCCATAAACTTAGAGCTATGTTTAAAGAAAACTGACTGGAGCTTTTTAATTAACAATAACGACATAAATACATCTTGGAAGTTATTCGAAACCACTTACCTAAAAGCAGTGCAAGACTGCATACCATCGAAAATACGGCGTCCAGGCCATAATAATAAGCCCAAATGGTGGAATAAAGATATTTCAAACTGCCTGCTTGCTAAAAAATGTGCTAATGATAGATTAAAATCCTCACAAAATGACGAAGAATGGGTGAAATTTGTAGAGCTACGACGCAAAGCCAAAAAGTTAATTAAGCAAAGTAAAAAGACCTTAGAGTTACATATTGCGAATCAAAGTAAAACAAACCCGAAAGAATTCTATAGTTATATCAGAAAGAAAAAAGTAGTTACTTCAACTGTTGGACCGTTAGTCGATGAAAAAGGAGAATACACCAAAGACGAAGTACAAATGAGTAATGCCCTCAATACCTTCTTTGCATCAGTTTTTACAACAGAAGACCTCAGTGATATCCCTACACCATCGCCGATTCAGATTGATAATTCAGATGTTCTAAGCAATATCACCGTTACAGAGAGAGAAGTATTGAATTGTTTAGATAAACTCAAGGTAAATAAAACGCCAGGACCTGATACAATCTCGCCTAGAGTTCTAAAGGAAGCTAAGAATGAGCTCTCCAAACCACTGACATTACTATTCAATAAATCCTTGCAGTCTGGAACTATGCCTGATCAGTGGAAGCTAGCCAACGTAACACCGATATTCAAAAAAGGCAGCAAATCCCTACCCAGTAACTATCGTCCAATTAGCTTAACCTCAGTTGTATGTAAAATGCTAGAAACGGTCATACGAGACAGACTCGTAAATCACTTGGAGGAAAATAACATACTTAAAGATACTCAACACGGCTTTCGTAAAAAACGTTCCTGTTTAACAAACCTCTTAGACTTCTTCCACGATATCCTCAACCTCTACGATGAGAGTAAAGCTGTAGATATTATATACCTTGATTTTCAAAAGGCCTTTGACAAAGTTCCCCACAAACGTTTACTGCTAAAACTAAAAGCGCATGGAATACAAGACGGTGTGTTGAAAGGGATAGAAAATTGGCTCAGCAACAGAAAGCAAAGGGTAGTCATAACGGTAATGCATCTAAATGGACCAATGTAAGTAGCGGGGTACCCCAGGGATCGGTACTAGGACCAATTCTCTTTCTAATTTACATCAACGACATAGATGAGGGTCTCACCTGCACAATCTCAAAATTTGCTGACGATACAAAAATTGCAAATAGCGTACTCTCAAAAGAACAAGTTGACGATATGCAACACAATCTAGATAAATTGTCATGTTGGGCCCAAATTTGGCAAATGAGTTTCAATGCGGATAAATGTAAAGTACTACATGTCGGATACCTAAATGAGAAAGCAAACTATTCGATGAATGGCACTCAGCTTAAGAATGTAAACAGAGAAACTGATCTGGGAGTAACAATATCGAGTAACCTAAAACCGAGTCAACAATGTTCAGAAGTTGTTAAGAAGGCAAACAAAATAATTGGCTTTATAGGCAGGTCATTTGAGCATAAATCCAAAGAAGTTATCCTAACCCTTTACAATTCCTTAGTCCGCCCTCTTCTGGAATACTGCGTTCAATCCTGGTGCCCTTATTACCAAAAAGATATAAACACGCTAGAACGAGTTCAACGTAGAGTTACCAAAATGATACTATGCCTAAAGAACAAACCATACGAAGAGCGTCTTAGAGAATTAAATCTATTTCCTTTAACCCAGCGCAGATTAAGAGGCGACTTAATTCAAGTGTTCAAAATCATCAAAGGCATCGACAATATGAACTGTAGTAAGTACTTCACTATCGACCAATCTAATTACACGCGGGGAAACGGTTGCAAAATTATTGGTAAATCTTTTAACTCGCACGAATCTAAGAATTTCTTCTTCAATCGAGTTGTCAACTTGTGGAATGGGCTTCCCCGAGACGTTATAGACTGCAGCACCGTTGATTCATTTAAATTCCGCCTAGACAAATATCTCGCATCAAACCCGCGACTGACTGCGTTTGTAAATGAATAACTTTATCCTCCCCTCAGTTACTAACCCATATGTCCCCTACTAACTTCCTAGTCCTGCCACGTTAGTGGCAGGGCAGTAGTTCCCTTTCCAATGTTCCCTTACCCACTCTAAACCACTGTTTGGACACTTGATCCTCAGTGTTTTGGAGGACAAGCAACCTAGAAGGGTCACTAGATCTGTTGTTGCTTGATTTCCCTTTGTACTCCTTTGTACTCCTTTGTACTCCTTTGTACTCTTCTCTCTCTCGCCCCTTTCGCCTCCGCTCTCTCTCTCTCTCTCTCTCTATGAAGTTTTCTTGAACTGTGAATGCCTTGAGAAAGTTTGAAAGTTTACTCTCTCTCTCTCTCTCACACACACACACACACACACATATGTATGTCTGTGTGTATGTGCTGTCAATGGTTCGAGCCTGGCTGAGAATATAAGGTATATAATATATATTATATATGTACTGTACGTGTATTTGTATAATCATATGCACATATGTATGTTAATATACGTACATATGAGCGAGAACATATTGCTCACTAGCGCAACTTCTTATTATAAATCTATGCATAAGCATTATCTATTATTAAGTGTTCGTGTATCTTCATCCATGTATTTCCACCCTTAACAATAGAATGCCCAGCTTTTCCACATTTCGCCTTCTATCACACACACACACACACACACACACACACACACACACACACACACACACACACACACACACACACACACACACACACACACACACACACACGAACAAACACACACACACACACACCTACACTAAAGAATGTCCTATATACTACAATTCCCCCAAGCTGTCTCTACTGGTTTTTATATCCTTGTTTTGTTCTCTACGAGGATTAACCTCCCATTGTAGTAGGCTTTACCTGACCCTACCTGTACGGACATGAAGGCCGCTCCCTCTTTACCCTTTTCAACTCCTCACCTGACACTACCAAAACAGTTTTTATATGTATGTATGTTTGTGTGCATACGTGAGCGTTTGTGTATACGGGCATGTGCACACTTACTGCATGTTCTTATATTCTTATATACTGGTATGTATGTATTATGTATGCGTATGTATGTGTGTACGTACGTGTATATATGTATGTTCTGTATGTGAGTAAGTAAAATAAATGTGTATATGTACTGTATATCACTTACTCTCATGGTTAATTTATGATAATTTATATTTTGCACCTGCATCATTATTGTATTTATTTTTTTGTTTTTTGTAAACTGAGCTTACCATCTTCATATCTGTACATCTCATGTTCATCCACTAAATTGTAAAATGTGTATTTTCAGCTCATGAGGCTGCCATTCTTTAATAAACCGTTTATTATTATTATTATTATTATTATTACACACACACACACACACACACACACACACTCACTCTCTCTTTCTCTCTCTCTCTCGTAACTTGTGGTTCTAACGACCCTTAAGGGGAGATTTCCACTTGAGGGACTTTTTTCTTGACCCCTTTCTCCCTCATGTCTAGCCCCATTGCTTTTGAGATTTTAAGACGTTTGCCCCATTAGTTTGATGATTTTTAAGAACTTCCGCCCCATTCTGTCAATTTTAAGACCTTTCGTGCCATTTAGGTGTCGATTTTATCCTGGCGAGCGATAGCGAGCCTGTAATTTAAGAGTAATCGGCCTTTGGCCGGGACATTTTTCTACCGAAAAATGTACAAATTTATCTTGAAAGGGGGTCAAGGGGGTGAAATTTTAAGATTGCTGGAAGAGTAGGAAACAAACTAGAAACTTCCCCTTAAGGTACAAGTCAACTTTACTGTCTCAAGTAGAGTGTTATTCCCTTGACTGTCGTACACTCGGCTGTCATTATTATAGTTTGGAATGATATCATATGGTACGTACAATTCACTCATTATCTGTTTGTATTATGTATTTATATTTTGTATATTTTGTATTTACCTGTTTGTATTTTGTTCTAAGCTTATCTATCACGTATTTCATCTAATAGAAACACAGTTGTTCACATACTGTAGTTGTAAAGCATTTTTGTAACCCATTTCAGAAGGGATTTTCAGGACCCCCTTCTCCGTCCTGTTTAGCCCCATTACCACATAAAAACATAAGAACAATGTAAATCTGCGCAGAAGGCCTATTGGCCCATACGAGGCAGACTCCTTCTTCTCTACATCCCTATTTGTTCTTCTACACCTTGATGCCCTACACTACATATCTCACTATAACCAATACCCCCATCACTACAGGTATGAGACATTCATATGGTACTGCTAAATCAAGTTCAATTTGTTGATATTGTGTCTTCTGTCACAATAAATGTTAACCCTTTCTGTACCAGCGACGTCTTTTTAATTTTATTCTAGTTATATTTAGACGATTTATTGCAGTTTAAAAAGGACCTTGATCAATTAACAGGCATCGAATGATCTCACTTAACCCTTTTTACGACCTCAGGTCCTTCTTAAATTGCACAAAATCATCTAAATATAGCCTGAATATAATTTATAAGACGTCGCTGGTACAGAAGGGGTTAATGCTTTATGAGTGTATGTCATTAATTGCTCAATAGGTGGCATTCTGAGAGTGAGGGTCCGAGTCTAGGTGGTGAGACAGTGAAGCATGAAGGTGAAGCAGCTTCAGAGATGGGGCTGCTTCAAGCCGTGAGTTGAACTCTAATGCTTTGTGTCTCACTCCCTAGACTGGAACAAGACCTCACAGGAAAAAAAAAAAAAAAAAAAAAAAAAACATCGAGAACCGTTATAATGTGGTATGCTTTAAATGTATATATTTTCTAATGTATATATTTACTCTCAGTGTTGGTCAATATATACTGTATATTGGGCTGTTGGACAATTTAAGGCGATAATTGAGGGTTCTGGGTTAGCAAAGTAATTTTTTTTTTTTTTACCTCTGTATTGTGATCGGTAAGTTTGATCTGTTATGTTTTCTCTCTTTCTCTGGCTTGTACCAATTCGGCCCCATTAAGCCTACTATTTTAAGACGTTTATCCCCATCCAGGTGTCGATTTCTTCCTGGCGAGCAATAGCGAGCCAGCATTGTATATATATTATATATATGTATATGTGTATATGTGTATATATATATATATATACTGTATATATACTATATACTGCCTGGTAATGAGGGTCCTTTCTCCGAGGTGCTCAAAGTTTCCGCCCACTTCTAAAGCCAAATTATTATTCTAATTAAAAAGTTGTAAAGAGTGAAGACCGATTTGAAATGGGTTTCGCTCTCTTTGCATTAAGTTTAAATCGAGTTATTTTCTGAGAGTTGAGTAGGCAAAGTTTATTTTTACGGCAAAGTGAGCTCTGGATAGAATAAGAGAGAGAGAGAGAGATATGCAT